>JAMLFY010000015.1:7945117-8085117 GCA_030441495.1 Dalbergia oliveri | reverse complement strand
AGATAAATACCTCAATGATAATATAAGAAAAGTCAATAATAATCAATGTGAAGGCATAACAGGACAAATGGGAAGGCGTGTTTTGAGTTAAGGACCACATGAAATAGTTATCCAAATGTGACACTAGAGGGTTGGAACCGTTCTCAGCTATTCATGTCCCCGCGCATACCGATGATAATCTCATTTATCCCCATGCGTTATTACTTCGAAAGAGTATCCTAATAATAAACGCATTATTTGTGTAAAGAAGATAAAAATAAGGATATTATTTACCGATATAAAAATTAAAATAATTTTTTTGACGTCTTTAAATTTTGTAATGCTCTTATTTTTATATAATGTAAAATTTTCTTATTAGATAAAAGAAATTCTTATCTTCATTAAGCATATGATTGAAAAAGATCAAACGCTTGGTTCAATTGATTTAACATTTTATTTTCTTTATTAGAAAACAGGGTTTGTGCACGTGTAGCCCCCGTTTACATTCAACAGTGTGAGACCGAGGATGCCGCAAGTCTGACAACAACAACTTACAAATTCACTTCCATTCCATCAAGAAAACCACACAACTTCTTGATAATTCTGTGCAAAGTGTACCAAAAATGGTTTCTTCTATGGCTTTCTCTGCCACCTTCTTTACGCCCCTCAATGATATCACTCACGCTAGAACAACAACAAACCCAAATCCTTCTTCTTTATCATGGCCCTCTACTATGCTTTCAATCAAGTCCTCCTTTGGTTCCTCCAAGTCAGCGTTTTTCCAACATGGGTTTTCTCTGAACTCATCCACTCTTCCCGGCTTTTTTGTCAAGCCTAGATCTTTGTCTGTTAGTGCAAGAGCTGCCACGGAGAAAACCATTTATGATTTTACTGTCAAGGTAAGGTATCATTGCTCAATTTCAATATATTTTCTTTCATACTCATTGTTTAATTTGTATCAAGTTTATTTAATTTTTTTATTGTTGATGAGAAAAATGATTTTGAGTCAGTTTGCTATTGTAGCCCCCATCTTCCTGGAATTTGAATTTAGTGTGAGCAATTGTCATATTCATATGGCTTAACTTGGAGGGTGTCAGGAATTATTTTGTTCGGATCATTGTTGCTCTCCAATTTATTTATTGGATAATTTGTTAATATATTTTTATATAGGATTTAATTCTGATTATATAGTGTAGAATATAGTTGACTCTCACACCCATTATTTGAGTGATTGTGCAAATAGGACTATAGGAGGATTTGACTAGCTAATAGCGTAAAACTTTTTTTTTTTTTTATAGTGTTAGTCCATCAAAATTGAATCCATTATATATATACATGTGGGGTGGAGATCCATTTACTCCATGAGTAAGTCATGTATACTTATACTATTCAATAACTTTTTATCAACATTGAATTTAGCCAATCCAACAAATGAATTACGTAATATTATATTAATGATCAAGCATGCCAATTCAGAAAAATTGGACAACAATAGACATGCAATCTAATAATTGATATTTACTAATATTTTCAAAAACATGTTATTCGTCAAAATAAAGTAAAATGATGAAGTACCAACTTATTTTCAAACTGTATGAAATTTTATGGACTTGATTTACTTGGAAGGAACTTTCATATCCATAAAAAGTTATTGAATAGAATAAATGTAGCATAATTTACTCTTTGTGTAAATGGATTTAATTATTATTTTTTAAATGGGCTCATGGGATGTTTTATGGTACAGGATATTGATAAGAAGGATGTTTCTCTTAGCAAATTTAAGGGGAAGGTTCTCTTGATTGTCAATGTTGCTTCAAGATGGTATAAGCTATTGACTGCTCAAGGAAGATATTTACCTTAATATATAATTCTTATTGTATTATAGCCTAATTTGTCCTCTTTGATATTGCTCCCTCCTTCCAAAATCAAATCAGTATGTAACTTTGCAGTGATGATTTCTTGTCATTTGTGATTACATTGAATAAATTTCCTTTGAATGACAGTGGTTTGACATCATCAAACTACTCGGAACTGACGCGCTTATATGACAAATATAAAAACAAAGGTATGCTATGTATAGAGGATAGTTGTTTGTGTTTCTTAACATTTCTGACTTCTTGAGTGTGACAATTGGTCGTGTTCCACACTTCCACTTGATGATTGCACAGTTTAGTTTCTTGGTTCTGAATCTATTTCACAAACCATTCTGTTTTCATCTGATTGTATATAAAATTAGTAGAGAAGTATTGTGGTCCTTCCTATTCGAATTCAGGCACAATTTATTGGTGTTTTAGATGTAGATGCCAGCTTGGATGAAGCTTATGAACTGGGATCTGTTTCTCACGTCTGCTTACATTAGAAATCCTACTAATCTCCTCAAAGAAACCAACGTGTCTGGCATTATGTTATTGAACTTTTGATTCCCCTTACCCTCTTTCCCAGCTGCATAATTGCATCACTAGGAGTGTGGATTTAGGGAAGATAGAAATCAGAGAAGTTTGAAATCAGGAAGATGAGTGAAAGTGCCGATTTTTCATTTTTCCTTGCTTTGACTGGACTATTGATATTGCATTTTTCCTTCCTATTTGGGGACAAAGAATTTATAAAGGGAAGAATGCAAATTTTGGCCACTTCTGTTTTGATCTGATCTCTGTCCTCATGTTTTTTTACCACCTCAATACCATGTGCTCCTTAAGTTACTTTTTAACTATAGGTGGCATAAGAGGGTTACTTACTTACTTTGTGGTGGAAAATGGGTGATTTCAGCCTTGGATGCATCTTTGTCTCTCTGACCTCTTTACATTTGAAGAACTTTCCACTTTTCCAGTGAGCTGACTAAAAAGTGACTTCAATCCAATTTTACACTCCATTTTTTAGTTTATCTTGCACACACTCTAAAATTTCTAGTTCATAAGTGGTATGTTTTCTCATCTACACACTTCTAGTGTCCTTATGGAGTTTCTTTCCAGGTTTGGAGGTTCTAGCTTTCCCCTGCAATCAATTTGGTATGCAGGAGCCTGGATCAAACGAAGAAATTAAGAAGTTTGTTTGCACTCGTTTTAAAGGAGAATTTCCGGTTTTTGATAAGGTTTGATAGTGTGTTTCTGGCTTTCTGGATTGAGTAGTACAGTTTATATGAGTAAGCAATGTAATGAAGTTCTGTAAAACAGGTTGATGTGAATGGACCGTTTACAGCTCCAGTATACCAGTTCCTGAAATCAAGTGCTGGAGGCTTTCTAGGTGATGTTGTTAAGTGGAACTTTGAGAAATTCTTGGTTGATAAAAATGGTAAAGTTGCTGAAAGATTCCCACCAACAACCTCTCCTTTTCAAATTGAGGTATGTTAATCCTCCACGTGGCAGCAAAAATCCAGTTTCTAAATGTTACGTTGGCATTGAATTTATTAACTAGTAAGGTACTCACTCAAGTGTGTCAATGTATTGTGCTACACAAGATTGAAGATGAGGGTAGTGGTGTTTTCATGAAGCTAAAAAGATGATGCTCAGAATAATCTAGGAGCAAAATTCTGCTTTATGAAATTGTGAAATTGAACAATAAGTAATGATCAATCTGTAGTGGTTTTATTACTGTTCTACATGGCTTTGTCATATCTTCTGACCTTTATCTCTCTTCTCTTTGGGTTTGTTTAAGATGAATATTTGTTGGGACTTATGTTATTTGAATGACTAAGAGAGGCAGTCTTTTAATAAAGATTTAGAACCATTCATATAATGTTTCTATGGGAAAAGTGTTGAGTGGAAAGTGTTTCTTAATTGATGCTATTGAGTAATGACTAATGGTAGACTGAAAATAGATACCATGTTTTAGCCATGAAGCTCATTCCCTTTGTGCTTAGTAGATTGGAGATCATGGCTTCAAGGCTCATTTGCAAGCTCATTTGCAATGTGCTCATGCTCATGCCAATTAATGATGAAAATGTTAAGTCTCTGCTATAGAAGTGTTTGTATTTATGAGTTCTCAAGGTAAGGTTTCAGTACATGAAATGATGAATTTTGGCCAGCCCTCCATGATAGAATTTTGGCCAGCCCTCCATGATAGTAGTTTCTTTTAGGGTGTTGGCTCTTCCAGCAATGCTATAAGTTGATAATTCCATTACATTATTTCTTATGTTAGAGAAAACAAATTGATACTCAAGAGTCCAGTTTCCTAGGATGCACACCCAATTTTTCTGAATGGTTAAACATTCATTGAACCGTGGGAGTTAGTTTGGTGGAACCTGATCTAATTATAGTGTTAGGATTAGGATCATGCACCTTTCACTGCCCCAAAAGCTATAGGGTGGGATATTAAGCCCATTAAACCCACAGGAGATGCTCAAGTAAATCAACCAATATACACTCAGTGCCATGGGATTTGAAGCTTTAACATTGCTTTGATGCTACTTGTTAGGATCAACCACCTTCTACCCAAAAGCTATGTTGTTGGTTTGAGTGCAAATTTATTTCCTTATATCTTCTTAGAGCTGCATCAGGCATTGAGAAGTTACATTCATCGTAGGCATTTCAAAGAGGGATGTTATACTTAAGAATCTTAAGGTGTGTTTGTGAGTTTGGATTTTGGAGGGAAGGGAGGGAAAAGAAGGATAGTGTTAAAATTTTAAAATCTTACATTATAAGCAATTCCTTCCCTTCCAAATCCAAACTCACAAATATACCCTAAGGGAAACACTAACTGAATAAAGCCAACAAATGTAGGTTAAGTTAACTTGATGTCCTCAAAATGTAGAATTATATATTCTTTTTCCAAGTCTCTTTGTTTTATATAAATCCCATGTTGCCTGCTTAACGTGTTAGGAATACTTCTTGGTTTGGGCAAGTTTATTCCAGGAGGAACAGAATTGGAACTGTTATTGGGCCAAAAATTGCAATGCAGCAGTAACTACAGGTGGTTAAGTGAATAAAATGAGAGAGAATGTTAGTTAGAGAGGGATGGAAGAGTATAAATAGGAGAGGAATAAAGGTAGCTAGTGTGGATTTCATTCATTTGTAACTAGTTTTGAGATTGAGAAATTCTCTCTCTCTCTAGGTTTCTTCTTGTACAAACACATTTGGATCCTTGGAGCTTTCCTAGGTCTAGTAATCAATAAAACATACCTATTTCTGTTATCCTTCAGATATCAGCTTCATCACTGGTATCAGATTCAGCATTGATCGTGGGAGAGTTGCAATGGTTGCCAAGTTTGAGAAGAAGTGTGAATCATTGGAAGCAATTTTGACGCTCATGCAATCGCAACGAGAAGAGGATCGCAACGGTTCCAACGGGAGGAGGATCAAGCGGAGTGAAGGTTTTGTGGCGGCAATCGCCGATCTGATGCAATTAGTGAAAAAGATTGGCGAGCCATTGGAGGTTTTGGAAGTCGATCGCGAAGGTGCTTCGTTGTCATGATCTAAACTGAATTGCGAGCCGCGCAGGACGATTCGCATCTCGATGGAACTTCGCTTGACAAGGCATGACGTCATGATATCTCCTGTGAGCAGTGGTGCGACGATGCTTACGGAGGCTTCGGCGATGTCGACAACTCTACTATTGGGAATCAGCGACAACGTCCGCTCGAACAATGGTGCTGTATTGACGTGCCTTTGTTTCATGGTGATGGCGCGTATGCTTGGATTGATGCAATTGAACGGTATTTTCAGGTCTGTGTGGTCCCTGAGCCTCAGTGGTTGTTCGTGGCCAAGGTGGCGATGGAAGGGAAGGCTCTACCACTCTAGTTTGGTACCGTTGGTAGGAGAACTCTGCACCACATCCGAGTTGGTTAAGCTTCAAAGACGCAGTTGTGCAATGTTTTCAACCTGAAATGGTTCAAAATCCATTCGAGATGCTGCTCGACCTGAAACAAGATAGCTTGGTGCATGAATATCAGGAAAATTTCGAGCTTCTTTCCAGCCCCCTAAGATTTCGGAAAGGAGATTTTTGCTTGGCATCTTCGTCAATGGACTAAAACCTGAGGTACGAGCTGAACTCAAATTACAAACCTTTTCAACTCTAGATGAATTAATGAATAGAGCGGAATTAGTAGAAAGCCGCAATGAAATGTTGTTGAAAGTAGCAAATAGACCTGTTTCTCGATTTGGTAATGCGGGCAGCATGTTTGGGCGAGGTCGAGGACCAGTTTCAGGGGGTCTTGCTCCTACTACCAGCGTCCATGGTAGTAAAGAGGATGGGAAAACTGGACCAGGTCCTACTCGCAGAGGGTTTCAGACCCTATCGGATGATGAATATGGGACAAAAGAGCTAAAGGATTGTGTTTCCTTTGTGATGAACGCTTTACACTTGAACATATGTGTAAAAATAAGGATTTCGGGCTTATGATAATGGAGGAATCTACTAATTCAGGGGAGGGTGAATGGCACAATGCTACTGAGGAATTAGGGTTGGAAATTCCAGGAGTACAGCACTTGGAATTCAAGACTATAGGAGGGCAGAATAGTTAGCGTTCTATTAAAGTATGTAGGTGAGGTTTTTGATTGACCCAGGAGCCTCTCACAATTTCATTGATCCGAGTTTGATAGTTGATGTTGACTTGGTTATTTCAGAAAATATTGATTTCATTGTAATAGTTGTAGGGGGTAATCAAATTTTAGGGATAGGGAAATGTAAAGATGTACAGGTTCAGTTCCCCAACCTGAGGGTTACTCAAGACTTCTTTGTTTTCTCCTTGGACAACTCTGAGATAGTGTTGGGGTTGGTGTGATTAGACACACTTAGGGATACAGTTACTAATTTTGGCAAGTCGCACATTACCATCAATATGGGTCCAGATTGAGCTCTGTTACAGGGGGATCCTGAGCTGTGTTGTGCTGGTAGCCTGGTAGAGCATTAAGGGCAGCTTTGAAGGGAATTCAAGAGGAGGCTACGAGTTATTTGGTGCAGTTGTGGCCCATTTTGCACAAGGCAGAGGTGCAGGAAGCTGTCCCAACTCTGATACAGCAGGTACTGGATTCATTTCCTACGATTTTTGAGTCTTTACCCAGCCTTCCTCCCCATAGGAGCCATGACCATTCAATCACCTTGAAGAAGGGTGCAAAGATTCCAAATTTGAGGCCTTACCGCTATCCTCATTATCAAAAAAATGAGATAGAAAAGCTAGTGCAAGAGATGCTTATGGCAGGAATTATATGGCCTAGTGTCAGCCCTTTTGCTAGCCCTATCCTCTTGGCTAAAAAGAAAGATGGGAGTTGGCAATTTTGCATTGACTATAGAGCACTCAACCGAATTAACATTCCGGACAAGTTCCCAATCCCTGTTATTGATGAGCTACTTGATGAATTAGCAAGGGCATCCATCTTTTCTAAACTTGACCTTAGGTCGGGTATCACCAAATACGTATGGTGGAGGAGGACGTTGGCAAGACCGCTTTACGCACACATGAGGGCCACTATGAGTTCCTCGTCATGCCGTTTGGTCTTACCAATGCTCCCTCTACGTTCCAAGCGTTGATGAATGACATTCTCAGACCTTTCCTCTACAAGTTCGTTTTGGTTCTCTTTGATGATGCTTTGATGTATGGTAAGGTGGAGGACGAGCATGCTTAACACTTGGCTGAGGGGTTTAGGTTGCTACAGCAGCACCAAATGGTATTAAACAAGAAGAAATGTGCCTTTGCAGTGCGACAAGTCGAGTATTTAGATCCTATTGTGTCTGCTGCTGGAGTTTCAGCCAACCCTAAGAAGACCGAAGCCATGAAAATGTGGCCAGTTCCCAAGGATTTGAAAGGGTTGAGGGATTCTTGGGATTAACCTGTTCTTATCGGTGTTTTGTGCAAGGTTATGGGGTGATTGCAAAACCATTGACTGATCTAACAAAAAAGGACTCATTTGTTTGGTCAGACCTTGCTCAACAAGCCATGGCAGATTTACCGGTACTTGCTGTCCCAGATTTTTCAAAACCGTTTGTGCTGGAAACGGATGCTTTGAGCCAGGAGTTAGGGGTGGTTTTATCTCAAGCAGGGAAACTGATTGCCTTCCTCAACAAGGCCCTTTCTAAGTGCGCACAACTGAAGTCCGTTTATGAACAAGAATTGATGGCAATTGTGTTGGCGGTGCAGAAGTGGTGCCACTACCTCCTTGGCTGGCACTTTGTGATCATGACTGATCAAAGGATGAGCCTCAACTTTTTGACAGATCAAAGGCTTTTTGGGGAAGAACAACTGAAATGGTCCTCAAAATTGATGGGGTTGGACTTTGAAATACAATACAGGCTGGGTTTACAAAATAAGGCTGCTGATGCACTGTCCCGACAGATGATGTACCAGGCCATTTCTGTAGTGTCAGCCAGCACTAGGGAGACAATTGAGGCTGAAATTGCAGTTGATTCTCATTTGCAGTTCATCATCCAAGGGTTGCAACAGGGGGCCACCGATTTCCCTGGTTATAGCCTGAAAATGGGTGACTTTTTTTACAGGGATGGGCTGTGATTCCACGAAATGCATCTCAGATTTCAGCACTGTTAGCACATGAATCGGCTTTGGGGGTCATTCAGGGTTTTTCCGCACATATAAAGGGCTGGTTGCAGCCTTTTATTGAAGGGGTATGCGGCGACAAGTCAAAGATTATGTTGCTAGTTGCCATGGCCATGATTGTCAAACTAACAAATATGAGGCTCTCTCTCCCAACGGTTTGTTGCTGCCATTGGAGATTCCTTCTCAGGTTTGGGCTGAGATCTCCATGGATTTTATCTCCAGACTACTACATTCGGAGGGTAAGGATGCGATCATGGTGGTTGTTGATAGATTCATGAAATACGCTCATTTCTTACCCCTATCCCATCCTTTTACGGCTAAGGAAGTAGCCAACTTTTTGTTCAGGAGATAGTTTGGCTTCATGGTTTCCCTACTGCCATTATATTGGACCGGGACCTTGTTTTTCTCAGTCATTTCTGGTCTGAATTGTTCCAGGTAGCAGGAACCAAGCTTAAATATAGTACGTCTTACCATCCCAAACCGATGGTCAAACGGAGGTGACTAACCGTTGTTTGGAGATGTAGTTACAATGCTTTGTGAGTCACAAGCCACAAGCCTAGGCTGTGGGTTGATTGGCTTAATTGGGCTGAATATTGGCTCAATATTTCCTTTAATGCTTCTACAAAAACAACCCCTTTCCGGGCACTCTACGGCAGACCCCCTCCAGTACTTTTTAAGGGTGATAATTACCCTTCTAAAGTACCTGAAGTGCAGTCCTTAATGGCGACTAAGGATGAGATCTTGGCTGAGTTGAAATCTCAGCTGCAACTTGCTCCACAGAGAATGAAGCACTTTGCCGATAAACATCAGAGAGAGGTCCGCTATGTCGAGGGAGATTGGGTTTATTTGAAACTTCAGCCTTATAGAATGAAGTCCTTGGCAAAATGACCCAATGAGAAGCTGAGTCCCGGTTCTACAATCCATATCAGGTGCTTGAGAGGATTGGACCAGTAGCATATAAGCTAGCGCTTCCACCATCTTGCAACCTTCACCCGGTTTTTCATGTGAGCAGGCTCAAGAAAGCTCTTCCCCACAGATTCAACCCTTTGAGCCTCCAGCAGGCTTGACCGAAGATGGTGTGCTGCATGTGGAACCGGAGGATGTGCTGCAGGTCCAGGTGCTATGGAGGTTTTAGTTAAATGGGCAGGTTTGCCTTCGCATGACAACTCTTGGGAGGTCCTCAGCACCTTGGTGCAGCGGTTTCACCATGCACACTAGGACAAGGTGGATTTACAAAGGAGAGGAGGGGGGGGGGTAAGTGTTAGGAATACTTCCCGGTTTGAGCAAGTTTATTCCAGGAGGAACAGAATTGGGTCTGTTATTGGGCCGGAAATGGAAATGCAGCAGTAGCTACAGGTGGTTAAGTGAATGTTAGTTAGAGAGGGGATAGAAGACTATAAATAGGAGAGGAATAAAGGTAGTTAGTGTGGATTTCATTCATTTGTAACTAGTTCTGAGATTGAGAAATTCTCTCTAGGGTTCTTGTACTGACACATTTGGATCCTTGGAGATTTCCCAGGTTCAGTAATCAATAAAACATACCTATTTCTGTAATCCTTCAGATATCAGCTTCATAAATAAATATACAAACAAATAAAACCATACTTGCGGCGAGGTCTTTAGATGAAATTCTGGAAAGCCAAGTGACGCAGTGGTACTCACCAGACTAAATTTCCACCTTGGATTTCTTTTCTTACAGTCAGCATTTTGAGATTTATTGCAGTCAAAAGAAACTATATCTACATCTGTACATGCATTCATAAGGATGACACAAACTTGTATCTTTATTTTTCATAAAAAAGCTCTTCAAAATTATTTTGTGCTTAATCTGCTCTTCCCTGTTTTATATTTTTTTTCAGAAGGATATCCAGAGGTTACTTGCTGCGTGAGCGAGGAATCAAGAGACAGCAGATGGCGGTATCTAGGAGCGAAAACCGAGCGATTCTCACACAGGGAGTTAAAACTGATGATGAGTAATTATTATGCAAATTTGTGTTTGTTTTCCTTAACTAATAATGAAATTACCATATAGAGAAGAAAAACTATGCGTTGCTAGTAAATGGAAATTTGTTAAACTGATCCAAAAATGGCTATAGATTTTGTTTCTTTCAAAGAAATCTCCTCTTGCCTCCTAGTGATATGGTTGTCAATGGAGCGCGGATGGGGACGCGAGTGCATGGATGGGGACGCGAGTGCATGTATGCTAAAGAAATATTGTTGTATCCACATGCAGCAGTGATGGATCCAGAAAATTTTAATATTGGGGCAAATATAGTACATCAATATAGAAAGGAGCGAAATATATTGTTTCTTATTATTTTGTCTCATTTAAAATTAATATGAGATCAAATTCAACAAGACAATAAATGCAAATACATAATAAACTTATATAATTATTATAAAATTTTAAAATTTTTGTGGGAGCACATGCCCCTACTCCTCTACATGTAGGTCCGCCCCTGCCCGCAGGTATAGGTGAATCTTATACAAATTGAAAAGATCCTGAAGTTATACAAAGTGGTGAGACCCTTATAAAAGAAGGGTAATGACTAATGAATCAATGATGTTATGTAGAAACAGTACTTCACATCTAGGATTTTTTTTTTTTTTATAGAAATTATGCAGATTATTAGATAAAATTAAGTGATATAATCCATTTATTTATTTAAAGGTTAACAATCGTGTCATATTGTTATATCAAAATAATTATAGTAAAGTTTCTGACTCGGTAGCATTTTTCCTTGTCGAAGTCGAACAAGAGAATCTTACTGATATCTTGCACATGAAAGCGTTAATCATCGTAAGTCTCAGTGCTGATGCGGCTCCAACTGCATCTACGAAATAAATATGGTGAGATATTTGTAAAGGCTTTGGGTAATGTTTTATGGGCTGCAGAAAGCATGACCCAAATTGTACGCCGCCAAATGCATGGAAGTTTTCGTTCGCCTTATTTTCTTATTTTTAAATTTCTTGAGGCAATTTTATTTTTAAATTTTATGAGCTTGTTTGGTTTCAATTTTTATTTTCAGTGTTTTAGTTTTCAGAATTTTTTGAAGAAAATACTAAAAATTGGATTTTGTAGGGTCTATTTGGTTTGAGTTTCTATTTTTCAATTTTCATTTTCAGTTTTATTTGAAGGAAAAATTGAAAATTCTAAAACTATAAATTCTTTTAGTATTTCCTTCACAAAATCTGAAAGTTGAAAAATTGAAAATGAAAATTGAAAACTCAAAAAAGGCCTGTAGTTTTCAAAATTTTCAATATTTCCTTCACAAAATCTGAAAGTGAAAAGCTGAAAACTGAAACTAAACCAAACATGCCCTTACTTGTTCACACTGTTTGAATATGTATTTTTCAAGAGTTATTTGTCACTCATAGTGACACTTCAACTCACACCTCATTTACCATTGGATGAGATGTGAAACACATTCAAATAAAGTATGAATCTCATTCAATGGTGGATGAGGTGTTAGTCGATATCTGCCTCACATCCTATTAATATAAATAACATTTTTTTTTTCAATGTTCAAGATGTTGTTTTGGTCTTTTGGTTTTCTTACTTGTCACTTTTTTTTTACAATATTATTCTAAGTGTTTTATTTGAATATTTATTTTATTATTGTTGGACGAGAGAGTGAGTGGGAATAAATGAGCACCGTATCTCATTTGATGGTAATAAAATGCACATTCAAATGGGACACTCATGTTTAGGTATTAGAATAATATTATTAATCAATGCATAATAACTTAGTATTTTATTATTATTTTAAACTAATTAATTCATCAAAAGTTAAAAGTCTTGTAGATAGCGTTTGTTTACCATTTCCTGATAAATATAGAAGATATCTTAGACATAAACCTATTTGGTGATGGAGACATTAACAGTCTATCCTTAGAACACAAAAACACAAAACTTTTGGACTTTCAAATGTGTGACAATACAAAGATATAAATTTAATATTTTTATCTTCTAATAATATCCATATACATATTTATTATTTACGTCTTTATTTTTATTGTCTTCATGTCATTGTATTTCTATCTCTGTTCATGTATTTTCTATCCTAGAAAAGTAAACAAATGCTATTTTAAACACGTTTGACGTCAGAAAGCATCAAATCACATATGGACAGGTAAATGAGAGATCAGGGAAGACTTTTATTTAGATTCTAAAGGATCAATTTGTTCTGTATAATATTTGTTAGGGGCGAATTTGGATTTTTCTTTTCAATTTATGTTCCATGTTGTGATAATCTATTCTCTCGATAAGTGATATTACTAGTATTCAAATTGATACATATTGACTTCGTAGTGTGCTGGTGTTAAAAAAAATTACTTTAACATTAATACTTAGAAGATACTTCCATGTGTAGGGACTTGATCTTATTCATGTTAATGTCTCAATCAACAATTTTACTTTATCACGCATCAAAAACAGAAAAAATGTTAATTTAGCTTACATACACGAAAGGACTACTACATCTGGAGAAGGGCGGAAAATAAAAAAAAAGCCCCGTGCTGCCCGGTAGTCGCACAAGTTGAACTAATAAATACTAAAGAAAGAAATGCACAAAAAAATAAATAATAAAGAAAGAAAGAAAGAGATACCATATCAAAATTTGTATATATTATATTTATACTTATGTCTGTGATTAGTATAAAAATTGTTAACAATTTCGGATTTATATTAATATATGCATATAAAAGTATGTTATTTTGGTCTTTAAGTCACGGAAATATGGGAGAAAGTCCAAAATCAATTTAGTAGAAAACAACATGTTGTTAAATTATTCTTTTAACTAGAATTTTGTAGCTCTCGTTTTTCTCTATCCAACATAGAAGAACTAAAACAATGACATTTTACATTAGATGGGTTATCATTTAATGTGAACATTTTCTTTGTGGACATGACGGTGGATCTCTCGTGCGGAGATCTTAGATGAGCTTATTAAGTTATTACGTGAAAAATCTTTAGCATTGATCGTTTCTTTTTCCATCTATATTAGAACCCAACTTTTTAATCAGTAATAAAAATCTACACATGTCAAGGTGACATGAGATTTCCCCGCAAATAAGTTCATTTTGTATATACATATCATTCGACACATCACTTCTAAGCATAGAAACTACCTCAAATTTTTTTCTTTTTGGTTCAAACTCTCTTCTTTAAATTTTTCACCTTTCACTCATATGTCAATTGTCATCTGAAAAATATCTACTCTCAAAAATATAAAATAAAATAAAATAAAATAAATAAACAAAGAACATGATCCGCAAGCTTTGACCAAAACACCCTCCATCCCCCGTTCAACCTTCTCATTCCATGACAAGCACTATTATTACATTAGTTTTCCCACTTTCCCAAGTCAAATCTTCCCCCTCCCCCAACCCATCATCCTCCTCCTCATCCATCATCATTCCTCAACCCACACCCATCCAGATCCAAAAAAAACAAAGAAACATGAACTACTCCCACTAATCATAAGCCAAACCAAACCAAAACACATCAATGTCCCAAACCATGTCAACTCCTCCGAACCACAACCAAAACCAACACAATGACCCTCCTCCTCACACACCCCTTACAAGAACCGCAACACTATCAAAAACAACACCAAAATTGAACACCACCGGAACCAACCATAACCAAATCTATTCAACCATAACCCAACCCATCCAATGGCTCCGAGCCCTCTCGGCACAACTCAACCCAACCTTCATCATCGGCATCTTCCTCATCTACGGCCTCCAACAAGGCTTCACCGCCTCGTTCTTCCGCGTCGTCGCCGACTACTACTGGAAAGACGTTCAGAGACTCCAACCCTCGCTCGTTCAGCTCTTCGTCGGGATCTACTTCATCCCTTTCGTCCTCAAACCCCTTTGGGTATCCTAACCGATGCTTTTCCCGTCATGGGGTACCGGCGGCGACCGTACTTCGTGGCCGCCGGTGTCATCGGGACGGTTTCCGGCGTTGTCTTGGCGGTCAGCAGGGACATGGCGGCCGTGGCGGCGCTGGTTTGTTTTGTTGGGGTGTCGGCGGCGATGGCGATTTCTGATGTTACGATTGATGCGTGTATAGCGAGGAATAGTATTGAGGTGAGGTCGTTGGCGCCGGATTTGCAGAGCTTGTCTGGGTTTTGTTCATCCGTTGGGGCTCTCGTTGGGTTCGTGTCTAGTGGGTTTTTTGTTCATCATCTAGGGCCACAGGTAATATCAAGATTTCTTGTTTATTTTATTTCTTTAGCTTAATTTTAGATTTTATTCAAACAGTATATATGAATTAGATACTAATTATTGAGTTTAATTTTCATGGACTCACAATATATATATATTTTTTACGTATTATTATTTAATCAAATTATCCTATTTTAATGATGTTTCAAATAGTGGGATGAACTCAATTACTATTTTTATTGATATAATAATACATGATAGGATATAAAAATTAAACTCATTTTAGTTATATATCATTACATTTTTTTTTTAATGTTATGCATATTAAGATATTCTCAAGAATTTAAAGGTTTTAATGTTTATTTGGTAGAATTACTTAAATAAAAAAAAATTAATTTCTTATGCATTATCAAATGAAGAAAAGTATTTAATAATATATAATTGGATAATAATATGAAAAATTTTTATACTATTGATACATGATTTAATGATAATAAAAAATATATTATCAGTATATAAAAATTAATTCTATTTTAAAAGTTACGTATATAGCAACTTATGATTAAAATGATATTCCTTGCAGCAAAAGCATATTAACATGTTAATAAGAAAGCATATTAAAATCAATATCCAAAATAGAATATGGCAGATTCGTAATTATAAATTGACTTGATTTTATAAATAAAAAATTAATTACTTTGTTTCTGTGCATAGTATGGGGATTATATACTAGTTACACTTCAAAATAATCTATCATAATGTGTTTAAAATTTGAATTTAATTTTTATATATTAATAATATGAAAAAAAAATACAATGTAATCTAATTATCTATTATCATAAAAATAAATATAATTAATATATTACAACGAAAATTATTTGATGTAGCCATGCAGGACTCCATAAGAGCTTTTGTATGATAATTTGTTATATATTCATGTTCTTTAACTAGTTATGTTGTGCGAAATTTTCACCGTTCTATCTCTGTCTTCATGGATTGGATACTTGTGCTGTTGTAGGGGTCGCTGGGTCTTATGGCGGTTCCGCCTGCTTTGACAATTGTCCTGGGTTTTGTGATTTTTGAACCAAGAACAACTGGCTCTCATGACGAAAAGAAGCAGGTTAGAAAACTCCTTTTCTCTTCTTGACTTTTCTGCAAACTTTATCTTTTCTCCTAAAATTGTTATTCATATTATGACGTTAGAAAATAAGGTTTTGGAACAAATTTTATCTAACACGTGTTCATTTCACAAATACTCATATCGGTTGTAATGTTGGTTAAGTGCTGCTAATTGGTTACTTCGTGCTTAGTTGGCCAAGTAATTAGTCAGTTAATGATAAAATAGTTGAAATTCACATTTTTTTAAAAACTATAATTTCTAATAATATATAGTTGGTAAGTTTGCTTATATAAAAAATGGCTTAAATATGTTTTTAATCCTATAAATATAGGTTATTTTATTTTTAATCCCTCTATTTTTTTTTTTTTTGGTTTTTGGTCTCTCTTTTTCCTAAGATTATGTTTTCGGTCCTTGCACTCTGTAGTTAGGTTTTATTAGAAGTAGTTGACAATATGCATTTGATTATTAAAGATATTGAAAATTTATTTTTTGTCCTTATAATTATCTTAAAAATATTCCTTTTAATCCTTTTCAATATCACCACTTGACAATATAGAGTAATGGTAGGGACAAAAAATATAATATTAAAAAAATAAGAGACTAAAAATAAACAAAAAATTTTAGAGGGACTAAAATTAAAATCACCTATATTTATAGGGATTAAAAACATATTTAAATCATAAATTTGCCTTTTTAAAAAATATTGATAAATTCGCTAGAAATATAATTGAAATGGCTAGATATTTATACCTGATTTTTCAGGTATGAGCTACCTGTCACACATCATCGTTTTCTATAAAAATGTCTGTGTCATGGCGGGTATGGTCTTGCTGTCACGTTTCCTTTTGTATCATTTCAAAACATTTTTCAATTAACAAGTAGTCAGTAGAGTTGATAGTGATAACTACTAAACTAATGTTTAATTTGTTGGATTTGATTCATCAAAAAAAAAAAAAAGTTGGATCTGAACTAGATTGTTGTGCAAAATTAGACGCTTTAGTTGGATGATCTAATCAGACTACAATGATTCTTAATTAATCCGAGATGGGGCCAAGGCACTTGCCCACCCGAACTTTTGATCTAATCTTTTAATCACTCAATGGATTTCCTTTTCTATATTACTTTTTGTATGTTTTTTCTTACATTTGCAATTCTTTGTTTTTTATAAGTCTATCTTCCCTTTCACCTGCCCTTTCTTAATTTTTGTTCTGAGCAAGCTTTGCATTTTCATAGTTATAAACTAAACGTCTAACAACAAAATAAAATTGTAATAACTAATCTTTATATCAAATGGAATTTTAGAAACGAGTTAAAAGAAAAACTACTTATGTTCCTGATTTGAAAGATCCATATTCCATATCTTTGTGTTAATTTGCTAGCTAGATAATGCTCAAGTGTGGAGTATAACTAAACACAAAAAGATTTTACAGGCGGTGGAGAGAGTAGGAGTGAAAATGAAAAGCATGTACAAAACAATGAGGCACCCTCAAGTGTGGAAACCTTCTCTTTACATGTTCCTCTCCTTGGCTCTTGGTTTAACTACTCATGAAGGCCATTTTTACTGGTACACAGATGCAAAAGCTGGCCCTGCATTCTCTCAGGTACCTCCTTTTATACGCTGTTTGCAAATGACTAAAGAGAGAGAATAATAATATTTGTAGATAGTATCTTTTTGGGTGTCCATTGATACAAGGGATTAAAGTGTAAATGAGTAGGAATTTCACGTTTGTGATGAAGAATCGAGTGATCTGAATAACAAGTGATAATATTTTTCAATTCCCTAGTCATGCATGTACGTGAAATCCACACTCATTTTCACGTAAATCCCTCGCTGATGACAATATCATCACTTACTGCTGAGCAAAGAGGTCAGCCCAACTAGGCCATCGGCTCTGACATCACTTGTTAAGCAACGAGGTTGATAGGATTCAAAATTTAGGAGACTAAACAAACGGACTAAGCAATAAACCATAAAAGTGGGTCTGGACAGCATCTTGACCCAAAACTTTAAGGCTATGAGTTTAAGGGTCCTCCCATCATATATATACTATTCACTTAATCTAAACTTAAGTAATAATAGACTTCAAACTCACACTCAAACCAACACTTACCACCCCAATCACCCGATTTTTCATTCATAAACATGAAATCCTCCTGTGTCGATGGATGCCTGAAACCTGCTTCCTGCAATCCGTACTAAGAAATAAAACAATTTTCTCACCATACCATTCCTTTCTGACAAATGTTTTCTCCCTCTATGCAGGAGTTCGTTGGGTTTATCTATGCTATTGGTGCAGTGGCTTCAATATCTGGTGTCATAATTTACCACAAGCTCCTAAAAGACTACCCATTTAGAAACTTAATATTCTATGCCCAACTCCTATTTGCAATATCCGGTGTTTTGGACCTAATCTTCATCCTCCGTTGGAACTTGATCATTGGAATCCCTGATTACTTCTTTGTGGTCATTGAAGAATCATGCACAAGAATCACAGCCAAAATCAGGTGGATGCCCATGATGGTTATGAGCACCCAATTGTGTCCTCTAGGAATTGAAGGCACATTTTTTGCATTGTTAATGTGCATTGACAGCATTGGTATCCTAATATCCAAATTTGGTGGGGGGCTGCTCCTTCGTGCCCTCCATGTCACTAGGACTGACTTCACAAATTTGTGGTTGGCTGCCCTTATTAGGGACATTCTTAGATTTGCTATTCTTGCTTTGGTTTTTCTTGTCCCTAAGGCAAGTCAGTCTGAGGGACTGCTTCCTTCTGAGCTTTCAGGAACTGATAATGTGGATGAAGAGACCTTGGAACTTGTCCCCACCAATGTCAAAACTGAAGTTTAGATAAGATTTATTGATTTATTGAAGACAAGATATTAATACTAAAAAAATTGCATTGGGAGACAAATTAGTTATCAAATTTTAAAAGTTTAAATTAGTCCTTCACATTTAAAAAAGAGGGACAAGTTTCTTCGTACAGTTTTCATACAATGTTTTTCTAATTGTAAGAATTTGTATAGAGCGATTAAATTTTTTTTTTTTTTTATAAATGTAAGGGATCAATTTGGAATTTTTAAATATGAGAGACTAATTTGTCCACTCATATTTGTGAGGATCAATTTGAGTATTTACTTTTTGATGAAATCATATTTTATGTTTTTGATGGAACCACAAGTATTCGAATCATATTACTACTCGAAACTGAACTTATTCAACTCGATTGGATTGACGTCCCTTGAAGGGGACAATATCTCTTGAATTTGATGCAATCATGCACACACATCAAGGACTATGTAATTACATTGTAGAATCTCCCACACATTTTATTGGTTTATATAGGGTATGTTTGGATTGATGGAGTTTGATTGAGTGAGTGGAGTGGAGTGATATTTAACTTGCTATATTGTTTAGATTTGTCAAACTTAGATGGAATGGAGTGGAGATTAATAGACTTCATTTTATTCAATTTCATCAATTCTTCACAATTTGTTTCCTCCAAATTGGGAGAAATGTGATGGAGTAAAAAATATCCAAATAATGAAGCGGACCAATTATTCCACTATGCTTTGCCTCGCTCCACTTTATTCTATTCCCCTATGCTCCGCTCTATCATTCCAAACATACCCATAGTGACACAAATATTCAAATTTTATAAATGAAAAAAAAATTAAAATTCTGAAACTTTATTTATATTGGAGCTTCTGACCCAAATCAAATTATAGCTGAAGTTCAGTGAATCATAAATATTAGTAATTTAGATTAGAAAACACCATATAGTAAAATCACTCATTTCACCGACAAGATGTTGGTATAATCGTAAAAATGAGTTATAGTTAACTAAAGTTCAAGTTTTGGTGAGGACAATTGGAGGATTTTATAATATTAATTAACATTTATTGGATTTAAATCATTAGTACCAAAATTAATCAACAGGGTTATCTCACCCGATCGATCTTCCGCTTATGCATCGCTATCACTTGGATTCGACTATCAGATTTTCATTGTTAATAGGTGATCAGTAAGTACATTTGTAAATGTTTGATGAGCTTGGAGGCATACTTTGATCCTAAACTAATAAACTTTATCCTCAACCTAAATTTTTATTCAAAAAATGATAATAATAAAATTTGTTAGACTCTAATTAATTTGACTACGATCGAATTGAACCATTATAAAATAAAATTATCTCATCACCATTTTTATTTCTTCCCTCAAAATTGGAACTTAAAATCTTACTTAAAAGAACTAAATGTTCAAACTCGTATCACTTGAACAAGCTAATCGTTGCTGTATCATTACTAAGATACATAGTTCTTTACACTATATTAAGAGATTAAAAGTTAGGCTATAATGACGCACCAGTAAAAGATTAAAAGCAATGGTTGTGATGATATATTAAAAAAATGAATTGGTGAATCGATGGGAACAAAAAAGGAGTGAAAATGACTAAATAAACACAAGAACAATTTTCAAAATTAAAGGGGGCAAAAACAGAACAGGAAAGAAAGGCATGATAGATTGGTTCATTCACCATAGTTGTACCAGCCCGCAGGGGTTTAGTGGTTTAAAATAGGGACAAAATATTGACATCAATGGAGAAAATTAAGGGACAATATTAGTTATCACAGATGATGAACAAGAACCAAAAACGAAGATAAAGGCACCTATCTCACTTCATAGCATTGGTGAATGGTGGGTTGGCGATGAGCAATAGATTGAGGGTGAGGCGATATGGTGATGGATGGGAGGAGAGAACATATGCACCAAAGAGCAGGTTATGTTAATTTGAGGTTTGGTAGCATGAACTATACCATAATAAGGTGTAATAAGGGCATTTGATGCATGGTTGATAACTTTATCCAATACTTGAGGGATGAAAAAAAGTTAAATGGAATAAAATTACACTATTATTTGCTATATTCTGAAAATAAATCTGCACAAATTCTGGAAATTTCTTGAAGAAACCAGCCACATGTGGATGCTTCTTGCATTGAATTTACTAGAGCTTTCTATAGCCTATATCCATATATACTATATATAAAGAGAATACTTTCTATTAACTATTTTTTGATGTCTAAATTCCTATTTTTTAAAATACCTTTGATATATAGGAGTTGGAAAAAGTTACAAAAATAAGTGAAAGAAGTTAAAAAAAATTGAAAGAAATTATAATAAAAAATATATGGATTGATAAATACGTAACTCCCTATCAATTCACTGGTTATAATAAAAAAAGAAAGAGAATGGTCTAGAAGTAACAAAATGCTAGAAAGTTCAAGCAAGTTTTCAGTCGGCAACTTCACTGACTTTATGGCCTATAAATACTAGTGAAGCAATTGTATAATGTGTGCATTAGTGAGTGAGAAAAAGTGAATTAAGAAGTGCACCATCATGAGTGCTTGAGTGGAATAGAGTAGAGTTGTCAGAAATAACAAGTGAAGAGCTTAGTGTGCTCTAGCCAAGTGAAGTCTATAGGTGTGGTGCTTCATAATTGTAAGTATTGTGTGCTTACAAATAAAAGAAAGTATTATTATTTTGCCTCTCAGCTCTACATATTCAAAATGAGAAAAAAATGGATTTTGTAATATTAACTAACACAATTAAATTTTGGGTCAATGTTTTGGATGTGGTGATTCTGCATAAAATTATCATAATATAGACTTTTGGAAGAATTTATGCAAATATGGCATTGAAAAGAAATTGCCAATGACAAATTTAAACAATAGCCGTCAATGACAACTTCTAGGCTAAATGAAAAATCCTTGTAAGAGATTCCTCATAAAGCGAAGTCGCCAATGACAATTTTGTATTACGTTACATTGCGAGTTTACATGCAACATAATATGGTATTTGTTCAACACAATGTGATCTTCATTGAAATCATAGTGACGATTTCTGTCAAAACACTATATATTTGTAAATCACTCCATAATCCTATATATCGATAAATAAAAGAGCCAAATCCCATATACAATATAAAAAACCTCAAATGTTTTATTCGTGTATCAAATAGAAGCGAGAAATATTACTTCTTACTTTAATTAAACTTGATCAATCTAGACAAAACAACTAAATTGACCCATTTCAAATTTTGTGTCACACACATTGACCCCTTTAGAACCAAAAAACAACTCAAAGAAGTCTCCAATAATTAAAAACACCAAACAAGTTAGTCCATCTATTTACTCTCCATTAACAACACTAACATAGCTCATTACAATGTTTACATTGCCTTTACAACATTGACATGATCCATTTTGTCAGGTTGGCAAAAAAAATATAATAAATTAATTCCTCAAGAATCATGAAAAATTGAAATTTATTCATATCCTTATCTTCTTCCTTCTCAAAATCTAAAAGCCAAATATTATCTTCCTCTTTCTCTTGATTCACCTTGCCTTTCATTCCTCACTTATTTTTTTCTTCATCACTGAAATTTACATTAGTAATTCACCAATTATCTGAAATTCTTCTCCTTCTTACATTCATATTGCTGTTATTTTTCACCTATTTTCTTAAACAATCTTTTCCTATGTTCTCTTACCGGTTGCTTCTATGCTCCAAATTCAATCTCAACAAGCTTAGCTGCACCATCAAATCTAAGTGCGTACCCTTATTTTATTAATCACTTATATCAAACAATACAATGGCAAAGTTAGAATCTATCATAAAAATTAATAGTACACATAAGCAAGTTAACATGAAACAAATATTTTTATTAATGATTCAGATAATAATTTAATAGAGAGACTAACTTATTTCCATTACTGAAATTTGAGGAAATATGATAAGACTTTTAAAATGTAGGTGACTAATTTGTTTCCACCGTAAATCGAGGAACAAACTGGCGTGTTGGTCTTTTTCTTTTGGGTAAATAACAAAGACTACCCTTGAGGTTTACTCAAATGACATTCCACCCCATTTTTTCTTAAAAAATAGAGAACAAATAAATAAAATAGAAAAAAATAGTAAGAGAGAATAAATTTTATAAATATAACTTTAACTCGAGAAGTTTTAGTTTTTAAAATTCAAATCCTAAATTTCATATTCTCAAATCTATATCTAGTTTAAAATAAAATAAAATTATTGATTTGTTTGAATTGTTGCATAAGAGCAATATAGATATATTAAAAATAAAAGTAAGCTTAAGTTGACCCTGATAAAATATAGGGCAAATAAATTGGTCCCTCAAGGAAAAAAAGTATTTGTGATCCCCCACAATTAAAACATAGGACAAATTAATTTTTTTTAGTATTTTAGTGGATTTATTTCTTCTATTTATATTTTTATTAAAGACCAATTTGAAGTATTTTATAAAAAATTAGGGATCAATTTATCTTGTAAATCCTTCAAAATACTGAAGAAATACTAACTTATCATGCATTTCTCATTTTTTTTTAATTGTAAGACTCACATATCATTTTATATAGCAATTCAACTAATTTAATTTCTTTTTGAATTAGTTATTGAGGATATGAAATTTAGAATTTAAATTTTAAGAATTAATTTAATCTAGGAAATATGTCAAGTTAAAATTATATTTAAAAAAATTCTTTTACTATTTTTTATTTTCTTTATTAATTTATTATTCCTTATTTGTTTTTTTTTTGTTGATAAAAATGGGTGAAATATCAAATTTTAAGGAGGATAGAGTGGATTATCATTTGAACAAAATTCGTTATTTGCCCTTTTCTTTTTTACACCGAGCCAAAGTAATTCGAATCATGACAATTGCCCACGTGTGCTGCTGACGTGGCATTTTCTGAAGCGTGTCCTTGAGCCGTGTCTCTCATACTCATCCTCGAATTCGTGTCTGCCTCTGCGCGTGGCAGCATCTACATTGCGTCGTTGCAACGCCCGACAACAACAGCGACAACAACAACAACAACAACAACTACTACTACTACTGCTGCACCATCCTCTTCATCATCTTCTTCCTCTTCTTCACTCCTCCTCCTCCTTCTTAGATGGTAAAATTTTCTTCATCCGTCTCAATATTCTCGTACAACACTTTTTTTTTTTACTGCTCCCAAATCATTTCTTATGTAACAAATTAGGGTTATCCTTCTTTTCTGCCATCGCTTCATTAATTAGCATCGAAGCATTAGTTTTCGTGTCATTAGTTCCTGTTTACACCTCTTATTATTACTTACTCTTTTTTTTTTTCTCTTTTTTTCCTGGTTTTACAGGCTACTAATCGCCACACGATTATTCTAATGCAGACCTCTCAGAACAGAGCGACTAGAACATTCATGGATTTCGAATCAATAACTCAGGCCATGGACGGTAATATTTCTCGCATGTTTAGTACTAGTAATAGTAGCAGCAATAGTATTTCTGAGTTCTGGCAATGGTTTTTTTCTTTTTTTTTTTTTGTTAGAGTTAATGCTCATTTCGATCACTGAAATTGCATACGTGAGTGAGTCATTTTGGTTCTTGAGGTGTAAATTCTGACTAATTAGTCCCTAAAGTCGTTGTAAATTCTTTTTATTGGTTATGTTTGTGCTATTTAATTGCTTGACATCATTGCAGATGCTTCTGGGTTTGCTTCTAAGACTTAAAATTTCGTCAATTCAAAAGAACAGAGTGAAAGCAACAGTCTTTTTGGATTTTCGTCTTGTGGGTTCAAGTCCTGATAGTTGGTTAGGGACACGGGGTCTGTTTGGTTTCTTGTTTCTTTCATAAAATCTTGAAAATAGGAAACGAGATAACAACAAAGTGGTTGGTTTGTAATTAATATAAAAAGAAACAGGAAATTCAAGAAACATTTTCTAAAAACAAACAGGCCAGTAGAATGCTTAGTGTCCTTGTTTAGCACGATTTGTAGCATCAATCTAGGTTTGATGGCTTAATAGTGTATCAACATATACTTGTGCTAATAAAGCTGCAAACTATGATTGGAAATCGACCAAAATCTTCTGATTTGAATTATTGTTTGTGATTGAAATGCAATGAGTTTGGTTGATTAGGCTTAGCTCCACTTTCAAGGGATATGTAGGATTCGAGTGGCTTGCGGTTCCAAATCTTAATAGTTGCCAATGAGTTTGTGATGAAGTTTTATAACAGAAAAACACTGGACCAAGTTAGGTCTGATAAACTGATTTCATATCTGCAGATGAAATTTATACATAATTTTTATCATTCATTTTTTGCCCTTCTTGCTTTTTTTTTTTTTTTTGTTTTGAACCCCTCACAGTTGGTGCTTTTCATGAGATTGGTTTCCTGCTTTTCCCCTAGCACATTGTAGTATTTTGACTCTGACTTAGGGATAGATGATAGTATTGATAATGTGGTTGATGCAAGGCATACATCCATTGAGAAAGCAAAAACTTGAAGATCAAATCATCGCAATATTCTGGTTTAGTTTTGATTTTGGAGCTCATTGAATTCTTGCATAACCTTTGATATGAGCTGTTAGGATGTTATGATATCAGTTGTGGGCATTTTTGTAATTTGGGAAGTATTTTATTTTCTTTTGGGAAGACTAGTCCTTGGGCTGTTGTTGGACGTGGATTTATGTTCATTTGATATTTTAGGTTCTTAGTTTGATGCTTTAGAAGTGTTTTTTAATTAGTTAAGGAGCCCAAACCCGGTTTCCGGCTGTAATGATTCTTTCTTTTGGATAGATCATAGATGATTAGAATGATGATTTATGGCAGCTGATTGCTGCTTCCTTGATTGTGTGATGCCTAGTTTTGTTTTATTCTTCTACCCTATTTGCTTCAATTTTATACTCTGCTTGAACCTGTTTTTCTTGGCAGACAGGAATTAACAATTCTATGCATCCAAAACCCATTAAAATCATTCCCGCAATTGCTTAGAACCTGTCAAACTGCCAGTATTGTTCGCAGCATTCAAATAGTGTCAAATCTAACCCTACAATGCCATCCTACTGCCTGCAATTTCCCCTTATTATCACATACCCCCAATAGACCTCAATCAAGCCGTTTTAACTCTAATCCTAACCCATTAAAATCCAATCTCTTCTGTATTCCTACTTCAATAAAGTTTGTTTGGTGATATGAAATGGAATATTTTTTATTGTATAACTTAATTGTTTGCAATTTTAGATCTTTATAAGGAGGTGTGTTGGATTTGATATATTGGATCGAACTTTGTTGTATTCTTGTATATTAAAATTAGATCCTCAGTTGTCAGCATCTTAAGATTCTGATTTTCGATTGAATCAGGTGATCAGCTCCCAGTTAGCATTCTCACTACTTATTTCATATGCAGTTCATGAAAATGCCCTTTTTTGGCTTTTTAATGAATTTATATTATTTATCCAGTATACATACACACGTAGAAAGTTCTGTCACTACAGAAAACATGGTATTAAAGCAAATTAGAACAGGGTGTTTGGAAATCCCAGGAATTCAATTCTATCAGGGAATTGAATTCAATTTCTTGATTTGGAAGCAAGTTAACCTCAAGAATTGAAATTCTGTGAGAATTGAATTCCGTCGAAAACCCAAAAAGTAAATCACACCCAAATGGATTGGATTTGTTGTTAGATTTGAGTTCAAAAGATGAAATACCCAAAATACCCGTACTTACATATTAACGTATCTCTTTCTCAACTATCCACATATAATGAAAGACAAAATAGTCAAAATAAAGAATTTAATTCATTTTCAAATACATTCCAAATCAATGAATGAATTCAATTCTATTATTTACTGGACTCATTTGAAACATAAGAATTGAACTTTTAACAGATTTGAATTCAATTCATGATGGAATTGAATTCAATTCGATCTTATTAAAACATTCCAAACAACCTGTAAAGTTTATGAATGAGTGGATAATTTATATTGCTGTTGATATAGTTTTTTATTATGATTTTCATTGTTGATACTTTGTTTTATCCAAAAAAAGAATGCTGATACTTTGTGTAGGTTAATGTCCTAGCATTAATCAGAGGTTTTAATCTTGTGCGTGACTGTGTGTACAGGCATATGTGCACTGTATGAAAGGAAACTGAAGGAGTTAAATCCAGCTATCAGAAATATCTCTTATGATATTACGGATCTCTACAACTTCATAGATGGTCTTGCAGACATGAGTGCTCTAGTGTATCTCTCTCTCTCTCTCTCTCTCACACACACACACACACACATAAATCATTTGCATACTCAGTGCATAGTATATCTATGAGTTGTCTCCATATTATACTCTCAAAACTTAAATGATGAATTATATTCAGCATAGAAAGAAAATGGTAGAGAAAAAGCAAGCGAGGATATTCTGATGCTTTGATACTCGGCATCTGCTTGCTCATATCACCTAGATTTTGATGCTGTACTAGAAGTTGAAGGTTCTGTTCCATTTGACATTGGAACGTAGATCAAGTACTCTCTGTTGGCTTAACTGATGTAGATGGTTGAAATTTCCACAAGTCAAATGGAGACTAAAATTAAGGGTGAGACATTTGGAGTAGTTTTGAGTCTTAACAAATTAAGGTTGAGACATCAGGAATAGCTTGCTGATTCCTTATGTATTCTTGATGAAGTAAATGACCACTTTTCTGAAAAAAAATTTAGAGGCATTAAACCCTTGATAGAGTGAGCCTTGGTGCAATGATTAGGTTGCTGCCTTATGATCTGGCGGTTAGGGTTTAAGTCCTAGAAACAGTCTCCCGGAAAATGGGGGTAAGGCTACATACATCTATCCTCTCAAGACTCTACTAGGTGGGTGCCTTGTGCATTGGGCCGCCCTTTATTAAGCCCTTGATAGAATAAAGTGTTGGAGACGAAGTGGGTGATGAATAGTGATCACCATGGTCGTCAAGAACGCGACCTGAGCGTAGGAGCGCATGCTTGTACGCACCTATGACGGGCCACCGTGCTTGCTCCTGTTCATCGGCTCGTTTTCGGTGGAGCGCATTGGAGCGCCATGATATAGTGTAAGAGTTGTAGGAGCGACCACTCCACGCGATCCGCACGCTCCTTTGAGGCCCAAAATTTTTGGGCATGACCTGGCTTAATTTGGAAGAAGAAAACCCTAAAGGACACTCACTTACCTCTGTCTGTCACTCAATCTTTGTCTCACTCTCTACCTCTCGCACAGTCGCACCCTCTTTACTGATTCTCATCGCATCACCATCATGCTGCTGTCGCACCACCGTCCGCATGTCTCCGTCCTCGTCCACGCAACCTTTGTCCACAAGTGTGTTTTTTGGCTTGAATTTCTGAGTAACACAGACGAGTGCATCACACACCTAAGCACTTGGCAAGTGCCTTTGTTGTACCACTTTTTTTTCTTTTGAAAAATAGATTATTGTCTTTAATTATTAATTAACATACGTTTGTTAACAAAAAGGGCACATAGCAATGCACTGTCAATCTACCTCATTTAAAACTCGCATGCTTGCTTCCATCAAGCTCTAAGCAATTTGACTACATCAAGGTCTCCCAAAAGTATTGAAGGGTTGAGCTTAATGCTGCATTGTATATGATCAAAGTTTCCTGTGCTTTGTTTATATTTTCTAGACTATATACTATATAAAGACTTTGCTAGAGAGTAAAATGAATCTGAAATGAATCTTTGGTCATCATCGAAGGGAGTAGTTGTTTGGGCATATTTAAGTGAGGTTGGGTTTTTTAGTGATATTAATGAACTTTTTTATGTTTTAGGTTTTGAGGGATACGGATTGGGTTTTTTAATTGCAAGTGTGGTTGGGCTTTTATTTGTTGGTGTGGCTGATTGCTAAAAGTGTGGCTTACTGCTGTGGTTTTTTTTTTCTGTTCATGTATTATTTTGTTGATTGTTGATTAAATATTATTTGAGTTAAAAAACATGTCGTCAATTGGGTTGTGACTTTATGTATTTTTAACTGAAATATTACTATGTTAATGGTGACTAATTTTGCTTATTTGTGTTATGCATAGATTTTTTTTTTCATGAATGTTCCTACATTCTAGTAGGAGCTTCCACTCGTGCTACACTCCTATGCTTTACACTCCTGTTCCCCCTCCCGCTCCTACGTAGGAGTGCGCTCCTAACAACCTTGGTCATCACTCTCCCTTGCCACTGCCCCTTTTTTGCCTTGAGGGTTAATAAGAACTTAATGAATCATCACAACTGCTGTGTCATATACTGGCTCTGTCTGCTATGTCCCTCTCTAGGAAAAATTAGAAAATGAATGTACATATGTAATTACCTTTACTCATATGTCTCTGTGTATCTGTTTTGTTACTTTGGTTTATTGGTCTTTCTTTTTTGTATGTGGTTTGCCATGGCAGTGACTAATATGACTGGTAATTTGGTTTCAACTTGCAGTTATGATAGTTCAATTCTCGCTTACTTGCCGCATGATCGACAGTGGATTAAGCAACGAACCCTTCAACATTTGAGGAAATTGGCACACTGATTTATGTATGTGGTGTTTATAAATCCTCTAATTTTGGGTAATATAATGTCAAGAATATGACAGAATCTGTTTATGGGGGCCATACTCTGACCGATATGTTGCTTGACATGAAAAATGCACTTGCCTTTGGTACGTACTTATAACATAGGTTGCTGCTGAATTTGCTGCTTGAGCTTAAAATGTAATGATTGTTGTAGGGATGTTTTACTGTACCCTCGTCAAGTGTTCTATGTTATGTGTCTAGTAAACTTGTCCTGTTTGAAAAGCTTTGTCCTGTACTATTCTATAGTGAGTTGCACACTTGCATTCTTCAGTTACCCATCCACAGATCTATGGTTCACAGGGTCATGAGTGCTAATTTTGACAGTTCATGTCCTACATGAATAATTTTGCTTGAAATGTATATAGGTATATTGTCGTTGTGACGTGTGATATGTGAAGTTCGTGGAGTACAAATGCCCTATCAATTTACATATTTGGCCTAGAGGAATAATATTTGAACAGCGTTACAAGTTACTTTTTTTATTATTATTTTGGTCAGAACATTTTCACTATTAGGCGATCCGTGTGAACATACGGACGGACTGGTGTAGTGCGTTTTTTTTTTGGTTTGAATTTCTGATTATCACAGACGAGTGCATCACACACTAAGCACTTGGCAAGTGCCTTTGTTGTACCAGTTTTTTTCTTTTGAAAAATATATTATTGTCCTTAATTATTAATTAACATAGTTTGTTAACAAAAAGGGCACATAGGAATGCACTGTCAATCTACCTCATTTAAAACACGCATGCTTGCTTCCATCAAGCTGTAAGCAATTTGACTCCATCAAGGTCTTCCAAAAGTATTGAAGGGTTGAGCTTAATGCTGCATTGTATATGATCAAAGTTCCCTGTGTTTTGTTTATATTTTCTAGACTATATACTATATAAGGACTTCGCTAGAGAGTAAAATGAATCTGAAAAGCAAGACATAGACAATGAAAAGTTTTTAAGTTCCATATACAACACGAAATTATCCAAATGTAAGCTAAACACTATATACTAAGGACGAAGCTTTCTCAGCTACCACTTCTTTCTCACAGAGGCGTTTAGGGTCGAGAATGTAAAGGCCTTTTTCTCATCTCCCGAAAGGTCACAAGCATCCAGTACTAGCTTCTCATCCAACTCCTCCTGCATAGCTTTAAGTGCAAGTAAAGCATCTTCAAATGATTTACGGGCTGTTTGCTTTGCTAAAAATAATTTTCAGTTTTTAGTTTTAGATTTGTGAAGGAAAAACTGAAAAAATTGCAAACTCAAAATTTCAATTTTCAATTTTTTAGTTTTTCTTTCACAAATCTGGAAATTCAAACTGAAAACCGTTTTTAACAAAGTAAACAGTCCCTCATTCTTCTCCTTTTCCTCATTCTTGTTCACCTCAGCTTTCACAACGCCTTCCTTATTAGGCAAATCTTCCTTCATTCTCAGGTCCTTTCTCAGAGCTTTATCTTTCAAGTGCACCCCGCTTGACCTTTTTCCACCGTGGCGCGATGTTTTAGTATGTTTATCTTTCACAGCAGAATTTCCTGATGTTTCATCTGCATTCTGCTGTTCCTTTGGCTTTTCTGTGTCCTGGTTTGATATCTCAGAGTTGCTAGACAAAAGAAAATTTGCAGATGTTCCATGATTCATATCCATTTCAGTGGCAATATTGTTTGCTTCCATGCACTGAAGCTGGCCTTGAGCACTGGCTCTTTGATATGATGATTTGTTTCCAAAAATCTTGCACAAAGCATGGTAGCCATGCAAAGGCTTGTTTTCATATGAGATTGATTCTGGGTGGTCCTGCAAATATCATTCAGCAGCAAGTTGCAGTCAATGTAATTTTATGAATATAGAGAGTACGAACGAAGCCTTGAAAAGGAGAGTGATCGGATGAAGGGTAGTCTAATAGTTAGAGATAGAGAGAGATCTAGAAGATATTAAAAAAGATTTAGAAATGGTCAAAATGTATACATGATATAATTCAATGGTCTAAATGTAAATATGATTCATGATAGGACATTATGGTGTCATATGATCCATGCTATTGACTTCCTCTAATAGGACAAAACTTAGTTGTTGTTGTTGTTGTATTTAGAGTACTAATGAAGTTTCACTTCTACTGATAGAAAGAGATTAAACACAGAAAAAAAAATAAAAATTGGGGAGGTGAGTAGTGGATTAGCATGTTTAGCTTTCCATTTGCAAAGTTCCAAACCATTGTTTGAGTAAAAGTTACTCTCTCAGTTTTTCTACACTCATGGCCTGAGAGTAGCAAACAGAAATCCAAACATGTACTAAGATGAGAACTAACCGAAGACAACTGCCAAAAAGGAAAAAAAGAGATGTCAAACAAAGAACATATGGATAGAACAAAAACCTTAAGGCATGCTTTCCAAACATCATTCTCAGCAAGTATCATTTGTAGGGTTTCGTCCCATGCAAATCCATTATGACTGAGAAGTTTGCTGATGCTGTCATGCCGCTTCATCAAGCCGATATATTGATCTTCTAGAAACTGCTTATCACATTGGAGTCCCAATTTAGTGCTAAATGCTTTGATCATGTATGTCCAAGCTTCCTCATTAAATGAATTTAGAATCCTATTCCCTCTGTTTACTTGCTCAACCATGAGATCAATAAACAAGCATTCCATTGACTCTTTCCACTCTTTGTAGAAGCAGCATCATAAACACTGGGTAAACCGCCATTCTTCTGTTTACCTTTAAATTATAAATATCCATGTTAATACATAGTACTGTGCAAATTCTCTGGAAAAGACTTGATTCTCATAAATATCAATGCAATTGGCCCCTCAACATTTCGAAAGTATTTCCATGAGAATTATATAAATGGTAGATTCCATGGTTTGCATTCCTAGAAAAGTTTGTACATGTCAAGAAATTACTCCCTTTGTCCGGGTACCAGTGTCCTTTTAGGAAAAAAAATTCCAATATTACCTGTCATTTGGGAGTTTTAAGAAAGTATTAATCTTTTATTTATTTATTTTTTTTACTTTTGTCCTTGCACATAGTCTCTCTCACACAAACAAATTTCTCATAATAATTATTGCACAATTTCCTAAAGGCAATTTTGTCAACACAAACTTTTTTTTCTCTTATGTTAATTTGTGCATTTTTAATGATTTCTTAATCTATTTGCCCAAAACCTCAAAAGGCACTTGTAATTGGGCGGCAGGAGTAATATTACACATGCATTTCAGTTAATGACTTAACCTCATCGGTCCCATTTAAAAACACGGCCTATGAGGATGATTAGTTGTAGCAATCGTACCACTTCCCTAAGCCCTGGAAATTTGTGATGATAAATTTCTGCTATGTCCCTTCTTTAAATGTACTCACTGTCCTAAATTTTGTAAAAATATTATTTAAACATTAAAAAAGACACTCACTTTATAACTATTAGATGTGATGATAATTGGCACACACTTCATTCATCATATCATATTTAATAATTTTAAAGTGAAAATTTCAATAGATATCCATTTTTTGAGTGTTTAAATAACACCACTTCAAATTTTGTAGTATGAGTTGATTTGAAAAATTGCCAAAGCTAACCAAGAAGTTATTGGTATTGGAAAAATCGCTTTCTAGCCTTAAGAAGCTGCAACTCACTGGCATGATAATCTTAGGGTGTATTTAGTATGATATATTAGACATGATAGTATAAGTTTATACTATATGTTATATTATTATATATTGTTTGGTACAAATAATATATTGTATAAGCTTATATATCATAACCCTCTTATATATTAAAATATTGTATAATTTAATATAGCATGAGGAGACCATATTAGACTTGATTAACTTTTAACATATAAAGTTACTTTTATTTTTTAATATTTTATTAAAATAAAATAACTCTTAAATAAATAATAATAAGTAAAAATTTGTAAATAAAATAATTTCATAATAAATAAATATTGTTAACAAATAATATATGATATCAATCTAGTTATATACAATAAAAATAAAAAAGTAATTATAATTAATAAATATTAAACAAAATAAAATAATAAATAGAAATAAATATTTAAAATAAATAATATATAATATATAAAAGTAACGATCAATAACAAAAATATTTTGAGTTAATATTTATTTTAAAATTTAAATTTAAATAATTATAATTAAAAATAAAAAATATTAAAAATATATAAAAGATTTATTTAATATTTATATAATTTATTGAAATAATAAATAATTATAAAATATTGAAATGAATAATAATATTTAAAATAAATTAAATTTTAATTAATAAATATTTACACAAATATGATATTTAAAAATTATATTTTATTTAATATTTAATTAAAATATTAGAATTATTTATAAATAAATGATAATACTATAAAATATAAAATATAATATCTTATGTAATATTACACCAAACACTGTATAGGATTAAAAATTTATCGTCTTATACTATCAAATCTTATCCTATCAGATCTTATACTATTAACCTTATCTTATCTAATATGTCAAACAGGCCTTTAAGAAGCAACAAATTAATACCATTGTATTCATCTATCAACTAGCCCATTTTGTCCAAGATACTTCCTTATTATGGTAACTATTATGAGAAACATAAAACATACCTGTTAACAATATATGTGATTCAACACTGGGGTCAGCATGGATGTATCTTGTATGAGAGCTTCCCCCTCCAAATATAACACACACTTTGCTAAAGCCAGACAAGGTTTTAGCTTTGATGGGTCGAACTTCATGGTGTACCTGGGCAAATAATATTAATCATAGATCAACTGCGACACTTGATAAAGTGTCCAAAACAGACAATAATGTTATTTGGGCATTAATTTGTTTGTCAATCGACCGCTGGTAATTCATGTATAAACAAGTGAAGAATTCATGTACATAACTGAGTCGTCGAGTGATAGTATTATTATTTACCATTGCACTCATTCGATTTCCCAATAATGCAGGTGAATTTTAGTCAATTGACACACAAAAATGTATGTCCAAATAACAAGACCCCAAAACAGATCACCTCTGTATAGGCATCCCAAACGTGACACTCTGCAACAACCATTTCTCTTAGTGTCATCCCATGAGAATCCACTCTGCTGCAGAAGACTGCAGACATCTTTGAACAGTTCCTTCAAATTTTTGTAGTGATGCTTCAGAACATGTATTTCATGCTGAGTTTCAAGTTGTTCATTGAAAGATTTAATCATGTCATTCCAAGCCTGGGACCTGACTGTATGACCAAATATATTTCCATTTTTCACCTACTCTAGTAACAAGTCAATGAAGCAATGATCCATCAGTGCTGACCAATGTGTTCTAGTATGATTAGTACCACTTGGCTCAAGGTTCCCTGCTGTGTCACCTTCAGACACAGACATAATGACGAGGTAAATAATCAGTTCTCCAAAAATCTTACAACCTTAAATATGACTTGTAGCATGTAATATGACTACATATATAGTCAATTCTCATGTATGAAATTCCTTTTTAATATAGTCTTTTCATGCAGCTAAAGATCTAGGGAACATTTATAATGAGGATGATAGAATATACAAAAAGCATGGACAACTACATTTTCTAAAAATTATGCAGGCCATTAACAAATAAGTGAATAACTTGAACCGGCTAACAGAAGGCTGTTAGTTCTTACTTACCGGCACTTCCTTCTAATGCTACATCTTTGTGGTTTTTCTTCTGATTCAAATTACTGAGTTCGTTATCAGACACATTTCCGAATACTAATTGCATATCACCATAGTTTGGAAACGTCTTTAGTCTATACATTCGTGCATGTGGATATTCCTACAAGAATTTGTTTTAGTCAGCTTCAAGAAGCACGTGTATGAGCAAACAGATACAGTTTTCAAGACCATATACCTTGATATAAGCATTCCAGACATCATCTTCAGCTGCAAGCATTTCTTTTTGTGCATTCCATGAAAAGCCTTGTGTTTTTAGAATATGTGTTATATCCCAGTAATATTTGAATAGTTGTCTGAATCGATGCCTTAGAATAGATTTATCATGTTGAGAGCCAAATTTCTCATTAAATATGGCAAGAATATCTGTCCATGAAATTCTTTTGGATCCATTATTCACTTTATTTCCCTGAACCATCTGATGAAGCAAAAGCTCTATAAAAAATTGGTCCTTAGCAGCAGTCCAATCAGTCCTTGGAGTACGCTCATTCCATGATGAAACAATGCTTCCAATTCCATCTTCTACAAATGCAGAATAGGTAATTAATAAGTAATTCTTCAGCAAAATTTGAAGTTGTTTATTCATTTTTCCAGTAATAAGGAAGTATTATACAAGACAAGACAATGATTTATACTTTGCTCTATTAATGTATTATTCAGAAGAACTTTTAGTTTCTCAAAAACAGTAAGCAGATAACCATTTATGGTTACAAAATCAGTTTATGATGGTTGGCCTCCTAGTACTTCCTGCAGCATCATGGAGTTTGTACCAAACATATTCATTCAAAATAAAAAGGTTGGGATGTCACACGTGTACTTTATGAAGATTCTTTGAACGAGTATACTGAAGAAGATTGCAGTTGGTCAGGTTATTTTCAACAATAACAAATATTATATATATATATAATTTTAATCCACTGTAAGTGTAAAAGGATGTCGCACTGTTAACAAATCATGTGCTGTTATATATGAGACTTTTAAGGTAGTGGATTTGAGAATCAACTACTTTTGCAGTTTTGCTTATGTGACAATGCATAATTAGATATTAGAGTAAAACTGTTATGCAGTGAGTGCATCACAATTAATCTCATCTTATATACTTACATAAGCCTTACACAATCATGGTATGAAAGCAGATAATGAAGGTAACACTCACCCAAACTCCAGCCCTGCACATCATCATTCAAGCTTAAATCATGGCTTGATAAACTGTATCTCCCATCAGCAGTTGTATAGTCAAATATCTCACACACATCATCAAAATCTGGCAATGGTTCTGTTTTGTAGCATCTTGCATTAGGGTGAGCCTGCATGCTATTCAAAGTTAAACAAATTTTGATTTCATAGATATAGATGTATTAAAGCAGCAATAACACACCTTTATGTAAGCATCCCAAACTAAATCATCAGCTACCAGAGTTTGATAGAATTCATCGCAAGAGAAGTCAATGTTGGAGAGAATATTCTTCACATCATTGAATTGCTCCCATAAATTTGCATAACGCAATTTCAAAGTATGTTTTGCATATTCAGATCCAAATTTTTCATTGAACACAGTAAGCATCTCTTCCCAAGCTTGCTTGTTAAAAGTGTGGCCAACCCTGTTACCTTTGTCCTTCTGCTCCAACATAAGATCAATAAGATACCGTTCTATTGTTGGACTCCAATACACCCTTGGTTGATAATCGCTTGTAGTAGTTTCCCTGTCCATTACTCCTTTCAAAAACACAAACTTGTTTTGTTAGCAGTGAGTAAGAAAAGGCACATACACCATATTTGAAATTTATGCTAATGAAGACTTCTTTTAAAACAAATGGTTGCTGGTCTAATCATTAGTATTCAGATGGAATTGACATGACGAGGCTTACTATGAATTGGTTCAGTGAGATGCTCATCACAGTAGAAAGATTAAGCCTAAACCAGAAAAAATATATATTTTGCTTAATACATAGGATTTAATTTTGATACACTAATAATGTAAAAAAATTTTACACAGTCATCCAACTATATATTATTACATCAACCATGATAATTAACATTCATATTCACTTATTGAAAAGTCATACAAATGAAAGAATTTTATTGGATGACAATGTAAAAACTTTTACAATGTCAATTAATCAAAATTTAAAATTTAAACTCTAACACTTATTAATGAGGATAGCATTAGTTAAGGGAACCAAAGGATATATCAATCAACAAATAATTAATATAACTTTAGTCAAAAGAAAACCAAAAGTTTGGTACAAGCAATAAAGCTCTGACTATTGCAATGAAAATACTTAAAAGTAATCTTAGGAACATGAATTGACGGAGATATATAAGAGAATTACTTTTAAAATAATGGATGTTGAAGGAATTTATTTTAAATAAATTGATTTTGAAAGAATTGATTTATATTTAAAAAAGATGTTAGAAAATTGAGTTTAGAAGAGTTGATGTAAGATGGAAAAATAAAAGTTAATATTTTTCACTTTTATTAAAATCAATTCTTATAAAAGTAAGACACTTTTATTAAAAATAAAAATACAAGACAAACCGGAAACATTATTTGTCTAGTGAAAATACACTTTTATAATATTGACTCTTTAGTTGATATCGTTACTCATTAGATCTGGTGCTATATAAATTTGGTCACCTATTATGTTTGACTTTTTATATAATAAAAATATTTTTTTAGTTTTCATTGTTTTCTTTATGCTATCTTGAAAATAGGAAACAGGTTAAAAAAAATGATAAATTATATTAACCTTTCTTAAGATTTGATAAAATTTATCCTGATTCCTCATTATTTGTCTAGTGACACCAACCTCTCTTATATATATTGTTTATTATACGATAGAGTAGAGACTAGTGTAATACTTTTTCAAATTTGGGAGAGATCTGTGTAATAGTTTCACAAATTCAGGGACTTTCTAAGCAAAATTTACAAATAGATGGGAGGAGGTTGAATTTCATCAAACCTCAAAAGAGGTAACTGTAATGTGCCCAAAAAGAAATTCCAAAACCAAATAGACTCTAAAATTTTCAAAACTATACTCTTCAACCCTAGTCCTTTTTATAATTTTATCCCTTTCTTTCTAAAGCTAAACTTACAAACACACCTTTAATACATAAATAGTATTATTTTAACACCTTAAAGGTGTGTGTTACACTCACTTTATTATCATTGAATGTTATGAATTGATAGGGTAAGATCACTATCACATTTAATAGTTGACCGTTAAAATAACATTTTTGTTAATTGATTTGGCTCAAATGTTTCCTAGTGAAACATTGTAAATAAATGAAAGAGAATGAGAGATAAGAATATAATAATTAGAATTAATGAAGAATACTTGTAGAAATCTCGTTACTCTACTCACAAGTTCCTAACTCTCATTAATTAATCTATTTATACTTGATAATTCATTTATATTCTTATGTCCATATTTTAACATGATTTGATTGTACCACTATAATTGGAGTTACTAATTTAAATAATTATGATAAATTATACCTGCAAAACTATGATAAATTTGCACTATTATATTAATCTTGAGATTAATTTTAATATTCTAAATTTAAAAGATTTTAAACAATCATCCAATAATAGCTTATTATGTATAAGATTATTAAAGTAATAATTATAAAATTTAATATTTATATTAATATAATAGTATATAATTAAATATCTATATAAAATAGTTTTACATAAAAATTAAATCTATTGATTTTTTCGCTGTAGAACATATTGTGGCAACTTCCATGCGATGGGGCTGCCAATTCGTGGAAACTAACTACTTTCTTTTTCATTGTAATTTTTTTATGTGCAACTACCAACTTTCCAGATGTTTGAGTGATTGACCACAATATTGTATTTTCTAGTTATACGAGCTTCTTGGGTAGTTCTGTTATGCAATTTCCTGGCGCTTTCAAATTTTGGAAGAGGGAAAATATTATTTAGGGAAAGTACTATTTACGCCATAAAAAAGAAAAGATAGAAGGCCCACTCACTACCTTTTTCGGAACAATGCAAAAAAGAACAAAGATTTAAGACAAGTTGTTGCACACATATTTTGAAGGGACATGTTTTCTAACCAGCGTCATTGAGCTGGAGAAATGATAACGTAATCTTAGAGCTGTATCTAAAATTATTATAATTTGACACTCAAAATTAAATTAATTTAAATACATTGTTAATACAAATTATTTATGATGTTAAATAATTATTCTTTATTTTTAAACTCTGTATCAAATCTTAAACCAATCTGATCTGAGTTCGAGTTATCAGGAAGAACTAGAAAACCAAAAAAATAAGTGTATAATTTTGTAGTGTGTATACTTGTAAGTGTAACAACTGATAATAATAATATAAAAGGCGCATTTGAATTTTTTTAAATATTTTTTAATTTTTTTAGTAGAACTTATTTTTCTAGAAAAAGTTATTTTAAGTTTAGCTAAACAATTGATGAAGTTCTTTTAATTATTAAAAATACTTGTAAATTTGTTTGGATAAATAGAATAAAAGTACTTTTATACCTAAATTACATACAAAATGACAAATGTGTTGTGTAGATAAACATATAGATCAAACAGATTTAAGAAGGCTTTCGCTCTCTTACAAGAAATCGATTATAATTCTCAGAACTTTTCTTTGTTTCTCGACAAAACTTTTCATTTTTTTTCAAAATTTTTTCAATGTTAAATTTAACAGATACATAATTTGTTATTTGTTTATTTTGACATCATCAATATTTTTCCATAACATAAAATTTTTTCTTATGTTTGTTCATGAGTCATGTAGAAATTAATATTTTGTTAATTACGTATTAATACAATAATATAATATATATGGATTTAATTTAAATATATAGTATAAATTTTTTTATACTATTATCCAATTAAATCTTTCCATATACATCACTTTTGAAGTAGTGATATGAGAGTTATACGTGTTTTGCTTCTGTTATATTCGATTAGATGATTATGTAAAAGAACTTTACATTGTCTACAACAAAATTAAACTCACTACACATTCATAAGCATACACAAATGAAAGTGAATATACCTTGAAAAAATAATGAAGTCATGGAACAAAGGAAGAACAATATGGTTGGTTGGGTGAGTGTTATGTCACTCTTGCAAGTGAGAATGAGAGTTTTTAAAGGGCTTCACAAGAGATATGATTGTAAATATAAATAAGATTAAACTAGCATTTTGGTTCTCAAAGAAACATGCAAAATTAATTTAATTTCTGAAAAAAAAATTTACATCAATTTAGGTCCTGAAAAATTTAAAACATCAATTTATAGTCCCTTAAAAGATTTATGAAACATAACTTTAATACCTGAAAAACTCATGTAATATCAAATAAGTTCATGAGTTTTTAGTGTTTGAGTTTGGTATTTAGTTAATTGAGTTGAAAGATTATAAATCTAATATTGAATTACTAATAATTAATTTGGTTTACTTTTGTTTTAAAATAAGGAATCAATTATCTGCATCAATTTTGTCTTTCGGTGTAGATTTTTTGGTTCTTGAGCACGGCTCTGGCGCTCTGCTCTCTACATATATTAATTTTATTAATATCCCTTCAATATAAAATTTTACACGATAAACCAATCACATTTCACTGTCACTTTTAGGCACACTAAGCACGACTGTAATAGGGCAAATTCAAAGCACCTATAAAAGTCTATATGTATAACATATTGCCCAATTGGCTTAGACATCTTGGATTATATTGTATATATATTAAACACATGGATGATGGCTGCACCAGCTTCCAATTTCAATTCTAATGGCTGCTTCACCACCTTGTCTTCACTTCCTCAATCTTACACCTTTCTTTTTGCATTTTCTTCTTTTGCTCACTACCCTTTCTTCGTTTCCAATTGTTCAGCCACTATCATTCAACATAACCAATTTTGATGACCCTTCGAGCAACATAGCATATGAAGGTGATGCTAGATCCGCCAATGGATCCATAAACCTCAACAAAGTTAGCAATATTGCAAGGGTTGGCCGTGCCATATATGGCCAACCCCTTCACCTTTGGGACTCATCCACCAATGTTCTCACAAACTTCTCCACCAGTTTCTCATTCACTATTGATAAAGTGAATAATGACACCACAATTGGTGATGGCTTTGTCTTCTACATGGCCCCTCTTGGCTACCAAATCCCACCAAACTCAGCTGGTGGCACTTTTGGACTATTCAATGCCACCACCAATAGCATCAACCAACCCCATAACCATGTGGTTGCAGTTGAGTTTGACACGTATCGAAGCTCATATGATCCACCAATGCAGCATGTGGGGATTGATGACAACTCCGTAATCTCAGTTGCTGATGCCAAGTTTGATATTGGCAAAAATCTTGGGGTTACATGTTTTGCTCTGATAACTTATGACGGTTCGACCAAGACACTGCAAGCGTCCTGGTCCTTTAATGGAAACGGCAAGGCCGCTTCCATATCGAATGGTTCTTCTAATTCTTTGTTTTGCTATATGGACCTCATGCAAGCTCTGCCCGAGTGGGTGAACGTTGGATTCTCGGCTTCAACCGGCTCGCGCAAGGAGCAAAATGTTATTCACTCGTGGGAATTTCATTCAACTTTGAGTTCCGCAGAGGTAAATGGAGAGAAAAAGAAGTTGAACATTGTTGTAGTCGTTGTTCCGGTGATTGTTTCAATTTGTTTTGTGAGTGTGGTAGTGAGTGTTGGTTGGTTAATCATCAAGAAGAGGAGGACTAGAGCTAATGATGGCAAAAACCCCGGACTTTCCTCTGTGGAGTTTGATCTGGATAAAGCAACCATCCCAAGAAGATTTGATTACAAGAATTGGTTGCAGCCACCAATGGTTTTGCAGATGATAAAAGGCTTGGACAAGGAGGGTCTGGACAAGTTTACAAAGGGGTTTTGAGCTATTTAGGAAGAGTTGTTGCTGTGAAGAGGATCTTTGCTAACTTTGAGAATTCAGAGAGAGTCTTCAACAATGAGGTGAGGATCATAAGCCGTCTTATCCATAAAAACTTGGTGCAATTCATAGGTTGGTGCCATGAGCAGGGGGAACTGTTACTAGTTTTTGAGTACATGCCTAATGGAAGCCTTGACACTCATCTATTTGGGAACAAAAAGACTTTGGCATGGAATTTGAGGTACAAGATAGCACTAGGTGTGGCCACAGCACTTCATTATCTTCATGAAGATGCAGAACAGTGTGTGCTTCATAGAGATATTAAGTCAGCTAATGTTTTGTTGGACACAGATTTTAGCACTAAGCTTGGTGATTTTGGAATGGCAAAGTTGGTGGACCCCAGATTGAGGACTCAAAGGACAGGAGTGGTTGGTACACTTGGTTACCTGGCCCCAGAATACATCAATGGAGGAAGGGCTAGTAAGGAATCAGACATGTATAGTTTTGGGGTTGTGGCATTGGAAATTGCAAGTGGGAGGAGGACTTATAGGGATGGAGAATATCATGTGCCACTAACAAATTGGATATGGCAACTTTATGTGGAAGGGAATCTTATGAATGCTGCTGATGAGAGGTTGAGTAAGGACTTTAATGAGAATGAAATGATGAGCTTGCTTACTGTGGGACTATGGTGTACTCTCCCTGATACAAACGAAAGGCCAAAGGCAGCACAAGTAATTAAGGTTCTTCAGCTTGAAGCCCCATTGCCAGTGTTACCAAATGATGTGCATGTTCCACATACCCGTTCAACTATTGTGCAACCCAATTATTCCTTATCACCAGCCATTACTAATAGTCTTGTTCATGGTGGACGTTAACAAAAGGATTTTGAATTAATGCATAGCAGGTTTTGTAGATGGTAATTGGTAACTATATATGTATATATATGTATATATATTATATGTGGAATTAATTTTTGTTTTCTGATGTACTTGGGGTTAGAAACTCATGAGAGAGGGAGTGCATTTCCTATGCATTTCCTATGTATACTTGATTCTTGTCTGCATGTACACATGCCGGTACAACTTGTGTTCTTTGTATTTTGAATACTTTATTTGGCATTATTTGACAACTTGACAAATGATCCCAATAATATATATATTTGGTGTTAGATTCTCTATTCCAAGTTGCAAAAGGCTCTATGAATTATTTTGATTGACCCCACTTGAAAATCATTGCAATTCTAGCCCCTGCCACCACCTATTAATCAAATGAATCCAGATAAACTCATGAAAAATCCAGGGCCTTACTTCACACACACACACACACACACACATTAATCCAGGGGTTTACTTAATATATGTACTTAGCAACTGTTAATATTCATAAGGAAATTCATCACCTTGAATGTCCCACCCCCTCACTGTCACAGTGCCAAAGCTTCTTACTTCTTAGACCAGTCCTCTCAAAATCATCGCGTCTCATGTTATCCTCATTTCTTGCAATGCTGTAAAAAAGAGCTAGTAATCTGCCACTTAGAAAGACAGAGAAAACCAATAAAGAGAACAGGATGAGGAAAATTTAAGATTGCTAAATTAAAGTACAACATTCTTTGTAGAGAAAAGATAGTCATGTTTAATTCACAACTTTCAGAAGGGCAGAATAATTCTATTATCAATCACCTGCTACTGCTAGGTCTTTCTTTTTTTTTTCCGAAAAAAGTAGTGACGGTGTAAAGTAAACTAATGAAAGGTGGGCCAACTTTTCATCATGTTGCGTGTGGTTGAGGACATTATTATTGATAAGAAATAAGTTTCCAACACACAAATATCCTCATAATGTAAGGTTATGACAAAACAAGACACCAGAGCAAGAGAATGAGATGGTATCATAGCTTTTAAATTTTACCCTGATCGACTCGGAGATGGAATGGTTGAATGCCAATCCTGCTGCAATCCTTGAAACCCAATTTATATGAGAAAAAAATATAAAAACATAACTTAATATAGATATATGTATATAACTAATGGTACAATAACATAATACACCAACCCAGCCTAGTGGTGGTTGAGCTTTTGTTAACCCAAGCAGGCTGGGTTTGATCCTCCAATGTTGTATTTTTTGAATTATCAAGGATTTACAATGGTTGCATGCTTCAGACTTCACCGTGGCACGTGCTTCAAACTTCAAAGCTGCAGCAGGTTTGGAGCGTGGCTCAAGGCAAGGACAGCTTTCGCGTGGCTCAAGAGCAAGTTGCAGGACGCAAGGCGCAGGTGGGTTGGCACGCGACGGAGGTGATGGATCGCTAAGCTCGCCCTTCCGTTTGAACCGACCGAGGTTTAATTATTATGGATGGTATACATATGATGCCATTTATAAATGAGCTATAACAGGGAGATTTAGATGAAAGAGTTATATGTAGTATAAAGATATAAGATGGATCAATTGGTGAAATACATGTATAAGAGAGGTCAAGAGAAGTTATAAACCTATGTGTAAATGTTGTAAACCTATGTGGGTAATAGAACTCTTAAGAAAGATTAATAAAAAAAATGTAAACCTTGTTTGAAAAGTTGTAAATCAATTAATAAAATATTATAAACGTATGCTTATAAATTATAAACTTTGTTGAAAAGGAAGGTGAAAAAAAAATTATAAATCTTGCATGAAAAGTTATAAATCATTGAATAAAATGTTGTAAACCTATACTTAGAAGTTATAAACCTATATGAATAATAGAAACATTCCTAAACCTCTTAACCAATGTGATTACATAAAAAAATTATAAACCTTATATAAAAAATTATAAATCATTAAATAAAATATTATAAATCTGTATCTAAAGTTATAAATCACATATTTTCATTCTACATATAACCCATCCATGAGCAAGCACCGCTAAAAAAAAAAATAGATATAAATACGAGCAAACATTTGGTTTGACCGTCCAAACCGCCAAATGCAAATATTCAGAATTGCAGATCCAGTTGAAAGAACAAAAAAGGGACGTCATGGACTCGGGTACAAAATTTCAGTTATATATACATATTCACAAGTGAAGATAAATAGATGCACGTGTAACTGAGGCAGGTACATGTTTACTCACTTTGCTCCGCTACGAGGATATATTGAGACGTGTACGAGAAATATTTAGGCGGGATGAGAATAAGAGAAATTATTTATTCTATTTTATATATTAATTAATATATTAATTTTATGAATTATTATTATTTTTTATGTTTTTAATATAATAATTTATATATTGATTAATAAATAAAATAAAATAAATATTTTTTTTTATTTTCACATTAACTAAGTATTCTTTTTTTGATAAATTTAACTAAGTATTCTTTGACTTATATGACAGGCACCGTAAATGAATGCCATAATATTTTTCGAGGTTAGGTGTGTTTTGTACAGGATAAAAATGAATGAAAAATTTTATCATTTTATATGTAATTTTACATGTTTAGTTCATTAGTAAAACTTGCATATATCCTATTTCAGCTAATGAATACACCAGCAACAATAGAATCTAAAAAAAAAAAAAAATCCTCAAAATTAGCCCATCTTAAATTTTATATTAGATAAATTGGTTTTTTAAACTAAACATTTAAAAAAGTCCCTACAAATTAAAAATGTCGAACAAATTGATCCCTCTTAAAAAATGATGATAAAAAATATTATTGCCTATTAGAAGTTCCGGATAAGTTAGTCCCTTCACACATGGATTAATTTAAACTCTTCATAATTCTTAAAAAATTAATTTGTCTTTTTTTGGGAGAAATTAATTTGTCCAATATTTTTGTTTGATAGGATTTTTTAAGTACTTTTTTTAGAGAAATCAATTTGTTTGATTTAAAATTTAAGAATTAATTAACTATGTGATTTTGTCCTGAGTCTTAACAATTTTCCTTGTTTTTGGTCATAGAGTTTTTTCAATTAAATGAATTGACTCCAGGGGGCAAGGGCTATTGAATACAGCATTCAAATAAAAAAAAAATCCTAGGTATTTTCATTCCCTTTATCATATACCCTCAGACTAAAGGAATTTTAATTTTGATATGGACTTGGAAGAGGCTTAATATTAGAATATGTTACTTATGGAGTAATTTGGGCGGGGTGGGAGGGGTGATTATATACCAAAATCACCAAAACAAAAAATTAAGGGTACACAATTCGATAGACGGACAGATGGTCCAACACCAACATGGCCCCCCACCTTTGACCTACCTACCACGCCCCCTGATCCACCTGCCACACCATTCATCTAAGCTATAGGGACCATGATACCCGAGGTACATGGCTCATAGTTAGTTAGGATAATAAGTTTCCCTTCCCTACCGCCAGTCTGAATTTCGTTAAGTTAGGATCTTACACTTCCTTGAAAGGTTGTATGATAGAACTATATTCTTGGAATCAAAAGTCCGTAATGGTTCCTAGAGAGAAAATAAATTGAAGAGTGATTTTTAATGAATTTTATCAAACCTTTAAGCGTTTCGTTTTTAGCCCACAAGTTAAAAAAATCTTGAAAATTTTCATATTTGAACTAAAACCCAAAATTTAAATTTTTAGTTGTTGAGTTTTTGATTTTTTTTTATATTTTATTTGAATCCAAATGAGAGGTATTTCCTTTATTTACATTTATGTTTTAAAGTTAATGAATTAACTTAAAATTAAGAAATATAAATAAGTGAATAGAAAGACAATCCAATGTTTTGGTGTCACGACCCAACTTGGAACATGACCCACGGGGAATCCCATCTCCACGTAAGCCTCGTGACCGTTAGTACTCCTATATGCCTAATTTAATAAAATCCATTTCAAAACATAATTTCGTCTCTAATGTAAATCTCTAGCTCCTTGGAAATTAAATCATTTTAAATACTTTCATAATCAAGCTCTATATATATATATATGTATATATATCTAATACAAACATCTAGTTGCTCTCAATACCAAATAAACCATAAAAATCATAATCTTGAAAATACAAAACATGCATTATTTTAATGGTCGGGACCTGCGCAATGTACACTGGAGTACTCCATCTCTTATAAAATACCACATGCAACTTCACTTTGAAGTAAAGCTCACCAAGAGAATCTCTATTGTTAGGGACGAGGTGGAGGAGAAGGGCGGAGCTAACGTATCTGTAATGGAAGAAGGAAGAGGGGTGAGTTTCATCTAAAACGTGAGTAGGCCCTCACCCATAACCCGCTCATGGGACAATCAAGAAAATAAATTATTATCAAACTTGTTAATACAATATCTCTAAAATCATATTCATCTATGTAAACAATATAACTAAAAAAAAAACTGATGTTCTTTGTAAATATAAACAACAGGACTCTATTAGAGAAACAAATCTCTGGTTATGCACAATTCATGTGACATAACAAAATCTCTAAACTTTTGAGTGCCTAACTAGGTCCTATTTCTGATTTTCTCTGCCGGCGCGACTGGTATACCAAGGTTAACGAAATAATGTCATTAACTCACAGTTTCTCTATAGTTACCATCTATTCTCTAAATCATAAAAATATTTATTTTCTCTAACACTCTATCATATACTTATTCTCTACTCGGAAATCATCACAATATTTTATAAATCTCTAAATATAATCATATTCATACTCTAACTCTTTAATAAAAATTACTTTAACAATAATGGTCCCATGAGTTTTCTAAAAAATATATAGGTTTCATGCTTTCATTTCTAATATTATATGATCATGTCATAATTTACTGAAATTAACTCTAATGATTAACATATCAATCAACAAATAAATAATATAACTTTAGTCAAAAGGAAACCAAAATTTTGGTGCAAGCAATAAAGCTCTGACTATTGCAATGAAAATACTTAAAAGTAATCTCAGGAACATGAATTATTGGAGATATATAAGAGAATTACTTTTAAAATAATCGATATTGAAGGAATTTATTTTAAATAAATTGATTTTAAAAGAATTGATTTGTGTTTGGAAAAGATGTTAAAAAATAAATTTAGAAGAGTTGATGTAAGATGGAAAAATAAAAGTTAATATTTTCTACTTCCGTTAGAATCAATTCTTATAAAAGTGAGACACTTTTATTAAAAATGAAAATACAAAATAAACAACTTCACTTTTTACTCAATCCTCTTTTTTCTAACTCTAACGGAAAGATTTTGCAAACCAAACATGTTGTTAGTTTACAATTAAAAGAGAAGTAAAAAATTATCAACATCTTTCTATTGACCTGGTATTGGAAGGAATTATGTTGTATCATTATTTTCTTGACTCGCAAGCAACTTAGGGCTTTTTGGTTTGAGTTTAGCTTCAACTTCCATTTTTAAGTTTTTAAATTTTATAAAAGAAATACTAAAAATTCCAAAAACTATAAATTTCAGTTTTTAGTTTTTATTTCCAGTTTCAGTATTTCCTTCACAAAATCCTAAAAATTGAAAAAATGAAACTGTAAACTAAACTAACAGACCATTAGTTTCTTGTAAGGATAATGGTTTAAGTTTGGATCCAGGAAAACACGTTAGAGAAGTAGGTAACCATAAATATTTTATTCCCTAAAATTGTGATAACAATATTTTCCACAATTTTAATTATTACAAAATAATTAATAATATTAACTCTTTGTCTAGGTGACATCACCCCTCTATTTTCAAACTTTAGACATACTCCCCCAGGCGTGCGGAAAGGGCAGGACATAAAGATAGGGAACAGTTTGCTCGTATGATGTTTGGTGGTAGACAAAGGACGGAAAAAAAATTCTGTTCAAAGACAAAAATTTTCTTATTTCTGCCCCTCAAAAGTGGGACAGTGGAGAGAGGACACGAAGACGGAAATTTAACCCCTTAGGTAGCAACATTCTGGATGGTGACGCTTAACGTTGGCCCGTCGATCAATGGCCGGTCAATGCCGCGATGATCGCGACCCGCCGCCTCCGTCAATGCCACCAGCGATTGGTCAATGGTCACCGTGACCTTACGTCCGCCAATTATCTCTACCTGCCCATCAACCAAATACGATACATAGACAATATTTTTCATGTCTCCGTCTCACTGTCCCGGATTTCCGCCCCGTCTTGGATCTTGTGTCTGATCCTCTTTCCAAACGCAGCCTGAGGTTTGTAAAAACCTACATTGACCTCCCCTGGAAACAGTGACCATTAGTGCTATTAAATAGGTTATGTTTTTTAATAACATAGATATAAATCCTGAGAACCATTATAATTTACAAAAGGACTATAATATCCTTCTTTTACTAAACAATGAAAATATCATCCTCTCCACCCAATTTGAACGTTGTAACTGAAACATCTTGTCTGTATTCATAACATCGTTTATAGTTTTTTTTTTTATAAATTATAATGGCTTTTAATATTTATATCTATGCTATTAAAAAATATAACCTATTTAATAGAATTAAGTCAGTCACCAGAGGAGGTCAATGTAGGTTTATACAAATTTCAGGGACTGTGCTTGAAAGTTTGAAAATAGGGAGGATATCTATTATTTTTCAGGAAACCTTAGAGGAGATAAATATAATTTACCCTATTTTAAATTTAAAAAGATTTTAAACTATCATCCAATACTAGCTTATCATGTATAAGACTATTAAAGTAATAATTATAAATTTTAATATTTGTATTAATATAATAGTATATAATTAAATATCTATATAAAATAATTTAAATAAAAATTAAATCTATTGATTTTTTCGCTGTAGAACATATTGTAGCAACTTCCATGCGATGGGGTTGCCAGTTATTGCTTGTGGAAACTAACTACTCTACAGAGAAAAAGCGAAAGTGCGCATTTAGCTAGCAACTTTCTTTTTCGTTTTAATTTTTTTATGTGCAACTACCAACTTTCATTAGATGCTTGAATGATTGACCACAATGTCGTATTTTTTTTAGTTATACGCGTGCTTCTTTGGTTGTTCTGTTATGCAATTTCCTAGCACTTTCAAATTTTGGAAGAGGTAAAATAGTATTTACGCCAAAAAAACGAAAAGATTTAAGGCCCACTCACTACCTTTTTCGGAATAATGAGAAAAAAGAGCAAAGATTTAAGACTAGTTCTTGCACGCATATTTTGAAAGGAACATGTTTTCTAACCAGCGTCATTGAGCTGGAGAAATTATCACGTAATCTTAGAGCTTTATCGAAAATTATTATAATTTGACACTTAAAAGTTAAATTAATTTAAATACATTATTTATAATTTTAAATAATTATTCTTTATTTTTAAAATTTTAAAATAATGATAATAAAAGTTCTTTTGGTGTAATATATAGTTAAATATTTGTATGAAAAATTTACACTAATGGTATATGAAAATCAAATATATTTTATTATGTGATTCACTATTAATAGCCTTTTTTTAATTATGGAAATTTTATAAATATACAAATAATAAATTTAGCATTAATAATAAATAAATATTAAATCCAAATAAAATAACTACAGTCATGCATAACGCTAAAAAATATACAAATATTTTCTGTTGAATCGTACATTGCTATATATATATATATATATATATAAAGTTTTTAAAAAGTGGGATATTGGAGAACTAAAAGGCATCAGTTTTTGGCAAATTGGATATATATAAAGTTTCTGGACCTTGACCTTTAGCCTCTTGCGCAATCAATTCCAATCTCTTACGCAAAATTATATTATATCATACTGTTGGGAGTAAATGGGTTGGTATTGCTCAGGTTTTACACAAAAATAAATTTACGCTTTTAAGTTTAATTGAGTTGGTATGATTTAATTTTTTAAATTTTGTATAAAATCTTAAACCAATTTGATCTGAGTTCGAGTTATCAGGAAGAAGTAGAAAACCAAAAAAATAAAAGTGTACAATTTTGTAGTGTTTATACTTGTAAGTGTAACAACTGATAATAATATAAAAGGCGAATTTGGATTTATTTTTTAAAAATATATTTTTAATTTTTTTTATTAGAACTTATTTTTCTAGAAAAAGTTGTTTTAAGTTTAGATAAAAAATTGATGAAGTTCTTTTAATTATTAAAAATACTTGTAAGTTTGTTTGGATAAATCGAATAAAAGTACTTTTATACCCAAATTACATACAAAAAGACAAATGTGTTGTGTAGATAAACATATAAATCAAACAGGTTTATAAGAAGGCTTTCGCTATCTGTTACAAGAAATCGATTGTAATCCTTAGAACTTTTCTTTGTTTCTCAACAAAACTATTCATTTTTTTTTCAAAAATTTTTCAATGTTAAATTTAACAAATATATAATTTGTTAGTTGTTTAGTTTGACATCATTAATATTTTTCCATAACATAGAATTTTTTCTTATGTTTGTTCATGAGTCATGTAGAAATTAATATTTTGTTAATTACATATTAATACAATAATATAATACATATATATTTAATTTAAATGCACAGTGTAAAATTTTTTTATACTATTATCCAATTAAATCCTTCCATATACATGACTTTTGAAGTAGTAAAGTGAGAGTCAAATGTGTTTTGCTTATGTTATATTTGATTGAATGACCATGTAAAAGAACTTTACATTATCTATGACAAAATTAAACTCACTACACATTCATAAGCATGCACAAGTGAAAGTGAATCTACCTTGAAAAAATAATGAAGTTGTCGAACAAAAGGCAAAGCAACATGGTTGGTTGGGTGAGTGTTATGTCACTTTTGCAAGTGAGAATGAGAGTTTTTAAAGGGTTTCACAAGAGATATAATTGCAATTATAAATAAGATTAAACTACCATTTTGGTTCTTAAAGAAACATGCAAAATTAGTTTAATCCCTAAAAAATTTTACATTAATTTAGTCCCTAAAAAATTTAAGACATCAATTTATAGTTCCTTAAAATATGCATGAAACATCGCTTTAATACTGAAAAATACACATGTAATATTGAATAAGTTCATGAGTTTTTAGTGTTTGAGTTTGGTATTTAGTTAATTGAGTTGAAAGATGATAAATCTAATATTGAATCAATAATAATTAATTTGGTTTACTTTTGTTTTAAAATGAGGAATCAATTATCTGCATCAATTTTGTCTTTCAATGTAGATTTTTTGGTTCATGAGCACGGCTCTGGCGCTCTGCTCTCTACATATATTAATTTTATTGTACCCCTTCAATATATATATAACTTTACACGGTAAACCTATCACGTTTCACTGTCATATTTAGGCACAGCACGATAAAAGCAAGCTTCTCAATCCATTAGCTAGTCGAAGTATTCGCTTGAGCAAATAATACTATAATAGGGCAAATTCAAAGCACCTATAAAAGTCTATATGTATAACATATTGCCCAATTGGCTTAGACATCTTGGATTATATTGTATATATATTACACACATGGATGATGGCTGCACCAGCTTCCAATTTCAATTCTAATGGCTGCTTCACCACCTTGTCTTCACTTCCTCAATCTTACACCTTTCTTTTTGCATTTTCTTCTTTTGCTCACTACCCTTTCTTCGTTTCCAATTGTTCAGCCACTATCATTCAACATAACCAATTTTGATGACCCTTCGAGCAACATAGCATATGAAGGTGATGCTAGATCCACCAATGGATCCATAGACCTCAACAAAGTTAGCTATTACTTCAGGGTTGGCCGTGCCATATATGGCCAACCCCTTCACCTTTGGGACTCATCCACCAATGTTCTCACAGACTTCTCCACCAGTTTCTCATTCACTATTGATAAAGTGAATGACACCACAATTGGTGATGGCTTTGTCTTCTACATGGCCCCTCTTGGCTACCAAATCCCACCAAACTCAGCTGGTGGCACTTTTGGACTATTCAATGCCACCACCAATAGCATCAACCAACCCCATAACCATGTGGTTGCAGTTGAGTTTGACACATTTGCGGGCTCAATTGATCCACCAATGCAGCATGTGGGGATTGATGACAACTCTTTAATATCAGTTGCTTATGCCAAGTTTGATATTGGCAAAAATCTTGGGGTTACATGTTTTGCTCTGATAACTTATGATGGTTCGACCAGACACTGCAAGTGTCCTGGTCCTTTAATGGAAGCGGTACGGCCGCTTCCATATCCAATGGTTCTTCTAATTTTTTGTCTTACCATATTGACCTCATGCAAGCTCTGTCCGAGTGGGTGAATGTTGGATTCTCGGCTTCAACCGGCTTGTCCACCGAGCAAAATGTTATTCACTCGTGGGAATTTCATTCAACTTTGAGTTCTGTAGAGGGAAATGAGAGAAAAAGAAGTTGAACATTGTTGTAGTTGTTGTTCCGGTGATTGTTTCAATTTGTTTTGTGATTCTGGTAGTGAGTGTTGGTTGGTTTATCATCAAGAAGAGGAGGACTAGAGCTAATGATGGCAAAAGCCCCGGACTTTCCTCGGTGGAGTTTGATCTGGATAAAGCAACCATCCCTAGAAGATTTGATTACAAAGAATTGGTTGCAGCCACCAATGATTTTGCAGATGATAAAAGGCTTGGACAAGGAGGGTCTGGACAAGTTTACAAAGGGGTTTTGAGCTATTTAGGAAGAGTTGTTGCTGTGAAAAGGATCTTTGCTGACTTTGAGAATTCAGAGAGAGTCTTCAACAATGAGGTGAGGATCATAAGCCGTCTTATCCATAAAAACTTGGTGCAATTCATAGGTTGGTGCCATGAGCAAGAGGAACTGTTGCTAGTTTTCGAGTACATGCCTAATGGAAGCCTTGACACTCATCTATTTGGGAACAAAAAGACTTTGGCATGGAATTTGAGGTACAAGATAGCACTAGGTGTGGCCACAGCACTTCATTATCTTCATGAAGATGCAGAACAGTGTGTGCTTCATAGAGATATTAAGTCAGCTAATGTTTTGTTGGACACAGATTTTAGCACTAAGCTTGGTGATTTTGGGATGGCAAAGTTGGTGGACCCCAGACTGAGGACTCAAAGGACAGGAGTGGTTGGTACATATGGTTACCTGGCCCCAGAATACATCAATGGAGGAAGGGCTAGTAAGGAATCAGACATGTATAGTTTTGGGGTTGTGGCATTGGAAATTGCAAGTGGGAGGAGGACTTATAGGGATGGAGAATTTCATGTGCCACTAACAAATTGGATATGGCAACTTTATGTGGAAGGGAATCTTATGAATGCTGCTGATGAGAGGTTGAGTAAGGACTTTAATGAGAATGAAATGATGAGCTTGCTTACTGTGGGACTATGGTGTACTCACCCTGATACAAAGGAAAGGCCAAAGGCAGCACAAGTAATTAAGGTTCTTCAGCTTGAAGCCCCATTGCCAGTGTTACCAAATGATGTGCATGTTCCACATACCCGTTCAACTATTGTGCAACCCAATTATTCCTTATCACCAGCCATTACTAATAGTCTTGTTCATGGTGGACGTTAACAAAAGGATTTTGAATTAATGCATAGCAGGTTTTGTAGATGGTGATTGGTATATATATATATATATATATATATATATATATATTTTATGTGGAATTAATTTTTGTTTTCTGATGTACTTGGGGTTAGAAACTCATGAGAGAGGGAGTGCATTTCCTATGCATTTCCTATGTATGCTTGATTCTTGTTTGCATGTACACATTCCGGTACAACTTGTGTTCTTTGTATTTTGAATACTTCATTGGCATTATTTGACAACTTGACAAATGAGTGCAATAATATATATATTTGGTGTTAGATTCTCTATTCCAAGTTGCAAAAGGCCCTATGAATTATTTTGATTGACCCCACTTGAAAACCATTACTATTCTAGCTAGCCCCGCCCACCACCTATTGATCAAATGAATCCAGATCAACTCACATGAAAATCCATGGGTTTACTTCATATATGTACTTAGCAACTAGCATATTCATAAGGAAATGCTCATAAAAAATATATTCATAAGGAAATTCATCACCTTGAATGTCTCGCTCCCCACTGTCACACCGATAAAGCTGAAAAATCCTCTCAAAATCATCATATCTTATGTTATTTTCATATCTTGCATTGCAGTAAAAAAGAGCTAGTAATCTGCCACTTAGAGAGAACCAAAAAAGAGAATAGGATAAAGAAAAATTAACATTGCTAAAGTACAACATTCTTTGTGGAGAAGAAATAGTCATGTTTAATTCACAACTTCCAGAAGAACAGAATGATGGTGTAAAGAAATAAAAAATGATGGTGTAAAGAAAACTACGGCAAGGTAGGCCAACTTTTTCATAATGTTGTGTGTGGATGAGGAGAATGTTGATAAGAAAAAGTTTTCTTACTTTAACACACAAATATCTTCATAATATAAGGTCATGACAAAACTAGACAGCAGAGCAAAAGAATGAATGGGTACATATGTAATATTAGATAGAACCATAGGTTATAGGATGCCATTTATAAATGAACAAAAAAATATAGACATAAATAGGGAAAAACTATTCTAACATCCTAACACCTTAAAAGAAGAGCAGTGATGCTACCGTCTCAAGATCACATTCTCATACATGTTCTCGATACTTGGCAGTAGCGCAATACAATAAAAGAAACACCGCAGAAAAGGTTCAGCATGTGATGCTACAGGCTTACTATGCAACCCCATAACAATAAGGCATATGATTTTTTTTTGTAATTATTATATAAAAATAAAAAATTCAACCACATTTTTAATTCCTATAACCAGTCCACCTCTATCAAATATTGAGTTATTTAACAAAAACTGACACCATCTAATTATGCACGACATTCAATAATTTTACATGACATATCATAATTACAGATAAAATTTATCTCTCCAAAAATCATGTCTAACTTTCTACCTCACTACTTTTTGTCAAAAGTGACTATTGGTCACTCATATTTATTTAATATCACTCTTTATTTATTACCTTTATGTATAACATTCCTTAAAATGTCCTTGAAAAAAACTTGTTTTGTCTAAAGAATGGGTGTATGTATGATAATTGATGTGCTATATTGATTAAGGAGCTTTGTTTCTTACTCTAAAACTAACTTGCAGAGTTTTCGTAATGAACTTAATCCCAAGGACCAATCATAAACATTGAACTTAACCCCAAAAGTTTTTGAGCATGCTACAGTTAATTGCAATGTAGTTAGGAGAAACTCTTTGGTGTTATTAAAGAAAGTTCTTATTTTGAATGAATTTTTTTATTACATTGGATTAGATATAATACCAAAAATATAAGGATTTAATTCATTTAAATACACTAATAATATAAAGGTTTTTTATATTGTTATCTAATTAAATTTTTTCATGTACATGAATTTTTTAAGTAGTAAGACAAGAATCAGTCATGTTTTCCTAATATAATAAAATATGATTGAATAATTCATTAAAAACTTTACATTGGCAATGTATAGAAATTAAATTCAAAATATAATTAGAATGACACTGAATAATGGTTTATATAACAATGGCGGTTTCATAAAAAATATATATATAACTAAGGTGGTATGCATTAAATGATATAAAGGAAAGATATTTTGTTTTCATCTTTTAACTTAGAAAGTAACCAAAATTTTTTGCAAGCAATTTTCTTGGCAAAAGATGAGTCACATATTGGTTAAGAGAACTGATTCAGATTAACGGTGGATTCAAATATTAATTTCACTTTTTTTTCTATTGTGTACTTTTAGATGATAGAAAATTATATTGAGGATAGATTAATATTTATGTTTAATTCATAGATAATCCGGTGTCTTCTTTTTTTATATATAGTTAAAATCATAATTGTGCTTAATATTAATTATCACAATTATCATCTATATATATATATTTTAAATATCAAACTAGCAATCCATTACAAATATAAAATAAATTTATAAAAAGACATTTATAAATGTCACAAATAAAAATAATAAATAATAAATAGTAATGGACAATTGAGATTTTACCACACAAAATTTAATTTAGTTTTGAAAATAAAAATTAGCTAAATATTAAACAAGTTTTTTCCTAAGGACAGTTTAGGAATGTTCCACATAGAGATAACAAATGAGGAGTGACATTAGAAAAATATGACTGGCAATACCCACTCTTGTTTTTGTCACATCAAAGATAAATATTTTAAAAATAAATAAAAATTTAAAATAGTTACTAAATATACAATACTTATTTTTAATGTGACAAGACGTGATTGGTATGGCAGGAAGAAGACAGAATTTTGGGTTATGTGATTTTTATCCCGTAATCATATACATCAAAATTCTATTATAAAATGAACTATTTGGTCTGGGCAAAGATTTTGACATGTTAGATTGTCATATGGAAGAGTGTTGATCCATATTTATAACTTTAGACATAAAGGCTAGTTTTGCAATGACTAGTTTTATAACGGCTATTTTTGTAATGACTAGTTTTGCTCTACCAACACAAACAACACTAATTAAAAACATAATCCATGATCCACAACTTTGCATAATCTTAAATAAGCATTGACTCTACAAATACAATCAACACTTAACTAAAATATTTTGCTATAATTTTCTCTACAAGCTTCTCATAAATAGATCATTGTTTGTCAGTCATTGTAGAAGTGTCTTTATAAAATCTTTCCATGTCTCTTTCCCTTTCCTTATCCTTCAACTCCTTTTCCTTGACCATGATCCATCCTTTCCTTGCTAACTCCATTTCCTTAGCATTCACATGTCTCGCTATGATACATAGTTCCCTAGCAATAACAATTTGAGCACATTGATGTCTTCATTGACATCCTTGAGTGCTTTCAGTTTCCCTCACCCTTCCTCTTAGATTTTTTGTTTCCTTGCGGATAAACTAAAGACTCCACATCAATATCCCCACCCATTAGTGTTTCTGGATTTGATGAGGATGAGCATGCTTCAAAAGCACCTATCTTTGTTCTCTTCGAACCCCTACTTTGTTTTGATTGGGCTTCCACTTTGTTCCTTCCGCAACATATTCCAGTATCATTCAAGAGTGAATTTCTTTTTAAACCTTTTGAAATATAGTTGATGAGTCAACTCTATCATATTGTCATTATTTGAACCACTCCTTACATTGTGAGATGCTTGGTAGTGACAAGAATGAAATACTTGAACCATTTAGTTAATCTTATGCTATCATTTCTTGATTCCACCTACCCTTTTTTCATTTTGGGGTTGCTTTCCAAGCAATATGCATGGATGCAATTCCGAAATGTATCACCCTTTGGTCGGTACTAACTACTAACTACAAAATCCATTGATACATTCAAGTCATGCACTTATCAACAGTTCATCCTCTTTCCATTGCCAGGGAATATTCTCTTGCTTGTGATATTCAAATCCATCATCATTTAGATCAATATCACCTAGACCACTGTTGATGGAAAACTCCAAATGCGTGAACCTGGAGTCGAATTTCCTGGCATTTGATAAGGTATGTCAATGATCCAGGGCAGATCTTGAAAGAGGGACACCATTTTGGGTTTCAATTGAGAAAGATTATGTGCCCATAATTCCTAACAATGGGTTAAATGTAATGGGAAATGGATATTGAGGTGTTTGTGAATTTTGAGTTTGTGGAAAAACAGGAAAATGAATGTTAAAGGAATTTGAAAATTGAAATTTTAAAGGGTTTGGGGATTTCAATTTTGGAAGAAACTTGAAATTTAAAAAAAAAAATTGAGGGTTTGAAGATTAAGAATTTTGGATATTTGAATTTTGAGAGAAATTAGAATTTTGCAAGTAGCCAAGAAAAAACTGAATTGATTTGGATCCATTGTTTGTGAAATAAAAGTTGAGTATAAGTTATGTGGGAGAGATTTGAAAAATATTGAAATAGATTTGTGAAAATAGAAATAGTGTTAGAAAAATATACTACCGTTGCAAATTCGAGTTTCAAATGCAACAGCTATTTTCTTCTAAACAAATAGGCAACAATTATTCTAATTTTTTATCATTAAAATACTGCCCATTGTGAACAGGTGGCGTGCCTGCATTGGTCCTTCCTTGTCACTGTTCAGAGGGACTCCAACTCATTGTGAGAGGTGCAGCATCCCTCAACACCTGCTCGCACAAGAGGGACGCCCCGATGAAGTTGCTCTTAGGCTTTTCCATGTCGTCTATTATCCATTGTTTTAATTCAAAAGTACAATACTCAAAATTTATTCTTACATCGATATTGTTCGATAAATTGGTCAAAACTAGTACAAAATTCAAGATCTCCAGAGAAATTTAGATCGATGGGGTAAACGAAAAATCATAATAGCGAGTCAGTCGCCATATTTTGATTCATAATATTCAGATGATAAATTTATATATTCTCCTATATTATATATTATTCCCTTAACCCAATGCTTAATTAGTGTAAAACTTCGATATCTCTCACATTCGCAATTAACATATATTATATCCTTTCCCACACCATCCCCTTTATGTGGTGATTCATTGCGTTACGTTTGAGTTAAACTTTATGCTTATACTTGAATCCGTTAGTACCGTCAAATTTCACTTAGACATCCATTTAAATAATCAACCTCCTTTCTTTTTAGCATTATCAACTCAACTTGATACCAACTACAACGAAGACTTCAGGAGTGAGTGACGGACCTCGTTGCATTCCATGACAAAACATATGATTGACATTTGGAACGTAAACAAAAGTTGATTGAGCCGGTTAGCATCATAATATTAAATTAAGGCTTATATTTAATTTTTGTTGTTATTAAATGTCATCCATATAGGTGATTAGTGATTAAGTACTATTGAAAGATTTCACTAAATTTATTATAGAATTAACTTGACCTTAAAATGCAGTATTTTAACTTCCCTCAAACTAAATAAATTTTTATATTAAAAAACAATTAAGTTTATCTTGACCCACTTGGCAGTATTTATTAAAGTGTAACAAGGACCACAGTAGTTGTGACGATGTCAACAGAAAATCAAGCTTGTTTTTTACTTTTTGTCCTCTATTTTATCTTCTTGCGTTTTATATGAAGACAATGTGATAATGACTGTGATATATGACCAATATCAATTCGTGATAAGAAAATTTTATTTTTCTCGTCCTTGTTTTCCTTTAATATGTTGACATGGTCTGGTTTAGTGAAAAATAAGTTCTATTTTTTGTTTGTGAAAATCACCATAAACTCTCTCTCTCTCTCTCTCTCTCTCTCTCTCTCTCTCTCTCTCTCTCTCTCTCTCTCTATATATATATATATATATATATATATATATATATATATATATATATATATATATTAGTATAATACCCGTGTGCTGTACTGATCAATTAATTGATAGAGTTATTAAATTGATATTTTTTTATCACAAGTAAATATGATTACTTTCTAAAGCTAATACAATATTATGTATCTTTTAAGTGATGTATGATTAAAAAATAATTAATAATATAAATTGTTTAGATTTTATTATCTATATGTTTAAAAAATTATTTTAATTGATGCTAATGATTGAATTCAGAAAAATATAAATGTTATTTGATAAATTAATAAATTTAATATAAATTCAATAATATAATAATTGATTAAATTTAACATTTCTAGTTCTATTTCTATTTCTATACGAACTATGTAATATTTCCACTCATTATTTCCTCTCTCTACTCATGTTCAACACAAAATATTTAATCTTCCCACTCATGAGTCCTATTTCATACAAATCAAAAGAATTCAAAAAAAGAAAAATACACTTACCAACATAGAACTAACCTGGTCAAATTAAAAATAAAATGTAAAGGAAAATATTTAAAAAATTAAAAACTCATCATAATAATTTATCTTAGTAGCAAGAAAAGTTGGAGAGGAAGAAAAAATGATTCCAATGAGAATAAAATATAGATAGAGAGATAAGAGAAATATAAAAGTTTTATTAGCAAGGAAAGAGACTTTTTTTGATTGGTTAGTTCAAAATTATAGTATTAATTGTACGTAAAAAAGTATAAGAATAAAGTAATTGATTCTAACTGGTTAATTTAAATTTTAAGTATTGATCATTGCACTAATTAGATATCATCTATCATCAATCAAAATTATTAAAGAAAATATTTAGTTGAAATTTAAAAATCTGAAATTGGCATTTTTAAATATAGTGAGTTTTTTTTAAAGATTTTTTTTCCATCGAGGGACATTTGGTAAAAGAATTTCAAGAAACAATTCTATATTATAAGAGGTATTGACATTTTTTAAAAATATTTTTAAAAGCTCTAGTTTTAATTTAGATCTTTTCTAGGAAAAGATAGAAATGCAACACAAAATCTTGTAATAACGTTCTGTAATAACGTTCTGTATTTACTTCTTAAAAATGTAAATAATTATCTTTAAATGCGAATTTTTTAGAATAATTTTGACTAAAACAATTGAATTAAAAAATGAATAATTTTTAAAAGTAACATATGGAAGAAACTCCCAAAGATTTAAATTGATAAATGAATTTTAAAATTTTGGTTTAATTCATTATTTTGGTTGTGGTCCATTAAAAAAATAATTGAATGCGTTAATTTTTTTTTTTGCCTTTTTTTGAAACTTTTGTATCATTTTTTTCTTTTCAAATGAATGCATTTAGTGTAAAATTCCTTCAGTTGCTACATGTGTAAAATTTTATATGTTATTCTGTTTTATTAGTAGTATAAATTGTATAAATCTTATTTATACATGTGTATTGCATTTAAAACTCATCCAGTTCAAATTGAGAAACTGACTTTATATATTTAATTATATCATATTAACACAATACAATTAATGTATATATATAGATATATTATTCTACTAAAAGATACAAAACCAATAAATTATTATATCAATATATATAATATGATATATTATATTATTATATAAATAAATACATATAATATTACGGTGAATAAAATTTGGATGATCCTATAAAAAAATATATGGATCATAGCATAGAAATTATGAGAGACAAAATTTTAAAATGTCATTATTAATAGTTAATATTAAAATTATTAGAAATCGAGAAAGAGAATCATTTAAGAACTAAAGTAAAAGAAAAAAAAAACCATATATTAATTTTTCAAATAAAATTTTATCTTTATACAAAAAATAAAAATTTGGATTTCAAAATATTATATTGAACGTAAGTGACTATATTTATAGAAATTCTTCTATTATAAGAAATAAAATCAATATATATACATATGTACAATATTGAATTGAATAAAATATGAATTATCCTCATAAAAAAATCTAGAATAGCATAAAAATTATAATAGAAAAAACTTAAAATATCATTTAATAGTTAATATGGTAATTATTAGAAATCAAGAGCATTTAAGAGTTAAATAAAAAAATAATATATTAGTTATTCAAATCACGAATAAAACCTGGGTGATACCCATAAAAATGTATATAATAGCATATAAAGTATGAAAGAGAAATATTTTAAATATTATTTAATAGTGAATATGGTATTTATTGGAAATAAAGAGAGCTAATCATTTAAGAATTTAAGTTAAAAATATATATTATTTTTTGAATCAAATTATATATACATATATATATATATATATATATATATATATATATATATTAAAATCCAACTTTATATTTCAGGTATAAGATAGGATGTAACTAAGCATATATAATTATCACATGAATAAATATGTATAATTTTGACTTGAATAAAATCTAGATGATCTCTATAAAAAAAAGTATGGATGATAGCATAGAAAGTATGAGAAAAAAATATTTAAAATATCATTTGATAGTTAATGTAGTGATTATTGGAAATAAAGAGAGAGCATTTAAGAACTAAAGTGAAAAAAAATCATATATTAATTTTTTGAGCCATATATTCTAAAAAACCATATATTCTAAATCATATTAATATCCGTTGTATGTTTTACTCGAAATTACTCAAAAAGAATTACATTTATCTTTCGTATTTTTACCATATACTCAAAACTATATTCATATCTATTGTATGTTTTACTCAAAGTTAGTTAAAAAAAAAGAATTAAATTTATCCATCATATTTTTTTTAAAAAAAATTAGTAATTATTGGAAATCAAGGGTGAGAATAAAGTAAAAAAATCATATATTAATTTTTTAAGTCATATATTCTAAATTTTATTAATATCGATATATTCTAAAATAATGTATATTCTACAATATATTAATATTTATGTGTGTTATGATTGAAATTACTTAAAGAATAATTATATTTATCGTTCGTACTTTCTTCAAAAAATTTTAAGTGATTGTTGTAAATTATTTTGAATTTGGATTAAATTTTAATCATCATCGTTTTTTGGAAGAATGATGAATTAGTAATTAAACTTCAAAATAATGTAAAAGGAATTCATAATATTATTTTATTGAAAAAATAATTACTATTCTTTCATTGTTTTTGTCATATAGAAAGACCATTACAATGCCAATACAAATTATTTGTGTTAGAAATAACAGAAACACCTAAACCTAAAAGGTTAAAAATACATTGTTTCAAAAGAATTTCCTAATACAAAAAACCATTATGAAACAACATAAATGTATTTGTTGGCAACCATTGTTTGAAGCATCCCAAACAAAAGTTTATTCCTTCCCTTAGATATTGCTTACAACCTTATCATTAAATGAGAAAAAAAAGAAGATAATATGATCATATATAATAAAATAAAATAAAAGTGGAGGGGATGAATCATTATCATCAAGATTTTGGGGTCTAGCAACATATGGAACAATCGAAGGTGTTTTAACCCCATTGATGATTTAGATGAAGATGTCATACAAAATTATAAAATATAGAATGATGTATATCATTATACAACATAAGAACAAAATTAACAGAAAAACATAATTAAAAAATCTTAAGTATAAGGATGACGAAAAGAAAATCACCATAACAGAATGAATTTGATCTCTTAATTGGAACAATAAATCATAAGAAAAGAGGAATACCAATTCTATTTGGATACATTACACACACACATAGATATATATATATATATATATAATGACAAAGGAAAACAATATATGTCAAATCAATCATCAATCATAGAAAAAAAATGCCGTATTTTTTGAAGAGTTATTAATTATGATAATATTATGACATAATAAAAGGATTTCATAAACATTATAACAAATTGATATGATATTCAGATTTTTTAAAAAAAAAATTACTTATAAAATTCTCATGGAGGAAAATTCAACAGTGTAAAATTTTTTCTAAAAATAAATTCCTAATTGTATTATTATTATAGGATGTAGGATATATATGGGGGCATATTACATGAGAGGAGTGGTTTATTATGAGAGTGAAGGAGTAAATCTAGGTCGTATAATCATATATGGATGGTCAAGATTAATGCTCACATGTTCATTTAAAAAAGTCACATGACTTTATATTTCAATCTTGACCGTTCATATAAGATCCAACAGTCAATATTCATTCCTCTAACTCTCACAATAAACCATTTACTCCTCTCACTCTCACAATAAATCATTTCTTTCGTGTAATACGCTATATATATATATATATATATATATATATATATATATATATATATATATATATATATGATAAAAACTAAAGATTTATCGTACTTTCTTTATTAACTAAATTTTTTTAGAGCAAATTACACTCAAGTAACACCGTTGAGTGTTAAGCCTCAATTTCCATATTTGCCCTCACTCATTTAGCATACTACATACCTTAAACCGTTGAAGTTCAAGATAAAGCAGACTCTTCCTGACACACCAGAGGGCAAGGACGGATTCTAGTTGTAGGAGTGCATAGTCCATACCATCCATAAGGGCGGGCGAAATTAAGGCATCCTTTTCCGTTCCCTATGCTAGGTTTATAATGATTCTGGCGGGAGTTGCTATCCCTTGGTTGGATGGATTTTACTCAATGCAATCGTGATGGTAATGCTAGGGTTTGAGACCAACATAACTTCTTAATATGAACTTAACGAAGAACAATAGTTATACTAGCTCCGTCCACTTTTAAGTATCTTTTTGGAAAGTAACAGAAATTTATATTGAAAAATTAATGTATCAGTTGTGTTAGAATACATTAATTTTTCCATGTACGAGTTTCCGTTGATTTCCAAGACACTTAAAAGTGATGGAGGGAGTATTTTATATTTACTAACATTCATTCCTCGGCATGTTTATGGTTGTCTTGACTTTTGATTGTGCACCTATTTGTCCTCACATAGTTAAACTATGATTTATTGTTATTTTGCCACACATAGAACAACCTTTTCACATTCCTGTATTTTGCCGCACAAAGAACAACCGCAGGAAGAGTTTAGGGCTTTTTACATCCTCTTCGATTTTTACTTTTGATGGATACAATGTTCGAATGGGTATGCGATATGGTAAATGAGAGAGGGCATATATGAAAAATTAAGGTTTAACACTTAATAGTATTAGTCGTAGATATTAGGAGGGTTAATTGTGGATGTCATTAGGGGAGGTGTGTAACATTCCATGCTGCTTTATGGATTGACGACCCCCATAAACCAGGTATCTCTCAGCGTGTTTTATCCTCACTCACATGCTCCTTGGGAAAACTTCACAGGAGGTCACTCATCCTAAAATTGCTCTAAGTCAAACACACTTAATCGTGGAGTTCTTTAGTGATGGGCTTCCGAAAAGAAGATGTATCTTGTTAGTATAGATAGTGGTGTGTAATAGGTTCATTAGTGGTGTGTAATCGGTTCATTCATATATCCCTCGCTTAGAAGTCTTTCAAGAGCCGCTCTTTCTGTACCTTCTGAGGACGATCACTCTCAACCCTCGTCACCAAGTGTTACATGCCCACCAATTTCCGCTAGTTCGCCCCGAACCACCCATATTGGGAGATATGCTCTCCGATCACTCTAAGTCAAGCACACTTAATCGTGGAATTCTTTAGTGATGGGCTTCCGAAGAAGATGCATCTTGTTAGTATAGATAGTGGTGTGTAATAGGTTCATTAGTGGTGTGTAATCGGTCCATTCATGTACCTCTCTACTTAGAAGTCTTCCAAAAGCCGCTCCTATCCTACCTTTCTGACCGACAATCACTCTCAACCCTCATCACTAAGCGTTACATGCCCACCAACTTCCGCTTAGTTCGCCCGAACAACCCGTATTGGGAAATGCGCCTTGATACCATTTGTAACATCTTATGCTATTTTATTGATTTACGACGTCCCCACAAATCAACACAGTCTTCTCAACATGCTTTGTCCTAACTCACACGCTCCCTGGAAAACTTTCCAGGAGCTCACCCATCCCAAAATTGCTCCAAGTCAAACACACTTAACCGTGAAGTTCTTTAGTGATGGGTTCCTGAAAAGAAGATTCATCTTGTTAGTATAGATAGTACCAATCAATTCATATAAGCTCTCCTCAATTGTATAGTCTTATACCTATACAATCTCAGATCCTTCTCATCTGTGTGTTATCAGTTCATTCATGTACCCCTCCACTTAGAAGTCTGCAAGGAGCCGCTCCTTATCCGTGTCTTCTTGTCCGACAATCACTCCTCGCTTCTTATCCTGGACATTACAAGGTGAGTGTAGGTTGGACAAATAAAGGAGAAATAAATTGTATTTTGACGAACTTGAAGGAAGGTAAGTGTAATTCGTCCAATTTTTTAGTGTCAATTTTTTTAATCACACCATTTGTGATATTATGAGCAATTAAAATTGGACTAGTTATACATGGCAATTGAAAGTTACTTAAACAATTATATTACTTAATACTTGACATTTATTTATATTTTACAAATTGGCAGTGTCTAGCATGCTCTTTGAAAGTTAACGAACATGATGCATATTGCAATCTGATGGTGAGGATTTAATTGTGCATGGATACACCAATTACCTGTAATATATGTAATAATTTTTAAAGTTTATTCAAACTTAAAAAATAAGAAAAATTACACTTCGTCTCCTAAATTATATAGATTTTATGCATTTTGCGTTCAAAACTTTAAAAAGTGTGAAAATTGAGTCCCTAATATTTTTTGAATATACACTTTTACTATTTTGTTAAATTTTTGCTATGAAAAATAGGTGCACTACTCCTTCAAACTTTATGCCAAATGCAACCTGATACCCTAAACTAATAAATAGTATACAACTTAATACACTAACCTGCTTGAACATGTTTTGTTAACAACAGATAAAAACAAAAAGGTTATCAAATTAAAATGGTTGATTTTCAAAATTAAGAAAAAAGTTTGGGGGAATCGATTTGCACGTTTTTTAAGTTTTGGATTGGGAGTAAATTGCACAAGGTTTAGAATTTGGGGGAATAAATTGCATTTTTTCCCTAAAAATTATTGCTAAATACACTTTAAAAGTGACTGAATTTTGTTTGCGTGATTTTGGAGTTGTTTCGAACGGCCGATAAAAATTTTTGTTCAGTTTCCAAGATATAAATGTTTAATTTCAGGATCATGCAAATAAATCCAAAACATATTTATAATACTATATAATTGTTGACAATATTTTCAATTATTTTAATTTTAAAATCACGCAAATAAATTTTGATTATTTTTAAAATATTGTTGAAACCCAAATAAAATTTAAAAATTACTAATGTATTGCAAACCGATAATTACTATATTGATATCGATATCGATATTGAATCTACACGGCTCAATACCAGGGAGCATGAACCTTTGACATCTAGATGTACAGTTGTACCTCTCTTACCAATTAAGGGCACATTTGTTTTCAATTTTTCAAAAAAGTTATTATAAAATTTAAATTTTATATATAACTGAAAAATTGAAAAATAATTTTTTTTTCGAAAGCTACCTTTTGTAACTTCTAAAAAAAATACTGAAAACTAAAATATTTTTAGATTCTAATTGTCTTTTAAAAATTGTCCAAATATATGAAAAATGATTTTTTTTTCTTACACCTAAAAAACTCATCCAAATGCTCCCTAAATTTGTTACACATTAAAATATAATTCAACAAAGCATATATATCATGTGTTGGAGTTTACAATATTGATGTATTATGTATAGTTATTATTTCTTTTCAAACATAATTTGAAATACCCAAGTTTGAAAAATTAAGAGCCCTTGGTTTAAGTTTTTAGTTTTTAATTTTCATTTTCAGTTTTCTAGTTTTCTAGATTTTGTAAAGGAAATACTAAAAATTTAAAACTACAAGTTTCAATTTTCAGTTTTCATTTTCAGTTCCAGGATTTCTTTTACAAAATCTTGGAAACTGAAAATAAAACTGGAAATTGGAAACTTAAACCGAACAAACCTTAAATATCTAATAAGTCGAGTTACGTTTCTAATTCTATAAGGGGGCCAATATCGTAGTGCTTTTGTTAGTCTATTTTCTTACTTAGGGGGAATACTTAAAGTGTTCTTAGAATAAGAGAAAATATTTACTCTATTTTATTTATTAATTAACATATTAACTATTTTACTAAAAATACAAAGGAAAAGAAAGATAACATTAGTCTACAAAGCTAATGTATAAATTATTAAATAAAGCAGAGTAAATAATTTCTCTTGTTCTCAAATAAACAAAAAAAAATTTCTTATCGGAAACCTAAGAGACAAATTTTTTGAGGTATTGTCCGACATTTAAACAAAATTTTTTTAAAAGTTTTTTTTTTCTATATGCATATGAATCTCAAAATCAAAATCCAAACCATAAGAGATTTGAACCCTTTTTACCAACACTTTGTTTACACCGAACGCTTCTTTAAAACTATCAAATGTATGGCAGTTGATAGTTTTCATGATACAAGTTTAGAAATATTTCCTTAAATACAAATTCAACAACTTATAAATATTGATCAATAGCGAGTCAAAACTCTCTGCAAATATAAAAACAAGTCGATAAAAAGAAAGGAACCGACGGCCTTGTCCATATATATGTGGATCTATCTGTATATAAAAGAATAAAGGAGACATCAACCATTAATTTAATCAAGCTTATCATCGGCCATATTCAAGTCTTCCACGTGAATAATTCTATTTACACTAATATTTCTTTCTTCTTCTTGTTTTTTTTCTGACAAATTTAGAGTAAATTTCGTTTTTGTTTTTATTTCCTGTTTTTATTTTCTATATTTTTCATTTTCAAGATTTTATAAAAAAAATAGAGATAACAAAAAAAATATTAAAATAAATTAATTTATTATTTTCACTCTTCTCATTAATTCCTTCATAAACTCTTAAAATCAGAAAATACGAAATAAAACAAGAAATAAAAACAGAAACCATGTGCATAATTTACTTGAATGAAGAAAATATCCATAATTCCATATGCTCTTGGCTTCTTACTTTTGGATTTAAGCCTATAAAACTTCCATATATACATGGATGATGGATCCAACTGCCTCCAAGTTCTAATAAACCATGTTACCTTTTTCATCTTGTTTCCACTTCACCAACATCAATATTCATTATTGCTCTATACTTTCTCTTCTTATGCTCATCCTTTCCCCTTCAATAATAGTCCACTCCCTATACTTCAATATAACTAGTTTCAATGATGTTAATAGTGCAAGCCAAAACATGGCATATGAAGCTGATGCCATGCCTCTCGTGGGGTCCATAGAGCTCAACACAAATGACTTCTATAGAGTTGGTCGTGCCACCTATAACCAACCTTTGCACCTTTGGGACAAATCCACAAAAGTCCTCACAGATTTCACAACCCATTTCTCATTCACTATTGATAGATCCAATGAAATCCATGCTGATGGATTTGCATTTTACATGGCTCCACTTGGTTACCAAATTCCACCTAATTCAGCTGGTGGCAATCTTGGACTATTCAACAATACCAATGGTTCACCCCAAAACCATATTTTTATGGTGGAATTTGATACATTCATAAATGTTGAGTATGATCCACCGAGGAGACATGTTGGCATTAACAGCAACTCCCTCAAATCAATCACTTATGCTGATTTCGATATTGAAAACAATAATGGGAAACAAGGTAATGCTTTGATTACTTATAATTCTTCTACCAAGACCCTTGTTGTGTCTTGGAGTTTCAATGGAGGAACCAATCACTTCTTTGCCACCTTGTGTGATTGACCTCATGGAAATCCTGCCAGAGTATGTGATTGTTGGATTTTCGCTTCAACCGGCCGCGATCAATCAGCGGCACGTTATTCATTCTTGGGGGTTCAATTCAACTTTGAATTCCACAGATTCTGAGGTAAACAGAAAGAACAAGAGGAAGAAAATGGTCATAGAAACTGTTTCAGTGACTTGTTCAATTGTTTTTGTGCTTGTGATAGTGAGTGTTTGTTGGTCAATTATAATCATCAAGAAGAGAAGAACCAAGGTTGTTGATGATGAAAACACTACACACAAATTGGTGGCCATTGATCTGGACAAAGGATCTATTCCTAGAAGATTTGATTACAAAGAATTAGTTGCAGCCACAAATGGATTCTCGGATGATAGAAGGCTTGGAAGAGGAGGGTCAGGTCAAGTTTACAAAGGGGTTCTAAGTGATTTAGGACGTGTGGTTGCTGTGAAAGAATCTTTGCAGACTTTCAAAACTCCGAGAAAATATTCATCAATGAGGTAAAGATTATAAGTCGCCTTATACATAGAAACTTGGTGCAATTCATAGGGTGGTGCCATGAGAAAAGGGAGTTTTTACTAGTTTTTGACTACATGCCTAATGGAAGCCTTGACACTCATCTCTTTGGAAACAAGAAAACTTTGGCATGGGATGTGAGGTATAAGATAGCATTAGGTGTGGCCACAGCACTTCATTACCTTCATGAGGATGCAGAACAATGTGTTCTTCATAGAGATATTAAGTCAGCTAATGTTTTGTTGGACACAGATTTCAGCACTAAGATTGGTGATTTTGGGATGGCAAAGTTGGTGGACCCAAGATTGAGGACTCAAAGGACAGGTGTTGTAGGGACATATGGTTACTTGGCACCGGAATATATGAATGGAGGCAGGGCTAGTAAAGAATCAGACATGTATAGTTTTGGGGTTGTGGCTTTGGAAATTGCATGTGGGAGGAGGACTTATTATGATGGGGAGTATCATGTGCCTCTAATGAATTGGGTTTGGAAACTCTATGTTGAAGGGAATGTTTTGAATGGTGTAGATGAGGGATTGAACAAGAACTTTGATGAACATCAAATGACATGCTTGCTTATTGTGGGACTATGGTGTACACACCCAAATGACAAGGAAAGGCCAAAGGCAGCCCAAGTGATTAAGGTTCTTCAACTGGAATCTCCACTACCTTTGCTTCCACATGATATGCATGATCATCATAATCCTCGACAAAGCATAGGAGAACCTAGATATTCCTTTCAATCAACAGCTATCACTAGTAGCCTTGTTAATGATGGACGTTAATTAGTTTTAATGTAGGAGGCTTTTAATTGAACTATTTGGTGCATCAAGTTTTGTAAGCGGGTGGGAGTTTTATATGTTTTCTCTGTGGAATTGAATTATTGAAAAATAAACCCATGCATAATATTAGATACTAAAATGTCAAGTACCCTTTATTTGGGAACAAATATTTCAAGTTCCTTCAGTCGAAAATGTTGTGATTACTATAGCCATAAATCTATGGCTAGTGTGTATGACCCTTTTTCTTGTTCAACATGTGAATTATTTTCTTTTTTTTATTTTTATTAACATGGCGTGCACTATTCCACATTAGAAAGAAGATCTTGAGTCACTTGTTAACAAATTTTACTTTTAATGAAAGGATCAATTTCTTACAACAGGAAAAATGAATTGACAAAAAATAAAAAATAAAAAGAACATAGGAGATAAATGAAAACAAGCCTCCAATATCAGAGCCACTTGAACCTTCCCTCAATTTCATATCACATCTCTCCACAATATAAATCATCACTGGCTTGGTATTTTCAAGCATATGAATGTGATCTAAGGGTATGCTTGTTATGGAATAAAAATGAGGAAGAAATTTTCATGGACAAGCTACTTGAAGTGTCAATATAGCTGCCTATTTACCTTCAACACTGCTTACAAGGGAGACCAATTCAACATTCTTGGATTCTGAAGTGTCAGGATCTACCTTTGAGTCTAGGCTTTCGCTTGGAACAATCAAAGACTTTGGATTAGCTCTAGGCACCAAAAATAGCATGCCAAGTGGAGCAATTCTCAAAATGTTCCGGATCAAAATAGCTAACCAAATATTATCAAACCTTGTTCTTGTAACCTTCAGTATGTTGAGCACAAAGCCACCACCCCATGATGATGAGAGAAGTCCTACATTATCAATAGACATAAGCAAGGCAAAGAAAGTGCCTTCAATACCTGAGGGGCAAAGCTTTGTGCTAAGCACAAGCATAGGCATCCACTTAAGGCTATAAATCATTTTAGTTATGCTTTCAACCATCACAACAAAGAAATAGTCAGGTATACCAAACTTCATGTTCCATCTCAAGACCAAAACCAGATCAAACATCCCTGACAAACCATACAGCAATTGGGCCCAGAAGAGCAAGTCTCTGAATGCATAATCCTTCAGAGCATGCTGGTATAGTATTGCACCCAAAAGGGATCCCACTGAACTAATTGAATATATAAAACCAACGCTCTCCTGTGTAAGAAATGAACAACAAAGAATAGTGGCATTATGTACTATCATCTTCCAAAAGGGTATGGCAAGGTTAGATGTTGTAGTTTCAGTTATAGATCCAGAAAATTGAAGTAATGGGGTAAAAATCATCAATAAGTATAATAAAAAGTTTTGCATAATTTTTATCTTAATATGTAATCAAATATAATTTAGTAATGGGGAGAAAATATATACATACATATATACTTCTAAAAAATATCACATCCCAGCGGGGGCCTATGCCCCCCAAGATTCGAACATGGATTTGTCCCTATACAGTTTCATGCCTACAAGAAGAGAAGTTGTTTTCCAAGAATTTAAATTCATGATCTCTAGATCAATGAGATAAAAGTCTTTTCGTTGTGCTAGTTAAGAGTGTACAAATAATAGGTTGGGAATCCAACCTAAAAGTAACCGAATAAAATTTCAAACTTAAACCCAACTCAATAAGTTTTGAGTTAGGTCAGATTGATAGATCGGGTCAAGTTTTAAACACCCATGCCACCGAGAATTACCCTCTTATCTACTGTCATCTATTTGACAAATTTTTATGACAGGCATAAATACTAATCAAAGTTTTCATTCAATTTGGATATGCGACATGTCCTGTTAAATATATATAACTAACCAAATACCTCACAGAAAGATGGGCCATCCTTTGAATCTGTGTACCAATAGAACATTCCTTCAACGATATCCAAACTCAATGCAAGGGATAAGTACATGAATAAGCAAGGCCTCCAAACGTCTTCGCTCTTCATTGTGGTCCACGTAACCTTGCCAGCATCAATAAACTTTTGGTTCACCTAGACATAATATGGAAAATCAGATCATGCATAGAGATTTAATAACATTTAGAAAATATTATTAAGTTAGATAGAAGTGTTTGGAAATATTTTTTTAGTAACGAAACTTGTATATAACAGTAGTAATCATACATTCAATTTATTAAAAGCTAAAAAATTTTACTTGTTCAATTAGAACTTTCTTTTTCTTGATTTTTTAACAATCGTTTTAAGCGACTCTCGCTAGCAAGATCTAATATAAAAGGAAAATACCAAATGACTCGAACGATTATTCACAAAACTATGTGCAAAAAAGTCAATTGCATTAATAAGTGGTCACGTTTTGGATTGTCCATTAATTTTCTCTCTCCTCCTCTTACAGCACACCCAAGTGTGATTGGTCTTCCTGCTGATCATAATAGGGGTTCGTTTGGAGAAGGAAAAAATATTGACTTTTCAATAAATACTTTTTAAAACACTCAAAAAAAATATTTTTATTACTATTTATTTAAATATAAAATAATTTATTTATAACTTCTCAAAAATTAAAAGCGGTTAAATAAAATATTTAACAAAAAGAGGTCCCAAAATCTATTTGGTATCAGCAAACATCACTAAAAATTAAATGTGTAGTGATATATAATGGAGATGAAAAAAGTTAATTAGTTATACCTGTCTATAAGAAAAGTTGTGCGTACGAGGCTCATTAAGGAAAAAACCAACCAAAATTACAATACCAGCCGGAATAGTCATCACACCAAACACCCCCTATGAAGAAAAAGCTCTCATATATTAGAACATACAGGTGATAAATGCATGAAAGACAAGGAAAAACTTTGCAGATTTGAGGGGAGAAAAAAAAATACCCATTTTAGTTCATCAAAAACATATTAGAAGATAATTTAGTCCCTTTAAATTTGAAAGTCTCATGTTTGTCATTCAGAATTTAAAAAAGATGATAAATTGATCCATCTACACATATCCATATAATTGAAAAAAATACTTTACAAACATGTATGGAGGTATCAACCTGTCTCTTTTTTTATAGTCTGAAAAACTAATTTTAAACTTTCTAATTCAGGGGGACCAATTTCTCTAAGGAAAAAAAAAAAAAGGAGCTAACCATAGGGCCTATAAGGTGAACAAGGACACCACTAATGGAGAATCCTAATAGTGCTCCAACAGAATTACTGAAGGCGCATAAACTTTGCATGTCAGGAGCAAGTGAAGGATGAGAGATACTGTTCTGAGCCACACAGGCATCAATGGTTACATCCGCTATTGCCCCCCGGCATTTCCAGCTGTCAATGATAAAATTGCCAACACAAGATGCAAGTTTTCATGCAAAGATAACAAAAGCATGGAAATCACTCCTAAGAAACCTGCCATTAATAAAAGTCACACTGATGTTAGTGGGCAATATTTCTAAATCTCCTTGCCAAGGCAAGAAATCTTATGATTGAATGGGTCTAACGCTTCATCAAAAATTAGTTTATGGAGGGAGAGTTGCCCAAGTTGTTATAAAGACTATCTAGGCTATATTTTTAACCAATATGAAACTCTAACCAGAAACATTAACATTTGATAAAATATAACGTTAATTAAATTGCTAGCTAGTTTATGAGAGGAAAAAAGATAAAATTCAAATTGAAAGTTGGTTGGCTAAGAAGCCGATATGTTGTGGACTAATTGAATGAAAAGGTGTTATAAACTACATAGTTTTACAGAAATATTATTTGAACCACTCATATAGATAGAGTATATAGATGTGAGTGAAAATCAACGTTCATGTGTACTTTTTTCGAGATTAAAAAGTGTTAAGTATACGTTCATGTGAGAAGATAAATTTTGTGTTAAAAAATTATGCACAACATAAATAAATCTTATTTTCATTATATTGAGGAAAGATAGATGATTACTTGATAGTTGTGAAAGGAGCTTGTTTTACCCAACTACTTGTAAGCTATTGTTCTCTAAGTTTTTTTGGTACAAGCTATTGTTTTCTACTTATAAATAAGAACTCAGAGCCATATTTATGGGCAAATTCACCGCCTCAAAACAGCGGTTTGCAGTTTGCCGACTATTTAATAGTGAAATATTGCAATTTTCTAGATTTTACTGGAACATTAGAATTCTAACAAATTCTCATTACATGGTGGATTGAAGAGGTATTTTGATACTTTCTGGACAAATGTACGATGCAAATTTTCTAGGTTGTAACCTTTCTGGACAAGATCTATTTGGTTTTTATTTTTATTTTTTACTTTTATTTCTTTTTTTTAAGAGCTTGTGAATAAAATAGTAAAAATAAATATTAAAAGCCAAAAATAGAAATAGAAACTAGAGCGTGTATTGAGTTGAATGTATGCCATGTATTTGAACTTAAGAAGATATAAGAAAAGATATGTAAAATACATTATGGTTTAGTGTCTCTCCCAAAACTTAAATTGTTGGACAAAGAGATATAAATAATTTTATGAACGAATTTTAGGTCATAGAACTCTTAATACTATCTCATGAATCATCTATTTTAAAATTTTAAATTTTTGGGTAGGAGTATGCAAATAATTTAAGAAAAAATTACATTTTATCCCCTTAACTATAGGTCATATATATTTTAGATCCTAAACTTAAAAATATGCAAATCAATCCCTTTAACTTTCATATATGTGCATTTTACTCAAAGTAAATGTATTATATGTACAAATTGACTCCCTAAATATTTCTAAATGTGTAAATTGATACTTTAAATTTTCATAAATTTATGATAGTTTTATTAATAACTGATAGAAAAATTAACATAAAGGTCATTTTATATATTCAAGAAAGTACATGAGATCAAACTATGTACTTTTAAAATTCAGGATCAAAAGTGTACATGACTTATAATGCAAGAGAGAAAATGAAGATTTTATAATTTTATATCTAGCATGCATCACATACCAGCAAAAATGAAGTAAGGTCGCCTCCGGTATCCGAAAACTGGGACAACATCAGTGAGAAGGCCCCATAGAGGCTTGACAAGCCAAGGAATGGATATGATTCCTTGATAAACCTGTGCTTCAGATGGCTGCACCTTTAGAACATCTTTCATGTAATAGTTAGTGCCAACATCTGAAAGAGCTTCACCTAGCCCTTGACTTATTCCATTAACAACAACCAATGCAAACACAAAGCTCCAATGCATTTCCCTTGAAAGCATGCTAAACCAACTAAAGGGAATGTACATACAATCCAAAATCCCCTTTGTGGATTCATTTCCCTCTAGAGATTCACCAAACGGATCTTCCTTAGTTTCCTCCTCCTGCATTTTTTCACACCCTTTGATTATTCAGTTCTAATTCGACAACCAACTTGAAAGAAAGCCTTCCAAAATAATGTATACTTTCTACATCAAAATGATATGAATCTTCAATCTAGCTGGTATGAAATCATTTTTTCGCAGATCTCTGTTCTAAATCACTTTAACTACCTCAAAAACCACAAAAGAAAAAGTAGATTATGAAAAAGCAAACAATAAGCTAGACCAAGAGGTAGTTGAATAAAGGAAACAAGGAACTGAACAAAATATAATGAAGGAAAACCAAACCAATGAGTTAACATATGGAAATGAAAAAAAGGGCACCACTAGGTTCTAATTCTACTTCTGTTCGTGATATCTTGAAGCAACTAAGGGGTAAAATCTAATTCAAGACCAGTGACCTTTTAGGATAACAAACGGGTATTTTGATGTTTCCCATGTTTGAATAATTTAACCGATATAAAAATCTCATTTTAATCATTTTTTTTCTCCGTTCATTTTCCCTACCCAGTGTTTTTCTTCTCTAATTTGTTTTATTTTTCCGATTGCCATTGCAGCAAACACATATTATTATATTAATTAAGGTTTTGATCATCAAATGAAGCAGCAAAAAGAAATCTTAATTTTATTGAGGTTTAGCAATTTTCTAACTGTTGTTTATGATAAACATTGTAATGAAGGGAATCAAGGAAAATAAGTAAAAGGTTTTTTCGGCCATTATCGAAAAAAAAGAAGATTTTTAAAAATATTTTAGTGTAAACAATAATGTTATTTACAACCTATTTACACTAATAAAATAAGAAAGGTAAACAATAATGTTATTTACACCCTATTTACACTAATTTTATTAGTGTAAGCATGAAGACTAATAAAATATGAAGTTTGTAAACAATAATGTTATTTACAACCTATTTACACTAGTTTTATTAGTGTAAGCATGAATGTTGTAAATAACATTATTGTTTACACTAATAAAATTATTGATTTTTTTCTGCTTGCTATGGTTGGCAGGAGTTGTGGAATTCATTGAAGGATATAGCCTTGTTGATTAATGGTCCTTGGCTTGTGGCAGATGACTTTATTTCAGTTTTGTATATGATCATGAGCTTGTGGGAGCTGCCAAAAGTCATAGATGTTGTTCTGCTTTTAGAAGCCGTGTTGATACTTGTTTGCTGAATGATGCTGGTTTTCAAGGTTCCCCATTTACTTCGAGGTGTTCTAATTTGGAGGAGAGATTGGATCGGGTTCTGATCAATCAGTCTTGGTTTGATGAATTTTCTTATCTATAAGTGGTTCATCTTCCTATGTTCAGCTTAGACCATTGTCCTCTCTGGTTTTGTGCTGGTGATAATTTAGTTCCTCTTAACAAACTTAAACCTTTCAAGTTCAGTTCTGCTTGGCTGAATCATTAAAAACTTTTCCTCATTTGGTTAGGAGTAATTGGTTGCTGAGTTCTGATTTGCAAGCCAATAATATTCTTGCATTTACCTCACCGTATACGGTTTGGAACAGAGATCAATGTCAAAATATAACTAGGATTTTTAGTTGTTGAGTTGCGACCAGACTTTTACCGAGTTGCAACCTATTGGGCATATTTTAGGCAGAAAAACTTAGGTTATGGGGGACGCTAACTTTAGAATGAGATTCATTTTTGGGATTGAAGAGCCAAGGGCTTAGAGGAGAATTGAAGCATTCAATGCTCTCCATCATTTGTTAGTCTCCTCTATTTTTCTCTTGTTCTTTAATGTTCATTTAGGGTCCTGAACTAGTTTTTTACTTGTCTAATTTATTGTTACTATAGCTAAACTTGTAACAAGAGGATCTTTTGGACTCCTATATGGATCTTGAATTTTTATATATTTTTTATTAAATGTTAATAATGTTGATTTTTCTTACTCATTTCTTCTCTTAATGCTCTTATATGTCCGGCTATTATTCAAATTAATTTGGGGATTCTCTTTAACTAGATATAATAATAGGGGAATTACACCTTTGTTATGGCTAATGCTTGTTTTATTGCATTTAATTGACTTAGGTGTGATGATTAGTCAATGAGATAGATTGGTCTTGCATAGTAAATGCTTGATTTTTGTTCTCAATGGGTTGAATCCACACTAATTCATAAGGACACTTAGTGTGTAAGGTGAAGAAAGCACACTTAATTGATCTAGACATAGACTTTTAGCTACAATTAATATACTAACAAAACCAACTTATTGATGTTTATGTGAGTAATTTATATATACAAATGAAGTAGAGAGTGAAAAATGTTTCCTAGACCTTTAAACCTTGTTTGTCTCTCATTTTTAGTCTTGACAGTGTTTTCTCTAGTCATTTGTTCATTTCCTTGTTTTCTTTTAATTTCCATTAAATTGATCCTGCTTGAGCTTGACATAGTAGTTAAGTTTATTGCTAGCATATTTCTACATAATCAATATGGAAATGATATCCTTTACTCATTTACTTATTTTGAGTGACTCATACACTTGAGGTGACATGAACGCATTAAAGTAGAGTCATCAATTAGATGCAATAATAAGTGAATTGCACTGTAGGAAGATCGAAGTTCTAACTCTAGAGAAAATAATTATTTGAAGAGTCTCATAATCACAACAAAGTCATAGAACCAAAAAGAAAAGCTTTAAAAAAAGCTTTAAAACCAAAAAAAAAATACAACCAGAAGAATTAATACTCTTTCTTTCTCTTACCCTTTGTTTGTTTTGCTATAAAACAAGAAGAAAGAAAATAAAGGAGAAGACAAATAGTGGAAGAATTTAGTTTTTATTGTTTGAATGAGAAGAAAATGAAGGAAGAAAGAGAAGCAATGAAGAGTTCAATTTGTTTTGTTTTCTTTACTTACATGAGTGGAAAATTGAGAGCTTTGCATTATGAAATTACTATTATATTCTTCTAAAGTTTTCTATCATTATAAAAGTAATTTTTATACATTCATATTTTCTTTCTCATTCTTTCTACTCAACCAAATAAAAGAGAATTGGTCAACAAAAATTATAATAATATATAAGAGAGAATATTATTTTTTATCTTTATTTTCCTTTGTCTTCATTTTCTTCAATTGCGTATCTTTCTTTCTATTTTCTCTCAAGATCCAAACAAAGCTAATGACATTTTTTTTTTTTGCTTTTTCAATTTTCTTTCGATTATTGGGATACAAGATTCCAATCAAGGAAAACACCTGCTATAGAAAAAGTACATCAAACACAGATACAAAAACAAAAGAAACAATCTACCTACATTTGATACACACCCAAAGAAACCACTCCTGATGCTGATGCTGATATGCTACATTAAACAAAATTTTGGTTCAGACGTAGTATGAATCCATCTTCTTGTTGACTTTGACCCACAAATCACAAATAACCGTTGATTTTTAGCTCAAACCAGCTGATTTAGAATATAAGAGGAATTATCTATAGTGTTGAACACAAGAAATAACTATGTTTTAGACAAGAAACAAATAATTATGTTCGATTAATATGTATACAAATAGTCTATATCAGGTGGGCCCAATTATTTGAGGTTTAGCTCATTTCCCATATGGACATGAATTGGAATATATAAGGACTTTGTTGAGATATATAATTCGACACTTATCTACTCTTAAATTTTAAAAAATAAAAAAATGCTAATAGTCTATAATCGTCTATAGTCGTTAATTTTGTTGACTTTAGCTTTAGCCCCGTTTGCTATCACCATCTTAGAGCCGTAAAAGCCATCTTAAGATGTTGTCCTTTTTCGGCAGCTATCTATCTGAAGATCTTTAGGTTCTTTTTTTTTGGGGCGTGAAAGACCTTAAAGTTCGAATTCACTTTCTTGACAAGCAAAGTGGTGGACGTAATAATTGCCAAGTGGAGGGCCCCTAAATCAAGGGTTAGTTAGAATAGTTCTTTTAAACCTATTTTAAAATATTATTTAAAAATATTTTAAAGAAATGTTCTATTAGAAACCATTCTTACACATTCTAAAAAGAATAAAATATTAATTATTTTTCAAATTTACTTTTTAGAATTTTATTTACACAAATTTAATAAAAAATTATGTTTCATGTATTAACAATATAAAAATATTTTACACTATAATCTAATTATATATGATCATTGAATCAATAAATATGATTAATTCTCAAATTCCTATTTAAAAAGTCATATAAATAAAAAATTTAATTAACTAATCATGTCACCATATCAAAATTAAACTTATTTAAGAAATACTTCTTCTATAAAATAAAATATAACTAAATGACCTCATCAGACAGAAAAAAAAACTTGAGCTTATCATACTTCCCCCAACTCAGGTACCAATCCGGAGCTCTGATCTGTCAGGCACTACCTTCATTACCCATTTCTTCATTCTTAAGCATGTTCCAGCACTTTTTCTTTAATCGACCAAAAATAAAAAAGCACTTTTTTTCTCTCTCTCTCTCTCTAATAGGAAGGCCTAATGTTATGAGTAATTATATAATAATCTCAAGTTTTATGTGACAGCATAGCATAATTTAAAATTAAAAATATATAAATATTATAAAAATATTTATCGAGATTGTACCATAAGTAAAAAAATTCAAGTTTATATTAATATTTTCTCAGTAGTACTCACATTTTATACAAACATCACTGTACAAAACCCACCAAATTTTCTACCGACTTCTGTCACGTCCTGCAAAATATGAAATATGTAACACAATTTATGCACATCAAACTTTATCCAGTCAAATTAGACAAAAATTGAAAATGAAAATATATTTTGATTTACTTCATATTTATTTTCTTCTAATATATTCTTATAATGGTTAAGAACTTTTATTTTTAGTATTTATCACGCAATTATAAGTAGAAAATTAACTAACATTTTAGTAATTATTAATAAAAGGGAATCATATAAAATAAAGAATTTTATTAGGGTAAGCCAACAGAATTTCATTAGTGTTAAATCATAAAAAATAACCACTCACTAACGTAACTAATCATGAAGATTTGTCATTTTGATAAAACTAAACTCTAAAATAAATACAATAAACAAGACAGATGGCACCTTATCAGCAGAACTCTTAGCATACAACCCTGAATCAGAGACATGAAATTAAGATTTGAGGATGCTAGAGTCACAATCTCTTTCGTGAAAATCCATATTAAATCATTTGATTCCCCATTACTTTACACATTTACCTATCAATGCCTTATATTGCGTACCAAACAAGCCCTTAAATGTGCCTAAATATGTAAACCATATATCAAGTATAGCAATATGTAATCATCCTATGATTATCAATGAATTATCTTGACTCCAATGAAACATTAATCCAAATAGTTGTAGCATCTGCATTCTGCAGCATCATTTTTCACACAAACCAATAACCATGCCTTTTAGTTAGAGCAATAATATTCCTCACATCACCTTTAAGTTAGAACAAACATGCCTTCAACAATACCCTTGTCTGAAGTGCACCAAAGATGCTTCCTCTTTCCACAATCTGCACTCTCACAGCAAAAGCAGGCACAATGCAATGTGTTGTGGTAAAGGGCACATCACTATTACAATGTCGTTGATGTTGTTGTTAATCATCCACACAACCTCTCAATTTCCCATAATTTGTTTCCTTTTCTCTCCACACTTGGTGGAGACAGAAGAGTAACAACTAACAACGATTGAACAACTTTCATTATCACCAGCTGCAATGAGTTATTATGTACATGACTATCCTGCAATCAAAGAATTTGAGTAAGCACAATATGAAGAGTTGTTAAGGGGTTGGGTTGCTTCTCTCCTTGATCTTTGTTTCAAAGCTGCTGATGGCATATCCACATGCAACTGCTCAATTTCAGTCAAGTTAGCAACCTGGTTTCTCATTCCCATGGACCTTTTTAACCATCTGAATTAATGGAAATCCATTGGAAAAATTCTTAGATGCTCCCAAAACAAGAAAAAAGTTTTACTCTATACCATTCAGCACTTGACACATTAGTTAATGCATTAAAAAAAGCAGGAAAAGAGAGCGATAATAATGACCTGCAAAGTTGATGTATTAAGTGTTAAATGGTACAGAGCAAGACTTTTCTCTTGCACTGAAGGAATCTAAGAATTTCTCAACCCATCTTGTCAACTGCAAACTGTGATTCTCCAAACCAGGGGAAAATCAGAAAGAATGAATTCTCTCACCGAGCATTGAGCTGGTCTTCAATGCTATGGAACACACACATTATAATCCACCAATTGATGCCATGTCCCCTTAATATCTCTTTAGCAACACCCAACAATAGGAAGAAATAGATCTCTTCCAGGGGACTTTGGCATATGACTCAGATCTTCATTGGCTTTATTGTAGAGGGTTTTCTGCACATAGAAAATCATGTAACACTGTGATGCTCTGACTGTTGCCTCATCAACTTCAGTTATCCAAGCATCCTCACATCTGTACCATTGCCTACTTAAACGCACAAAAGAAACATAATGACCAGACTCAAGTGTCCCTGAATGTGTCACCACGGCAAAAATCTCATATTCAGAAAACAAATCTGATTCATCTCCCCAAAAGAAAAAATTCTGTTTCCATATCTGGCTCTGAGGATTGAGGAGGACAGATATGGGGTCATGTCTAAGGAAAACGGAAAGTGTAGGTAGCGATCTATTTTTCTTGACAACTTTTTAACAAAGGAGTGCTCGAAACGCTTCACGTGCAGACTAAGTACCAACGGAAGCTTGCCAATAGACATTTGCTTCAACGAGTCCTGCCTTTCCTGACAATTCTGGCAGTAAAGTTTCTGGTCTGACCCCAACTTCTCTGGCTTAGTGAACAAATCCAAACAACCGAAAAGCGTAGACATACTGCCATCCTCATTCTGTTTGGTAAGCTTTTTACCCTTTTCTGTTAAAGATAAATTAGTGTCCAAGTTAAGTGAAATGTCCACACAAGGGTCATAGGTTGTTGAAGTGAATCCACAGGCCATACAGGTAACATCTGATCTCAATAGCCCATGGAACACCCTATGAGCAACACATGGGCAATCTCCATTACCTGTGGGGAACAATAGTCATGCATAATGCATTTTGGTAAAACATAACAAGTTAACAACTGAACAAAGTGAGTGACAAGACTGCATTTTGTTAGTTATTTCTATATTTTTGTCATATAAAATCCACAATGTCTCTCAGACAGCAAAACTTTCAGAATGAAAATTTGTTGTTTTGTAAATGCATTCCCAGACTAAACCTTCCAGCCAGATACATCATTATGGTTTTTAATAGTGGATAAAAATACATCAGTATGTAGATGACTACAGTTATAACACACAAGTTCACTTTGAGCATATGAGACAACAAACATGCAGGAAGACACTAAATCTCAGCATCTAAGTACCTCTGCTTCCGTTCTTCGATTTGCCCTCTTTCTCATGGATTGTGTCTAACATCGAAATGAAAAACTCATGAGCATCCTGCTGCTCATAACTCGCTAAATTTGCTGAATGCTGCCACCAGCTTGAAACAAAAACAAAAAGTTTCACCATTCAAAAGAAACAAGAATTTGAGCATCAAAGCAACATAATGGGTCCAAAGTCATAAAAGTTTTGGGTTTAGCTAACTCGCAAAAAGATTCATAGGAACACATCATCAACTTCAAACTTATTATGAAAAGCATCAAGTTAGTGCCAACAGCATACGTCAAACACACTCAAAAACATGCTTTCATTTGTCAAAGATATCTTCAGCACAGCGCATGCTACATTTCTCACTTCAGTGTAACCCAATGGCCTATTTACATAATAACTGACTAGCTCATGGAATCACTGAATATCCTCAATACTTGTTCAAACAAATTCATCTCCAGCTGATGAATATCATAATCTTCAAAATTAAGTGATTCACAAATAAAGCAATATTATTTTTTAGCAAGAGTATTTAAAGCACTATAAAGGCATATAAAGCTGAGGCAGACTAGATCCCTCTAATAAATGTCATTGTCAACCATTATTTTCATGACACAGCCTTAAAAAGGAATGATTTATGTGCGACATAAATAAGAAATTGCAGACCTGTAGAGAAACTGAGCAGGGCTATATGGATTTCTATCTCCTGAAAACACAGCTGAGAAAATAGTATTGACATCACAGAGCAAACACATCCGATCCGTGGTTCTTCTCTGACAAGCCTCGAAATTGTGTCCACCATTCAAGAAATAGTCCCTGAAAGGAGGAGCATGAAGCAAAGCCTGCAGCACAGAATTCATGAAGCATGTGCTACCCAAATTGTTCAAACCCCTCAAACCAATTGGATAACAAGATTTGGCCTTGAGATCCCTGGTGGGGACCCTGCACTTTGATTTGTGCAAATCCAATCCAACCCCAGAAACCAATCTCCTCCTCTTGATCAATCTTTGGCCAATGCTCTCATTCATAGTAACACCATTTGCCACAAAAAATGAGTGCTTAGACATAACAACTTGATCAAAATCAGGGTCGTAGATTTGATCACTGCACACCCCACAAAAAAGCTCAGCCCTTTCAATGTCCACAAACACAGCATGGCCAGAATCAGATTGAGGGTGCAAAAGGGTATGATCCAAACAAGAGATTGAATTGCAAATCAGGCACAAATAGAGCCTCCCCTTAGAACCATTGCAGTAACTGCATCTGGGTATCCATGTGTTTGATTTCTTCACACTTGTCCTCCCAATTGGGGTGGTCACAAGATGCTTCTGGATGGCCTTGTAGCCATGGAAACCATGCTTGAGCTTGTAATCAGCAAGGTGCTGGCAGGATTCTGGGTTTGTGTATGAAGAAGAAGGGTTTCTCTGGAACATAATGGTTTGGATTTGAAAAAACACAAAGGTTAAAATTGTCCCCAAAAAAAAAAGAAAAAGAAAAGAACAAGGTTGTTGTGCTGTTGTTGGAGAAACTGAAAGTGTTTGTTATGGCATCTGTGATAGATGTGATCGGCAAAAAAAATGAATGAATGAAGAAAGATGAGATAAACAACAAAGACAAACAACAATTGAAAACGTGAAAAAAGAACTAGGCTTTAGGTTTGGTTAGTTAGGTGTTTTTTCTTATAAGGGAAGATGATGATCGTGATTCATGATGTAACAAAAAAAGAACAAGACATGCTTCTAACTATCAATAGATGCTTTTGCTTTATCTGAGAAAATAATCAACTCAAGTCTGAAGAGTAGACCCCAAAAGAAGAAGTCTTGCTTGTGAGCTTTTTCTTTTCTATTAAAAAATAAAGCCAAAAAAATTAAAGAACAAAAATAAATGAAAAAAGGAACCGACTTGGTAACTCATTGAGTCATTGGTCATATAATGTAAGCTAAATAATAACGATGATGATGATGATGATAAATATACAGAAGAAAAAGGAATCGGTATTCTTAGGTTCGAATTAAGATGTGCTGCTAGTATTGCCAAGCATTTAAGAGAACATTATGTTAATGTTAATATTTCAATAATAGTAATGATATTGGAATAAGGAGGAAATGAAATGAAATGAAATTCTAGACAAATCTGAAGGGTCGGCGGTGAAGCTTATGATGGATAGTTGCGTGTCATTGCTTCTTGGTGGTTCTTGGCTTTTAGGGTAAAATAAAACTTTTCTTGGTCTTTTTTTGATTTGTGGGTTTTTTGCTCAAGTAGTTTTTCTGGGCAGTTTGTTGGTATTTGGGTTGTGATTTTGAGGGGTAAGTGTACTGCCAAATAAAGAAGCTCTCTGGTGATGGATTTTGGGCTAGATACACACGGAACTTGGAGTCTTAACCACAGGTCGTTTGTGAAAAGGCCAAGAACAAAAACACAAAATCATCCAGAACCCAAAAATGAAAGAACACAAAAATTGTGAGATATTTTTAGATGTTCAGTTTATTTGCATAGGATTTATTTTTTTAATTAAAAAAGTACAGAATTCTGCCTTGGTGGACAGAGCCACACTCTTAGACTTGGTTTAGTATTATTGTGGTTCTTAAAAAGCTGTTAAGCTCTTTAACCTGTAAAAAAACTGTTATTAAAAAGCTATAATAGCATCATTTGATAAAATATTGCAAAAGTTGTTCTAGATAAGCAAAAGCCAAAGTAATAGCATTTGGTAAATATGCTCAAAATATCCAAAATGACAATAATGGATATAGATATTCAATAATGTGATTTCTACATTTATTATCATTAATTAAAATAAAGTTATATTAGTCTTTTAAATTTCAGAGACTAGTAAAACTCTAAAAAACACCTCATACTATGTTTTTAAAAGTACCACTGGATTTTAAAAGCTGAGGGCAAAAACACCTCATCTTTGTGGTTTACCAAACTAAAAAGTTGGCTTATGCTTTTTATAAGCTAGAGCACCCTTTCAAAAAGATTTACCAAACCCACACTTAGAATTTTTTTTTCAAAAGCACTAATTTTATTCTTGATATTTTACCAATATTTTGATTTTGTCCAAAAAAGACTTTTGCTTCAATTTTTTCCCTGACATTTATCTCATTGTATCCAACTTGCTAATACCCATCAATTTCATCCTTAAAATTTATTTGAGGCATCAAATTTGTTTACAAGACAACAACACCTAAACTTACTCCTAAGCTTCACAATACTTAGAAAAGTGTAGACATTACAATACTTACAAAAAGATAAAGCAAGACATCATAATACCTTCAATTGGTGGAGTAACCATCACATTACCTATAATTGGAAAAACTATGTGTCACAATACCTAGAAAAAGAAAAAGAATGTATCACAAATTCACAATATCTTAAATTGGTGGAGTAAGTGTCACAATAGTAAAACTGGGTGTTTGGATTAGAATTTGCAAATGGGGTTTGCATTAACATGATTTTGTTGAAATAATTTTCATTAAAAGTGAGTTGATATCAATGTGATTTATTTTTGGAATTTTTATCTCAAAAGTGATTATGATAAAATGAATTTTGTTTGGATAACATTAATTAAAATCACTTTTAGATGTATAATTACCAAAAAGACATGGATTTTATATTGTAATTTAATGTCATTCCTTTATTTTATTCTTTTAAATATTTAAATAAATTATATTAATATTATTTTCATAAAAAATATAAATATTAGAAGTAAGATATTATGAATATTTCAAATAAGATTATATTAATATTATTATAAATGAAATGATTTTAAGATACAAGAATAATTCTTATTGTTAGTATTAATTTATAAACAAAAAATTAACAACTACAAATATAAATAAAGTGCATAAAAAATCTAAATTAATATTTTAATTGAAAAATATAGTTCACAAGCTTAACAAATTCTGAAACTAGTTCTAAACACCCAAACTGCATATGCCTTGCATGTACTCTTATGTGTCAGCTCATGCAAAGGGGAATCATGGGAAATACAAATTAAAATCCAACTTGAAAACTTTTAGAACAAAACCACAAGAAAAGCAACATATTGTTGCTTTAGGTTGAACGTGGGTTTAGACCCAAAATCCTATTAGAGTTGAACAACTAGAGTCCTGTTCCGTGGGTTACCTGGAGAGATGATCCATGACGTGTATAAGGCTCAAGAGTCTTGGTCAACAAAGCAACTCCCGCCTCGAAGGCGGGTAACTACAAGGACTCCAATGCTTAAATCATTAATGATCCAAGGAGGTTGCACTTAGGTGAATGGAATAGGATAGCGTACCTTTTAGAGAAAGTATTTAGCCTATTTATACCTTGAGGGTTGTATTAAAGTGAGATTCACTGTTAATGAACTATCAAGGATAATTGTTTTTGTTGAGTAGGGCTTCCGAAATGTTCTAGAAGTTGTAGGAATATCTGGGAAGTGAGGTCGAAATTCCACGCTCATTCTGCGCTCACGGCCTTTGGCGTCTCGGGTAAACCCCCCCCCCCCCAACTAATCCTTAGGCCAGGGAACCCTGTAACAAGTGCCCAAACAATACAACTCTGCATTCAATAAATTTCAATGTGCATTTGGGCATGCAACTGCCAACTAAGTGTCTTAATACCTAGGAAAAGAAAAAGGAAGGGACTACGATACCTTCATTTGGTGGAGTAGGCGTTATAATACCTACAATTGATAAATTATGCATCTTAATACCCAAGAAAAAAAAAAAGAATGTGTTACAATACCTTTAATTGGTAAAGTATGTGTTATAATACCTACAATGGTAAATTAGGTGTCTTAATAGCTAGGAAAATTAAAGAAATAATATGTCACAGTACCTTCAATTAGTAGACTGGGGTCACAATACCTACAATTGGTAAATTAGATGCCTCAATACCTAGAATACAAATAAACTAGGTTTCACAATATCTATAATGCAAATGAACTACGATTCACAATAGCTAGAAAGTGGATAAAGTATGCTTTTCAATACCAAAAATGCAAATGAATTATGTAGATTGTGAAATTGAAATAAGACATTTCAAAAAGTCTTTTCAATCTCTAAGACAAAGTCTATGAAAAAATCAAATGGAGTTGTATTTCATGTGAAAATATTCAGAAGCATCCACCATTGCATCACATCTCAAGTTCATTTTGCTTCAAGGAAAGGTTACATGGGTTTGTAATTCATGAAAATTTTGAGGATCTTTGAAAAGATGGTAGTGAATATGGATCATTGTGAAATATGTCCTCAAGCTTACAAACACCACTCTAGCAATTGTTGATTCAATAATCTTCATCTTCTTTTGCCATTAGCAATTCTTTCAAATATTAGCTAAGTTAAAACACCAAATTGTCAATATCTTTCTTTTTTGCTAGTTCAAATTCATGCCTCCATCTAGATAGCACAATCTCTCTTTCCAAAATACTTTTCTTTTTTCACTTTTTATTAATTTTTTCTTTTCACTTTTTGATCAATTCTCTTCTTTTTGGACAATGGTATCTTTGTCAGGAAATTAAAATGTTTGCAAATAAAAGCAATTAATCATCAATCAGAATCTACTTTGTTGGGCTTGTAAAGTGACCAAGGGTAAAGAATAATGAAAGAAAGGATATTAATGGCCCAAATAAGGGTTTAAAAGTCGATTCAGGATCAAGGATCATTTATTTTTCAGAAATGATGCTATTGATTGAAGTTGTACTTTCTAGTACAACATTTAGATCAAACACTCGTTTCAATCTCTTCATATTCATGCTTCTTCCTTTCTTTATTTTTTTATGGCCATGTTTTTCTTTGCACTTCCTTTTCTATTCTCTTGTGCAACACACAATGAAAATAAATCCTCAAAAAAGAAAAGGGAAAAAAGGAAAAAAAAAAAAGGTATAGGGCAATCTTGTTTAAAGCTATTCAAATGAAATATCTAGATGCAAGTAAGGTAGTAATTTTTTTTTTAAGGATAGAGAAATATGATCAAACTTTATTTCAAAGCACTATTACATATTTTCATAATTGTAATCACAAGACAAAAGTGCTGAGTTCACTCCCCAATTTTTCTTTCTTTTTTTTTTAATAAAGATTGGGAAATGCAACATCATATGAATAAAGAGAACTTTATTGCAAGTGAGAAAAATGCATAAGTTCTTTTTAAAGGCTTTTTAATAGTAATAAAATACATAAATATATTATTTTCAAAAATACCAAATTCCATCTTTAATTATGGATTTACGATGGTTGTTTATATAGAAGAAATCGCTAAGATTAAGCGATTTCATTAGAACGGGAAATCGCTATAAGTTACATTAATTTCTTGTTATTTTTTGAAATCGCTACAAATTGCAACGATTTCTAGTTAACTTACCAATTCCTGCAACTTGCAATGATTTCATATTCATTTACTATAAAACGCAATTTTAGGGAGCTCGAATGAAGCTTGAGTGTTTCTACTTACATTATTTTCATCTTGCGTGTTGCTTTTCAATTTGTGTGAGAGAAAATGGCTGAAGAAATATTATATGTATGTTCATTATTGGGGGAAAATTATCACTACAAGGGAGCGATACATATTTGTTAGTGAAAGTATAACTTGTATTGCTGTTAATCTATCTATCACATTTTTGGAGTTAAAGAGAAAAATATTACAACAGTTTAATTTGAGCAATCACATATGGAAGTTAAAAATCTTTTTTATTGGTTGCCCTTAACATTTGGGCAAGGTATTCTCAAGTATAAGAAATTCCGAGTGACCAATGATCTAAGGTGAGGTTGTTGTTTGACGTGAGCAATAGGTTTCCAGAAGTAGTCTCAAACTAAACTATGTATGCTAGTGCTCGTCAATGCTGGTGGGACTCCACATGTTGTTGAGGCCACCACACTCTATCCAGACCATGCCTATCCATAGCATGGAGCTTATCAATGTAGACAGGCTCCTGTGGAATATGATGATGTCCTCTCTTAGCAGATGAGACGATCCACCTCTACACTCTCTCGAAGCATATCAATGCAGTGGCACATGCCTAGATGGCAGCGTTAGCCCTCACCTACGGAGGAGTAATAACAGCAACACTAGAGTCCACGTATGGAGTCCGTACAACTCCAATAATTAATATATTAAAAAACTCTGCATTTAAACCTAGACATTACCCTTTTTAAAAAAAAAAAAAGAGCACCCTATTAATAGGGATGGCTTCAATGAATGACCTCATATGTAGTAATTGAGCCTTATCTGGATCTATCCTCTTTGGTAGTCCCACCCACTTGAACACATAGTAACTCATATCTTATACATAATGTGAAAGAACAAATGTAACATAAAAATAAAAATATAACATAGCAGATTATGTAACACCCTGGAGTTATTTAGAAATTAATTTAAGATTTATTTACAAGAATTTCAATATTTTGATAGATGTATTGATAATAAGGATAACCTAGCAAACGAGTAAAAAAAAAAAGAAAATGAATAGTAACCTTGTGGACTCCATAGGCCCATCAAGACGGAAACTCTAGAACCGACTAGAAGATGCCTGGGATTCCTCAATAGGGTATTTTGCTCGTTCAGTGAAATATTGGTGTGCAAGTTTAATATTGAAAAAGGTAACTTGCTCACTAAATTTAAGTGAGTCAATCATGTTGAGCCAAATTGATGATATAGATTAAAATTTTTTAAGTAAGTTTTAATCACCTAGAGGTTAATATTTCATGTATTCAGTTAAATTTAGATACGGTTTTTACACTATGTAGCTTGTAGTGTAACTTGCCATCTAGGAAGGACAAGTATACCACTTAGAAATGTACTACTCAATTTCCTTTATCAAGAACTAATAGAACTTATACAAAAAAAAAGGAGCATATTTTTTAAGAAAAAAAATCATTTCCATGGTATCAAAATTGTACACATGTACTTTCAATCAATGAAAACAAAAACTTCTCAATTCTTCCACAACACATGTTCGGCCAACATCCTATTACAGCTTTCTCCACTTTTTTCTTCATCAAAACACTAAAATCTAACTAAGAGCCTTAAGCCACAACATCAAATATCCATATATTCTAGCACAAATACAAAACCACCTCTTGAGAACTTGAATTATCCTCATCCAAAAAACTCCTTATCTCACACCACTATCAAGGTAGCTATTATGTTACTACTCTAGGAGGAAAGTTTGGCTGGTTTAAAGTGAAAATTGGGTGTAGAGGCATAAGTAAAGGCTAAGACAAATACAAGGAACTTCTAGTAACAACTAGTGTAGGATTATCATCAAACACGGAAGCGCATCGTACCGACGCGACGTAGGAAAAATAGAACCTTCATTGTTTTGATTACTTGGAAGGACGCAGTGAACCGAAAGCTTCACGATCGGTAGTAATCCGCTCTTTGACAGATCTTCCAGACTATCTCTCGAGGGGGATGGAGTGGCTGTGTGGGCCGTTCGATGATGAACGTCCTCTAGGGTGTTTCTGATGAAAAACACTTAGTGAGGCACAAAGGTGAAAAGATTAGTTTATATATGCTGTGAAGTCCAAGACCTAACCCTAAGCCACATGGGCCATATTGTTCTTGGGCTTTAATCTCACTAAAGTCTTATTGGACTTAAGTGACTAAAGAGCATATAACCCAACAATCTCCCACTTGCTCTTTAAGATACAAACTTGAGTTCATAAACCCAAGACCATGTATCCCATAAGCCATCATCATCTGATAATATACCCCATCCCTTATCTCAAGCTAGCCTGGGATCTACCATTTGTCATTTATCAAGGCTCCTTAATCTACAGAAGATTATCTAATTCATGCTACTCCACTAAAAGCCCGAACGTGAACTCCAAGAATAATGACATTTATAACATGAATATGCATCGCCCCTTTATAGAATGTCTATAATTGATTGACTAGTTTTCTGTTACCCAATCAATTATTTATTTCCTTGACTGTGATAGTTTCTCTAATGGATTACATGCACTGGCCAGTGTCTTCAATATCCAAGTACCGAAACATATCAAGGGGACATTTCCTATAAATTCCATGTTGTTTATCTCATAAACACCAATAACCAAATAGTTTCAATCCCAAAATACCGAGTTATTGGCCATCAATAGATTGAACCTCACCCGTTGGTAAATCAAAGAATGAAATCTATTCGACTACTTATTTAAAATAAACTCAGGATTAAGAGCAACTACATAACTATAGTTATCTGGAGATTTGATTCCTTATGACAGAAAGAACAACTTTAATCAAATCTCTCCTTGATCCATTCAATGTAAGTATTAACTCACACCAATATTTAAAATGATTCGGACAAAATCATCTCATAAATATGCAGCCTAAAAAAAATGCCCAACTTTATTTAATAGCTGTGAACCTATTCATCAATTGTGAGAACCTATGACCATGTCCTCCATGAACGTATCCATATGATCATATACTTCACAATTGATCCGGACCTTCGTGTTTGTAAATAGTGTGCGGAAAAAATGAATAATACCTCATTTATAACATTCAGAAAAAAATACAATGTCATAATGTCTTGCTCAAAAGGCACAAAATAACAAAGTGAAATAACAACTTCCTAAAGCTATAGCAAATCTGGAATCCTCCTAAGACCCATAGATGTAACATGCCTCTCGAACACACGTTCAGGCAAACTCTTAGTAAAAGGGTCAGCAAGGTTCGTCCGATGCTATCTTGACTACCTGTATCTCCTCTTTCAATTATATCTCGGATCAAGTGGTACTTCCTCTCTATGTGCTTTTGTCTTTTGTGACACCTTGGTTCCTTGGACTGTGCTCCTGCCCACTGTTATCACAGTAAAGTGTGATGGGACGACTAACACCTGGTATCACTTGAAGATCCGTTAGGAACTTCTTTAACCATGCGGCTTCCTTTGCAGCCTCAGAAGCGGCTACATACTCAGCCTCTATGGTAGAGTCAGCCACACATGATTGTTTGACACTCCTCCAACAAATGGCCCCGCCATTAAGAGTGAACACATACCCAGAGGTGGATTTTCTTGAGTCAATGTCTCCTTGGAAATCTGAGTCTATAACCAATGGTTTCAAGACTCCCACTAGAATAGACCAACATATAATCTCTCGTTCTCCTAAGGTACTTGAGTATATGTTTAACCGCTATCCATGTTCTTCTCCAGGATTAGATTGGTACGACTTACTACTCCACCATAGCAGATCCTGGTCTGGTGCACAGCATAGCATACATAAGGCTACCTACGCTGAAGCGTAAGGTATCCTACTCATGCGTTCTCTCTGCTAGGAGTTTTAGGAGAATGCTCCTTAGAGAGATGAATCCCATGCCTGAAGGGTAAAATCCCTTCTTGGAATTCTCCATGCTGAACCTGGCAAGTATTTTGTCGATGTAATTAGCCTGAGATAATGCCAATACCCTATTCTTCTCGCAAGAGCTTAATACCAAGAATATAATTGGCTTCCCCCAGGTCCTTCATATCAAAATGCTTGCTTAGCCAGGTCTTTATGCCTAATAATACCTCCGTATCATTTCCGATAAGGAGTATATCATCCACATAAAGTACCAGAAAGATACTGCGTTTCCTTGGATCCTTTTATACACACACGGCTCATAGGACTTTTCTCAAAACCATAAGACTTAATGGCTTGATCAAACCTGATGTTCCATGATCTGGACGCTTGCTTAAGTCCATAAATGGACCTTTGCAACTTGCATACCATGTTTTCTTGCCCTTTGGCTATGAACCCTTTTGGTTGCTGCATATAGATATCCTCTTCCAAATTTCCATTTAGAAAAGCAGTTTTGACATCCATTTGCCAAATCTCATAATCAAGATTTGCTGAACAGCTAAGAGAATCCGGATGGACTTGAGCATGGCAACCGGCGAAAAGGTTTCTTCATAATCCACACCTTCTATTTGGGTGTACCCTTTCGCCACCAATCTAGCTTTGAAGGTTTCAACCTTCCCGTCCGATCCTCTCTTTCTTTTGTAGATCCACTTACACCCAATGGGTCTTACCCCTTTTGGTGCATCTACAAGAGACCAAACTGAGTTGGAATACAAAGAATCCATTTCACGATTCATAGCCTCAAGCCATTCCTGAGCATCAACATCCCCTAGTGCCTCGTCATAACTCGTGGGATCATCATCTTCTTCAATGATGACATCTTGAGACGATTCACCCAACAAGAGAAATCTTGCGGGTTTACGAATCACTCTCCCACTACGAGTTTGCCGCACTTGTTGTTGTGCATTTAGGGGGATCCAATTCTAGATGAGGACCCTCATTAAGAGGATTAACCAATTCATGATTTTGTTGTTCTTCCACAAGCGGTAACTGCATCTCTCAGGTTCCACTTGTTGATCATCATGCTGAACTTCTGGTTCTCTTTCTGGTTCCTGTGTGTGTTCAACATATATTTTCCCTCTTTGAACAACCAGGAACAAAAGCTGAACCGCCTGAGGTTGAGGTGAAACTTGATCTGAGACTAGCTCATCAAGAATAACCTTACTCCTAGGCTTATAATTTGCCATATAGTCCTCCTCTAAGAAAGTTGCATGTGTGCTCACTATGACCTTCTTTTCCTTCGAACTATAAAACAACCAACCTCTGGTTCCTTTAGGATAGCCTATAAATATGCATACTTCTGTACGCGAGTCCATCTTATTTGGCTTCGGTTGTAAGACATGTGCCCAGCACCCAAACCCGAATATGGTTCAAGGTGGGCTTACACCCTTTCCATAATTCTATTGGTGTCTTTGAAACCGACTTGGACGGAGCTAAGTTCAATAGGTACATAGCAGTTTCTAAGGCATATCCCCAGAATGAATCAGAAAGAGATGAATAACTGAGCATAGATCTTGCCATTTCTAAAAGGGTTCTATTTCTCCTTTCAGCAACTCCATTTCTGGGGTGTCCCTGGAGAAGATAATTGTGAAACTATCCCTCTTTGGTCAGGTAAGACCTGAACTCTCCAGATAGGTATTCACCTGGTAGACAGAAGAGTCTTAATTTGAACACCAAGATGCTTTTCTGCCTCAGCCTTGAACTCTTGGAATTTTCCAAAAGCTTCAGACTTGTGACGCATCAGGTACACATGTCCAAATCTAGAGTAATCATCAGTAAATGTGATAAAATACTGATACCCGCCTGGCCTGGACATTTATTGGTCCACATACATCAGTATGTACCAATTCCAGCTGAAGTGTGGCACGATTTCCCTTGGCCTTGAAAGATCTCTTAGTCATTTTACCCTCTAAACAAGATCACAAACTGGTAACGGTTCAAAGTTCAGGGATTTTAAAATCCCACTATTGACCAAACCTTGTATCCTGTTAGAGTTAATATGACCCAATCTCAAATGCCAAAGATAAGTTTCATTGAAAACTTTTCTTTTCTTTGATGAATGAACATGCTCAACATCTCCTAATTCAACATGATTAATTTCACAGGGCACAGGACTAAGGAAATAAAGACCATTAAACATTACACGGAACAAATAAAAGAAGATGGACTTCTTATTGAAGCTGAGGAATTAACTGAACTGTCAAACCATGTTTAACTAAACAACTAACAGAAATTAAATTCCTCTGAAAATCCGGAATATATAAACAGTCTTCTAAAACCAAAGTTCTGCAATTATCAAAAGATAAAATAACTTGTCCCACTGCTAGTGCAGACACAAGCTCCCCATTTCCAAGCTTCAAAACTCTTTGTCCTTCACTTACAGGCAAGCTATGTTTGAACCACTGCAAAGAGTAACAAACATGGTTAGTGGCTCCTGAATCAATGATCCATTTATCATTGTAATTCTCCACTAAACAAGCCTCAATCACATGTAAATTACCCATACCTGGTTTATTCATACGTGGGCAATTTTTCTTCCAATGCCCCTTTTGTCCGCACTTGAAGCACTTGCCTTTTGGCTGCTTCATTGCAACTGGTTTGGCAACTGGAACTCCTGATTTCTTCTTTTTCTTGTTTTTGTTCCTTCCCTTGGGTTTCCCCTTAGGTTTCACAGAACTCTCACCAAGCAAAATGCACTCCCCTTGACTAGAGGTGTTCAGACATCTCAAGCTCATGCATCAGCTAAGTAAGGTCAAGATTCATCTTATTCATATTATAATTCATCTTGAACTGATTGAAGTATTCAGGTGATTGCAAGAGAAGGTCAACTTTTACTTCTTGTTCAAATTTGACCCCATGGTCTTCAGCCTTCTTGAAGTTTGCTATCATTGTCAGACAATGATCCGCACACTTCCTCCAGACATCACTGTCTTGGTGACTGCATTCAGCGCATTCTCCTAGCAGAGCTGCTAGATGTAGCAAACATGCCATCAAGAGTCTGGAGCATATTTGCTCCACTCTCAATCATGCTCACTTGCTCCTGAAGGTGACTGGCGAGACTAGCTAAAATATAGCGGAACTCCACATTTGCCTTCTCCCATTTTTCCTTCCTCCTGAAAACGTGCCTTTGTTGCCTCAGGCGCATCTTCAGGTTGCGCTGGCATAGGGGTAGTTAGAACAAAGTTGAGCTTTTCATATTGAAGAACAATATCCAAATTAGTTTTCCATTGTTTGTAGTTTGTACCATCCATAGGTTTTTGGCTCAAGATAGTAGCTAAAGGATTGAATGAAGACATTTTTCTGAAAACAATGAAAAAACACACTAATTACAAACTAGAATAACAACAAACAGATATAGCGCTAGTAGATTCTAATAACTACTACTTGTTTATTGTGTAACAATCCATTAGTTATCTTTACAAGGCTTACGATGGGCAAGATACTTGTAAAACTAATATTGTTATTTTGGGCCTTCAGTTCCATTGCCAGAGCCTCGATGGGAGGGTTAACAATTTTACCAAAGTTGAATGTATTTAACCATTGTTTACTTTCAAAATTATCTTTAGTGTCTAAGTGTTGCCGACGATGGGCCGTACAAAACTTTACTAAAATTTTGAAAAAATATTAAGGTTTAATCTAGCGAAATCCGATTATCCTTATCCATGGGCTTTAGCGATAACCATTTCACTAATAAACCCACAATTGGAGCCCAAGGTTTAATACTTTTTTTAAAAAAAATTTAAACCTTCACCCATTCAATTTTTTTAAGTTTAGAATTTTCCAATTTCCAAAAAAAATGTTTCATTCGAAAATAATTTTTGTTTGATTTCAAAAACTATGTAAGTAGGTGTAGCCGATGAACGTGCATCACCTAACTTAACGTAATTTTGAAAACATTAAGGTCCTAAAATCTGGTCACTTCACGGCGCGTGCTCCACACAATCATGATACATGATTGTTGTATGCAGCGTGTGTTATTCCATGACCATTTTAGAAAACCCACAAAATTATATTTTCAAGAAACAATTTTCTCTTAGGAAATTATCTGGATTATTTGTCTAGATTTTAATTCCACAATAAATTAATCCCATTATTAATCTTGATTTCTTACCGAAAATCATAATAATTGATAATTAATCTAGTGAATAACTTAAAATTTAAATAATCGCGCATAATAACTATATACTAGTCGTATCATGACAAAAGTTATTATGCATATATGACATGTGATTATGCAACAATATGGCACCATCCTATTCTATATGGCATGTTATTACAAACATCATGTTAATCGCACATATAATTCATACAATTCAATAAAAGCAATAAATAATTAAACAAATAACTTTAATCCATGGTTTTCCTAAAAAAAATAATAATAATAATAATATTACAACTTTGGAATTCCTCTTTCGTCCAGCCCACAATATTTGCCTCAAGCCCCTTTAGGGTATCCATGGGCCCAAAAGCCCAAAAAACCCAATCCTTGGCGAGAAACCCTAGGACACGAAAAGGAACCCTAGCCGTCAGGACCGCGCCGTCATCCGACTTCGTCTCAGCACGAAACTCCAGGGAAGGACCGCCATGAGGAGACGAGAACGCCGCGGAAACACCCAAAAAGGGTGTCCCACGCGCCTCACGCGCGGCTCCACTCCGCCGCGTGAAGGCCACTCTCAGCCGCTTGTGCGGCGCGTGGGCATCCCCCGGGCCACCCATCACTTTGTTCGTCTTTCCGTCCTCTTTCCAACCATATATGGATCATCCAATTCTGAGATCCAGAGGTCCACGAAGGTCTCTGACAGTGTTGATTGCTCATCTTTTTCGCTGTTTCTCGATCTTGAACTTTTACAGAAATTCGAAAAATACATAGGAAAATGCGAAAAACATAAAATAAAGCAAGGAGGAAACCTAATCATATGGGATTAGCCTCCTTGTTACAAACCAAGAGAAACACAAGAGAATCTAACCATGGATTAAAGCGATTAACCAATTAAAAATTAAGACTTTTACCGAATATGAACTATAAGCGAATAAATAACATGAAATAAATAACAAATACAGAAAAATAAGGTGCCATATTTTTCAAAAAAAATTTCGAAATAAATCACATGAAATATAAATTAATATCAAAACTGGTTCTTTTCCTCATCGCATTCTCTGATACCAATTGTAGGATTATCAACAAACGCGGAAGCGCATCGTACCGACGCGACGTAGGAAAAATAGAACCTTCATTGTTTTGATTACCTGGAAGGACGCAGTGAACCGAAAGCTTCACGATCGGTAGTAATCCGCTCTTGAGATCTTCCAGACTATCTCTCGAGGGATGGGAGTTGTGTGGGCAACCGTTAGATGATAAACCTGCCTTAGGTGTCTGTTCTGATGAAAAACACTTAGTGAGGCACAAGGGTGAAAAGATTAGTTTATATATGCTGTGAAGTCCAAGACCTAACCCTAAGCCACATGGGCCATATTGTTCTTGGGCTTTAATCTCACTAAAGTCTTATTGGACTTAAGTGACTAAAGAGCATATAACCCAACAACTAGGGCTTTATTTATCCTCTTTTCTTTCAAAATTTATTCTGAGAGTTTCTGATTAATTTGGCTGGAAATTTCTAGTTATATTGGTTGATGATGGGTAGATATTAATGTGTTTAATTTGGTGGAGTGTTTGGATGATGTTAGAAAATCATTTTGTCAAAACATATTTGAACTATGTTGCTGGAAATCCCAATTTTAGCAGGCAGGTGAATTTATTTAAATTTTCTGACCTAGTTAAAGACTTTAGATTGAGTTGAAAATTTTATGAGATATATCTAACATATTAAGGTATCTCTAGTAAAAATTTTGAGTTATTGGGCACTTTTATTATTTAAAAATTAAAATTAGAAGTAGTCAAGGTTACTACCTGCATAGTATATTGAAACACTAAATTTGTCTAATTTTATTATTGCAACAAATGATCGAATTATAATTTGAATTTCTTACAGGTGTTAAGGACATCTTGAAGTTCATCCCTGAATTTTTGTACAAAGTTTTGGGTTCATTTGATAGGGTAATAAAATAGGACTTTTGAATACTAGCTGAATTGAGTAGTTTTTAAACTCTAAATTTGTGGAATTTTATTAACATAGTTAGAGACCTTATTATGCCTTGAGATTTTTATAGGATCTTATAGACTTGTTGTACTAACTATGAAAATTTGGTTTGCTCTGTTTTGGTGAGATTTGATAACTGATCTATAATTTTCTTTAGACCAAAATTCTAGATAACATGCTAAATTGTTGAATCTATAATGAAATATTAATGATTTGATCTCATTTATGTTATATGCATCTATGAATGATGTTAGACACATATAAATATGAATACTTATTACAATTGCTTATATGTGAAAGAAGTATAAAATGTTGTTGCTTGGACTAGAGAAAGTAAATTGTTGAGGAAAGTAAACCTGACTAGGAATATATCTATGTGAAAATTGGAGAAAGTAAATCCAATGATCATGTATAGGAATGAGCTAAATCCTAAAAGTAGTCTATTATCCAGGAGTAGAACAAATCACCATAGTCAAGGGTCAAGACAATTAAAGTAACAATTGTTTTAAGTTATTCTTTATGCTATGTGCTATAAGAATGAGTTTTATTATCTAGTTGAGATCAGATACTTATGTGTTATGTTGACATCACAAATTCTAAGCATGATGATTGCATAAAATAAACTTGCTTTAAACTAAGATATCCACTAGTAATTATGTTCTTTGCATGCAATATTTTTATAATAAAGGAAAGGCTGGGGTAGATAATGATAACATTTGTATGTGTGTGGGAGTAACCTAAGAATTTTAAAATTCTCATCCCTATGTGTATTTCATGTCTACCTTAAATCCAACAGATGATGTGCACTAGAAGATAAGTAATATAGTAATTACATTGTCCATGATATGTTAGGATTAAAGCCAGATACTTACTATGAGTCAGATTTGGTTTAGATAAACCTTTTTATATCTATACTACTAAATGCTATGCGTTTTACTTTAGATTAAAGTTCTGTTGTGTATTTTGATATATGTACTCTAGCTACTAATGATTTATATAGTACACTGAAAAGGCATGACTGCCTATTTGTAAACAAATAAATTATTGTTATGATGAATAAATGTAATACGAAGTACCACACTTTTAGTTCCAGTGTTCAATCCTAGGTAAAATAATATAATTAAGGGGTGTTACAAATTACCTAGTCGCCATCTAACCTCATAATGTCCAGCTAGTCAGAGTGTCGAGTTCGGTAATAGACCTATGATAATAGTAACCTTACACAACCTCCAAGCTCCGTTACCTCATGACGGGTTGCTCTACACAAATGGTGGTACAAGGTCACCAACACTCCAGAGCCCTAGCTATGTGTCACACATGAGTAAAAATCTCCCAAGTGTTATAGCCACTTCATGTGAACTCAGAGCTAGATTTGTTGATCATCAAAAATCGACCAAGCATATGGATTATGTAGGCTTGAATATGCTGCTAAACCTGATTGCAGGCAACAAATCATAATCCTTAGAAATGTACTCTCAAATCACAATAGGTTCACCATAGAACCAAATCTCTATCCGGGGTGATTCAAGATCCTAGAAGCTCCTCACACAAAGCCCAAATATCTATCCTAAGAGTCGCCACTACCTATGCAGTCGGTAATTGGTAACCCATCCACCGAAGCCCTAGATAAACGTCACTTCCTCGAGGGTGATGGTGCACTCTCTATAGGGAAAGTGGAAGGTATGTGACTCTAGGCATCATCTCTCAACAAGGGAAGTCTACAAGGCACTATCATACTCGAAGTGCCCAATATGGAGACTCCAAAACCCAAGCTGACTCAAACACGGCTGCATGCGAGAATGTGGAACACCACAATTCATGCCTAGCTTCAACTTTGATCAGGCTATATTAATTTGTTAAAAAATAAAATACTTAGTTGTCACACTAAATATTCATTAAGGTAATGTAAATTAATTAACAACTTTAATAATAATTAAACATTGACATAGACTAATATGCATAAATATTTAGGTCCCTGAAATAAATCTGATTAATTAATTAATCATCCCTATATACTAATTACAACTTTTAATATACAATTATTATCTAATTAATTACAAATCCTATTAATCCTAAATTACTACTGATTATTACTTAATTACAAACCCTAACCAAATTCTAAATCCTAAGTCCTACTACTATAATTACTACCTAATTATAAACATTAACTAAACTATAAATTGCAAACACTATACTACATTACACTACAATTAATTTAAATAAATAAATTAAATTTGCATAAATTAAATTTTTAAAACACAAACATCTAAACTAAATCAGATTAATTACTAATTACAACTTGTAACAACTTTTAATATACAAATACATAATTACCTAATTAATTACAAGTCCTATTAATCCTAAATCTCTACTAATTATTACTTAATTACCTAATTACAAACCCTAACCAAACTCTATGTCTTAAGTCCTAGTAGTTACTATCCAATTATAAACATTAACCAAAACTACAAGTAAATATATAAATAAATAAATTAAAAAATATTATATATAAGAAAAAAAATTACCTTATCCTCATTTCAATGTAAGTTAGTCATCAAGTCAGTAAAGATTATTTCTCATCATTTCAATTGATACCAACACTTAAGACTCTTTAATGAGTGAAAGATGGAAAGTTTTGAAAATGACTCTTGTGTGGTCCACCACTTTCACAATTCCTTATATAGCCTCAATTGCAAATCACTGTAAATTATAGTGATTCCATTTTAGCCTAAAAACAAATTGAAAATTGAAACTGGTTTTTTTGTTAAAAAAAAAAACCATGCCTATTTATATGCAATTAAGAATAAATGCAAATTAATTGTGAAATAATTTAGATTAATATTGTTTGATGAGATTTCAATTTGATTTGATTAGAACCATCAAAGATGATTGATTCACACTAATTTGAGAAAATATGTTGATAGCTGAGATTCTAACTTATGCAATTTATTTGACACAATTGTTTTTAAAAAGAAATTGTTCACTCTTTTTCTTTTGACTAAAACCCAGTTAATCCCTTAGGTTTATAATGGAGGACAAATTAGTCCATTAAATTTAGAAATCTCATATTAGTCCCTCAAATTTTATAAAGGGACAGTTAGTCCCCTATAAAAATCGTATAACTATGTCATGTTAACTATTTATGTGTATTGTTAACTTGTTTACATGTCCTGTTAACCTTCATGTCCTGTTAACCTTCATGGTGGATCCTAACTTGTCTTACTTCTCTAAATGAAGTCGTTTAGACCATTTTTTTAATCTGTATATTTTGAGAAGAAAAATTTTAACTTTAAGTTCGTATTTGTTTGTTAGCAGAAAAATAAGGCAAGTTATGACGTCCTATAAAAATTCGCAGTACACATGGCGGTTAGAATAATGGACATTTTCTTAAAGTTAGAATAACAATTTCAAGGAGGGACTAAGTTGTCCTTTTATAAAATTTGAGGGACTAATATGTGATTTTTCAAATCTAAGGGACTAAATTGTCCCCTATTATAAAATAAGGGACTAATTTAAAGTTTTAATATTTTCTTTTTTAACTAACATGGGACATTAGTCAAAAAGAGTGAGCATTTTGTTATTTTTTATTATTTTATTTTTGTTCAAACGGAAAAAAAATTGCCACCAAACTTTACTTTTTCCATTTTAAAATAAATGTTGTTTTGCATCAGATTTACATCATTGAATGACATTGATATTTTAAAATATGAAATTAAAACACACTAAAATAGTCATTAATATTTTCTCTTCATTAACTCATTATTGTAAGTTGTAACCATGGAAGAAAAATCAGACTAAGGGAATTCAAGGATTGGAACTAGTTACTGAAGAGTCAATTAAGCTTCAAAAATCGGTAGAAGTTAAAGTCGGTTAAAATCGGTAAGGGAATCAAAATTTAGAAAATTGAGAAAGGATAAATAAACTTGATTTAGTTTTTTTTTTTTTAAAGATTTTTTTCAAAGCCTAAATTATTGATATCTTATGACAGTTACAAATTAAAAAAAAATAGAATTAATAAGGATATTAACAAAAATTGTTGGGTTATTATTCTTTTCTCTTTTTGATTTTAAGCTGCTCACCATAAACCTCATTAGTCACTAACAAATATTGTTTTCAAATGCTTTGTGACCGTGTTATAAGGCTAAGACTAGAAAAATTTTATAGGGATTATGTTTATTTTTATAGACCTATAAATATTTTTTGTTAATTATGTTAATATTAATGATTTAATATATTTATTTATATTCTAATTAATCATGTGTATATATTTATATATATTTTTTATTACATTCTGGTTGAATTTGATCAAACAATTGGACCTCTAAACCTTTGAACCAGTACTTTGATCAGTTCAATATCCAGCTTGATTTTCTCTTCTTTGATTGTAACTCACATCTAGTAATTCTTCTTTTAATAAATACATAAGTGAGTATAAATTAATCAATAATACATTGAAATATAAAATCGACAATTAATTTTTTTTAATGGAAAGAGTATTAAGTGTGATCATTACACAAAAAAAAAAAAAAGAGACTAAGGATGTATTTGTTTCATATTTTTTTAAAAGAAGGTTATTATAGATTTTAAATTTTATATATAATTGAAAAATTTTTTAGAAGCTATTTTTTTTAGCTTCTAAAAAAAATTAAAAACTGATTTTTGATATTTTAGTTTTTTAAAAAAAATTATCCAAATATATAAAAAAAATTACAAAAAAGTGACTTTGGAGCCTTAAAAAGGGTCATCCAAATGCCCTATAAATACTCATTTCAATCCCTAAAAATATTTCAGATTCAGATATTTACGAAGGAATCAATTTGACTTTTTTTGTTTAATAATAATGAACCAATTTTAAATTCTAAAGATTAATTCATCATTTAAAATAATTTTTTAAGAATCAAAATGAGTATTTAACGGAAAAAAAACTCTATTAAGTATGATGTACGAAAGCTACCGTATAATGGGGTGGCATCACCGAAAAAAAAAAAGAAGGTAATTTCCAAACACAGGGATCTCCGTGGCACGAAATGAAAAGAAACCTCCCTAATTCGGCATAGCTAGTGAATTCTACAGTGTGCACACCATAAACACTTTCTAGCACACTACATATGATGACTATATGTTTCTTTTACTTTTTTGGTCAAACTATATGTCTAAATCTGTATTCTTTTTTCCTTTTTGGCGTGGGATGACTATATATAAGTGGGCTACAACAAAATTTCCCTAATGTAACATTTTAGGGATATATATACCTGAATCTACGCGAATATGTGATATAACTATACAGATTTTTTAACCTTGTGTATATACGTAATCCGCTGCCATGCACCTCCTTATGCTACCTATCCAGTTATCTGCAAAAAAATATGTTTTCAAAAAGAAAGAGAAAATAATAAAGCGAATGAAATCCTCTAGTTAGAGAAATATCCATGAAGCTATCTAACATATTACATATAGCATACATGTAACTTTGTGGGACCAAAAAAAAACTTTCTAATTTATGAGGAAAAAAGATAAGGGTTTAATTTAGTTCATTATACCTAATTAATTTACTTTTTTTTTCTTTGGTAGGGCGTCATTATAATAATTTGATTGGACTCCCATTTGCCTGTAAATTGTAATTATAATAATTATTTTTCGTGATTAAACAATAATGAGTTTCAGCATGCCACAGAATTTAAACTCAAAAATCAATTTGTGTACCGTGTAAACATAGGGATCATGACGCCCGCCCGAGCCTGATCTCTTCACAGCATCCACCTTCAGCAACCTGCACATAATTCTCGGTTTTCTTAGACAAAACACAGCTGATAGTGATAGATAACACAGTTCATGTAGAAATCCAATAAATAGCTAGTGACCAGATCATCTCCCCCTATAATTACTCTTCGGTACTGATCAGTTCATACCAAATGCAAGTATGCAATATCCCAATGAAAAATTAGAGAATTGATTTCGTTGCAACACTCACCAGCACAAGTGATTAACAAGACGTGCATTAATGGATCTGAAGCTGTTTCATAAATGCATTTTCTCTTATAGGATTTAGGGTGTATTTAAGAAAAATTATATAATTATAACTTACTTTAATTTTAATTACATATAAGTGTAAAAAAGTTTAATGTGTCAACCGATAAGATGTTTGTAAGACTTTTTAGACAGTAGATAGTTAAATCAAACACTTTTGCTAGTGTCTACAATACATAATTAAATGTATGTGTAAATTAGTTTTATGACAATCCATTCAAATTAAATTCTATATACATCAATGAAACATAAAATTCAAAATTTTACAAAACACAGATAATAAATTATGCATGTCATATAATTTATTTTCTTATTAATCTCCTCATCAACAATTAGATTTGTGTATTTTATTCTCTAAGAAGTCCTTGCACTTAAAAAAAAAACACAGTTTCCACTATTATGGTAAAAATAAAATAGCATATGTGGTAGATTAATACCACGTTATTACTACGAAAAGATGCTTTCGAACCAAAATAAAAATAAAAAAATCCCAACTAATGTACCTAAATTAAGTATATTAAATTAAAATAAATGTTATTTGTACTTGTTTTATGGACTTAACTAGTGGATTGGTAGACAACTGCCTATCAAGTATCAATCCACATATTTTAAATGTAATATAAATTTTAAAAATCTTGTTATTGTATTTTTTAGTTAGAATTTAAAAAAATTAAAAAAAATAGTGTTATAAGTTATTAGGTTTTAATTATAGTGGTAGAAATTATTGAGTGATTTTGTTGCATATTTATTTTAACGAAATGACTAAATAATTAAAATTTATAAATAAAAAATGTTAGAAATCAAAATTAAAAATATTAGTACTAAATTAATGTAAAAATTAAATTTTATTGAGATCATAGTGATATAAAAAATTTTATTAGAATTAAATTGGCATCAAATTGAAAATATATATTAGGACTAAAATTAAAATGTTATATATTCACTCTATAATTAACTATGGTAAATTATGATGGTTAATTATTAGTTAACAGTGGTGATTATTTATTAAATAATAGGGTACTTATTCAATGATTATAACATAATATCCTTAACATGGATGCATTAAGGTTATGTTATGTATCTCTCTTGAAAAAATCTCTCTGCTGTATGCCACGAACACGATGCATGTATGTGTATGTGACACAGAGAGAGGGAGAGAGAGAGAGATCACATTCGGAGAGCTTTGCTAGTGTCAGGGCTATCACCGAGCATCTGACGGATCCTCACTTCAGACGAACCTCCCAGAGAAAGCAGCTTCAATATGGCTTCCGCGCCGGCGCAAGTGCGGCGACCCTACGGTCGCGCGGTTCACTCGCTGCGGCGGCGACTCCCTCGTCACGGCGGCCACCCGCAGCACACTCGCGCCTTTGGCTCTGTTAGCGTAGCGCAAGCTTCGCGCGCTAGAGATTCCTCCGCTCAGGCTGCTCGACAAACTCGAAGACGCTTCGCCGCTGGAGAGCGAACTCTGTGACACCTTCGCCGCCGTGCCAGCGTTCGGTTTCCATTGGCCGGAGTAGGACGATGTCCACATCACCTTCGATCGGATCTTCCTCGCAATCTTTTACAATTTCGAGATCATACCTCAGTTCACACAATTCAAAATTAATATCAAACAATTTCTAATTTACATCTGAAAAATCAAGCGATCTTCCTTGCGGATTCAAATTTTTCTAAGTTTTGCATAAATTTGAACGTATTTTTTAAATCAAACACCTCAAATTAAACTTATGCAAAAGAACAAATTACTCCAATCATCAAATGTTCATTCATCGAACTTACTGAGGTTCAGCTGAAGATTTATCAAATCAAATCGAATAGAAGAGAGTTCAATCAACACAGTCTTTTGCGGATTCAAACTTATGGAACAAAAAATTACTCCAATCATCAAATGTTCATTCATCGAACTTGCTGAGGTTCAGCTGAAGATTTATCAAATCAAAATCAAATATCAGAGAAAATTTTCCAAGGATCAACATTCGAAACAGAATTTCAACCGAGGAATCAAGCCAATGAAACTAAAGAAAGCCAATTGATAACATAATTGTTTTGTTCCCTCTCCCATCAGAGCAAAATCTGATGGGAGAGGAATAAAAGGAAGAGAGCAAATGATAAAAGCGACCTTGAACTTCATCTGACGGTAACGAGCGGTGGCTGAGAGGAACGAAACGCAAAAACCATCGTCGTTTGTGACCGACGAAGCGGATGACTTATCGGAACCGCTAAACGCAGGGCTCTCTCTGAAGCTTTTGCTCTTGCTGCTGCTTCTCTCTGGATCAGAACTGAACCTGCAGAAAAGGAGAGCAAGAATTTTCGCATTAAAAAAAACAGAGTGAAGATCAAAACGACGACGTTAGATGGTGCAGTGCAGTGAGCTTGTTACTGTTACTTTGGAGTGGAAAACGAGGGAGAGGGAGGAGTGGTGGTGTGGAGTAGAAGCAGAGACGTTGCAACCGTTCGTTCTTGGGAACTGGGAACGAAGCCATTGTTGGTTTCGGAAGCGCTCTCTCTCTCTCTCTGCTTTTGAAATTTCGCGGGTATATTTTAATGCTTTTAAAATTTTCTCTCTCTTCCTGCTTCTGCCGCGTGCGCCTGTCTTTGTGGTAACAATATAATTTTGGAAAATGTTAGGTGCACATATGGGAGTGACAACTTTTGCACACCGTATGCACGGTGGTGCTAAAAGACAAAAGGGAGCTTGGGGTGTATCATGGATTTTAATAAAACGAGCACATACTAGATCCCTTTTTTAAAAAGCAAAACCCACCTATTGCTCTCCATTGACTCTCAACGAAAAGGCAAATCCCTCGCCCACTCATCTGAGCACCTCCTTCCCTCACTCATTCGTGAGCCACCTTTGTGAGCCACCAGGTGAGCCACGCCTCGCGCCTTCACGGCTTCACCCTTCACTCTAATGCCCTCGCTTCGACGGCATCAGCGACATCCCCTTCACCCTCAATCGCGGTGTTGCCTCTCTCCCTGCTGAGCTTCGCCTTCCTCCTCAAACAACGTCTCTTCCTTTTCTCGTCACTCTCAGTAGCACGACACCAAGGTATTAGCCTCAAATTTCAATATTAGCCTCTGTTGTCGTAGATTTCTGGGTCTAGGTTTAGGGGATGTGTGTGTGTTTGTGGAGGTGAAATGGGAGATGTATCACTTATATACAAGAAGAAATACTAATACTTCATGTTTAAGCATATCGATAATAGTTAATGTTGTAGTCGTTTTGTTTTATATATTGCAGTACTAAATTAGAGATCAAGTGCTTCCAAAGTTCAAGAGCAAGTCATTTCACGATTTCATCGCCCTTAGCACTTGCTCTATCTCTAGCTCTTTTTATAGTTTCCTTTATTTGGAGCCACTCTAAACTAGTATTGTGAATGACTCTAGCCTGCATCTTCCAAATAGAAAAGAATGAATATGGTAGAAGTAGAGCTTGATACCCTAAACTTGCATATGTGATGATTGTGTTAGAGAAAAAGTAAGGGAACAACTGTGGCATGTTGGACTCCCAAGCACTTGGCAATTTGGGAATAATGTCAATTTGGGATCTCTTCTTTCAATTGAGACTACTCTATTTTGTCAAGGAAAATGATATTTTTCTAATTATGGGATTGAATTAATATATACACACACACACACACACACATATATATATATATGATAATTACCATTATACGATGGGTTCAAAAATAAATTTCACTATTCTAAAGGATAATTGCTACCTTTGCTTCATAGTTAAGGCTAGGCATGGTTAATAATTTAAAAAGTCAGTCCAAAGTTGCCTTATCGCATCCATGTTCTTCTTCTAAGCTAAAGCGAATTAGTTTGCATAGCTGCATTTTTAACAGTTAAAATTTCTTTAATAGTAATAAGTAATAGTGGTGATGATTGGAAAACTAAGAGGAGTTTGTTTTTATTATCCAGACGAGACATGTTTGCTTTACGGTGTTTTTGTTTTCACGTTTAGGTTGAAGTCAATTACCTTGGACAACTTTCTCATCATCTAGTGAATTTATGCATCGCCGTAGCTTGGGGAATCATTTGTTCAAGAGTGAGTCATTCATGTCCCATAATTTCACATAGCTTAACATTTCAACTTGAGAGTTATTGGCCATATTATTGTAATAAGAGTTTTCAACCTCTTTCTCGAAGCCTCCATTTGAAGGTTGCTCTTGAAGCTACCAAAGGGCTTGGATTCCTTTAAGTGCTGAAACAAAAGTGATTTACCAAGATTTCAAGACTTAAAATGTATTGCTGGACTCGATCTGTGGACTTTCAATATATATGATAGCAGAATTTGGTTTTATTAGAGTGTAGGGTATTATTTCAATAATATATTGAAACTACATTTCTTGATTTGATTTGAGATCAAAAACTTAGTAATGGGCATGTTTTGTGATTTTTGTTAATTTTCTTTGTACAATTGGTGGATAAGGATCTGAAGAGAGCAATTCCATTATTTTGAGCCATTAATGCAGGAGAGGGTAGACATTGATGTGAATTCTTATAATTTAATCTTTGTCCTTTTGATAGGGTATTGGTAGACATTCTTGTGAATTCTTGTGAATTCCATGTTTTGTGATTTAATCTTCATATTTGACCATGATGACCTGTGTAGTGATATAAATGTTTGTTGTTTATGGGTCATCATTGTGGTTGTGAATTATGGTATTCTGATGTTGTAATTGCAATTCATTGAATTCTTTTTGATTCGTCCCTAATTTATAAATTTTATTTGTAGGTTTTAAGCCAGTGCGAATGGAATGAGAATGACTTGAAGCCGTATGCATTAAAGAATAGATACTTACAAATGAAAGGATAAGTTAATGGATATGCTAATATATGCTAAAGTTGAAGAGGAAATCAAAAGGGGAGTAGAGATGAAGGCCAAAACTCATGGGCAAGAAATGGTTATAAATGCAAAGGAACATCAAGCTTAGCCAATGTTCAAAATAATTCCAAGCTTAGTTGCTGACTTGTATGGTGATTGGATCATGTCATTGACAAAGGAAGTCCAAATTGTATTTTTTTAAGGATATTGTATTGAACATAATACCATTAACCCATGGTTATGGTTGGTCTTTAAGAATCAACCAAATGAACCACTTGATTACACCGGATTTGGATTTATTTGTGTTATGGTGGATGTATTGATTGGTCATTATTTTCATTTGAGTGAATAACCATTGTAATCCCAATATATATATTTTTTATTTAGCATCAATTAGGTAAAATGTACACAAATTTAGCCACAAATGAGACAAATTTTCTCTTTTTTTTTTGGGAATAAAGAGGCTCAAATTTTCAATTTGAGAGGAGACACAAAACTGAGTACAACATAAAAATGAAGACTATTCAGTAAATTTGAACGCTATCATCCTCTATATTTTCTACAGCCATCAACTATAAGGATAGTACAAAAACCAAGGAAAAATGGATCCAAAATAGTAAGCTAGCACAAACTAATTCAAATATTAGTGTGAATATTGTAAATACACTAAATACACAAGGAACTAATACTATACCCATGTTTTTCCCATGCAAGTAAGAATATCAAATATGTTGATAAGTTTAGTTATAAATGCACATAACTAAGTCACTTTGCTGGTTATTTTGCAATTTTTAGAAATTTAATAATAATAACAAATAGCTAATAGTACTTGTCAATTCACATGTTTTGAGAAGCTTTTGTAAATCCAAGCAAACTTATAAGCTTTTACCAAAACTTATAAGCTAAAATTAAAAGACTTATATACTAACTGGCGTTCTATTTGCCAAATTTTCACATATGTATATTGTGTGAAATGACCTCTGGACATGTCACTTTGTCTGAATAGGTACAGTAGTGCACTTTGACATGCTTTAACACGCTTGCACATAGATTTATTGTATACTCATATTCTTGGGGAAGCTCTTTGCTAACCCAAAAAACTTATAGGCTATGAGAAAAACTTATATGCATAAGTCTAAATATTTATATGCAAACAAGAATTCTACTGTCATTTTGATATTAGAGCAATACAAAAAACAACCAAAAAACAAAAAGAGAAACCAATGGAGTAAATATTAGAGCAAGCAATGTGGTCAACCTGAATTCTCTATTTTCACTATGTAGTCAGCTTGAATTCTCTATTTTCACTTTTTTCTATATAGTTCTAGTTGCCTCCAGTATTGCACTTAAGATAGTCAAGCTCCATCATCAAACGAGTTCTTACATTTTCAATCAATACCTATACCATGTATAGAACATTTCAAGTGTATCCCATAATAATATCCAAATGCTAAGAAGATGGAGAAAGGAATCCATCTAACACATATAAACACCACCTTATGATGTGAGATCCATAAGATATTACACATGTGATTAAAAAGAAAACCAAAGAGCACAGAAACAAAAGCATGATCCATGTTGCCAAATTTAACACACAAGCAAGAAAAAATATAGTAGCATCACAAGGGAAAAAAACAATGACAAAAATGCCTTACAAGAAGAACTACATAATGATCTAGTGATGTAAATATAGCCCCACCCAAACCATAAGAAACAAATAGTTGAGTTTCTTTCTTTAGCTGATTCTATAGAGCATTGCAAGTTTGTACAATAGTGAAGGCGGCCTATGAATCTATCGACAATAGCTTACATCAAAGGTGGTCAATGACAAAGCTCAATAAACATTATCACTTTAAAATTTACCTAGGCAAATATTGTGGCAAAGTTTCAACCACTCTCACTACAAACATCTTCTCTATCTCCTTCATAGCTCAACAACATCTTTTGTAATTCTTCTTTATAGCGCACCTTCCGCAAGGCACTCTAACTAATGTGCCAACTCAATTGCCGAAGGTGATCCCCTATTTTATGTAGTCACGTCATGCGTAGTCACATGTCCAAAGAATTTATAATCCAATTTGGGATTCCTTGAAATAAATAGTTTAGGACCAAAAGAAAGTATCAGATAAAGAATGAATTTATGAATGAGGAGAAATTATAATTTCAACATGTACATAGTCAAAACCAAATTGTTACTTGCAAACTCAGTATAATTCTTTTGAAAATATGCATAATAAACGTGTTGAACCACAATATATGAAAATGCTAAAGTGCATTTTGACCAAAAAAAAATTAAAACCAGAACAATGATTGTGAAGGCATTGGATATTTTTGTCGAAAACTATAAATAAACACTTATATTCAAGCAGCTCCTACTCAATTAAGCAAAAACCAAAAAATATTTACATAGTACTTTCACTATAATTTATAACAGATAATTACCTCAAATTAAATACATCATTATCAAAAGTCAAAAAATAAAGACGTCAAAAGAAATAACCAATAAAGGAAAAAAGGCATGAATTTAAATCTAACACCTAAGTAAAAATTGGTTAATTATTCTTGAACACTCCAAAACTTCTCTGTTGCATAATCATAGTCTCCTTTATTTCCTCTAAGAAAAAGAAGTTAAACTAAACGATGATTATCATTTTAAACTATTAACCATAAAATTGAGCTCCAATAGGCAAATTGAAAGGCTAGGAGGAATTAAAAATGATCACAAAGCAAGAATCTTTTAGAGAACAAGGTGGATATAGCAAGCAAATCAATCCATTTAGATAAAAGAATAACATATGGATGAAAGAAAGAGCCATGGGACATCTCAGATGAAAAAAAAAATTCTCACTCTCTCACAAATTCAACACAATAACAGTAGAACACTACATTACAAGCCTAATTCTCATAGAAACATAATAACAAACACCTTCAATACAACCATAAAATAAAACTCAAAGTTACTAGTTATCATAGTTCTAACGCTCCATAAACTAAACCCCAAAAATGAAACCCATATTTAAAAGCCAATCAAGAATCAAAAGGCATCACAAAGATAAAGGTTGAAGATGATGTAAAAAGAAAATAAAAAGTAAAAACCTAACGAAATTTCACATGAAGCTTGCAGCTTTTGTTGGAGGCTTTGCGGCTTATGCCTGGGCTGTGACGGTGGAGTGAGCTTCAGTGGGTGAAGAAGGCTCATGGTGGGCTCGCGGTTGTGAGGATTTGAGACAAAGAAGGACTCGCGAAGGAAGTGGTGTATTACTTGGCGTGGTGTGGTGAGGCCGTTGTTCTTAGCCATTTGAGAGTGAGAATGAAAGTAAATTTGAGAGAGGGAAGTGGTGGACTCCTCTCTTTGTTGGTTCCATCATAGAGAAAGAAGATTGAGCCAAAGAAACTTCTAACATGGTTTAGCTATTTATTTCTTCACGTGTACCCCATTTTTCCTTCTCATATAATTTTTGTCCTTTTTTGCCTCTCTACATATAGTGTGCGTATGTTGTGCAAACCAGTTGTGCACATAACAACACTCTATAATTTTCCCTTATTTTGTACTGTTAGGGTAAAAATGGTTTGATTAATCGGTTATTCCATATAATTTTATGAAATTTTTTATTATTTTCTATGGTTCAAAATAATATAATTAGGTTTTATAATGGATAAATTTTGTAATCAAATCCCTAAATCTAACATCTATTATAAAAATTCGGGATTAGACATAATATTTCTTGATTTCATATATTGTGAGCTCTATATGAGTTGGTTTGAACCCTCATAGTTTATCTTAGTGCGTATATATTTCAAGTTATCGATAGTGTTAGTTAGAGGTAGTTGGTTTACTTGCTAGTCGTGTTTGATAGCAAGCACATTTCTGTTGTATATAAACCTTTATAAATGCTCTTTAGCAATCAGAAGTAATCATTTACTCATTTTATCATTTTGGATTCATTCTCATTCTCTCTCCCCTCTCTCTTTCTCTCTTTGAGATTGTGTGCATCTTGCATCCATGGCTTTCGTTTCTCTAAAATTCATGATGGTATTCAAGCTCATATGAGTCTCCGCATCAAGTTTCCTTGCTTTTGATTCATTCTCGCACCATTGCAATAATGTTCTAATTCTTTTTATCTAGTCTTGTTCGTGTTCCATTGCGATTGGTTCCAAATTCATTTGTGAACTGTTTGTGATTTGTTCAAGCAGAAGCATATTTCGATGTTCAGCTCGTAGATCTATTTTGGCAATGGCGAATCAAGTGGATTAGAATGTAGATTAAAATTTGGCAGCAAGAGTTCATGCCAAATCCTAGTGTGGTTGTGAATCTTCAAGCACCAGGTCTCAATCCGATGCAAAATCTATCGAATTATCTTTGAAATATATTTTTATCCTTTTGTTATTGACAAGAAACGAGTTCAATTAAGTATCAGAAAATATCAATATGAATCATAAGGCACAACACAGTTAATATCTGAAAATCTTAAGCATCTAGTTAAAGATTCGATTCTTGACAAAGTGTCCAGAAATAGTTTCATGGTTAAAGGTTTCCCTTTATGAAAGCTTCAACTTTGAAGGGATTAGCTATCGTTACTAATGGTGGATATATTGGAAAACCAAATTAGAAAGAAAAACACTATACATCCCAACATAAATCCCAAACCCAATGACGTGTGGGCAATTAATGTTATCGGTGACAATTTTTATTTGTCTTTATATCGTCAGTTTTTTTTTCCCCTCCAATAAATCCATAACAGGTTAGTCGGGCATCACCATATTGAGCAGTTTTATCTACTGCGTAGCAGTCCTCAAAAAGAAAATATCAATTTGAAATAGGTGTTATTTTCTTTCTAATGTGTGCACTCATATAAAAAATAAATAAATAAATATTATGTTTAATCTCATACTTTTGTAATAATAGTAAAGTTCAAAGAGTTACTTATAAAATTTTACTTACTATAAGAACCCTATTATAAATTTTAATTCATATAAAAGCTTGATTATAAATTTTCAGAATATATAGAGTTAATTGAAAATTTGTTAAAAAAAAAAAATGGCTCCGCATTAATTAAACCAAAACATAATTGCTAACAATATTGGAGCAGAGCCAAATGGGAAAATAAACGGTTAAACTTTCGGAGTCGCGAGCGAGGCTGGGTTTTGCACCTTTCGCCGCAAAATCGAATCCCTCTTTTGCAATGGCAAAGTCGCAAGAGCATCCATGGATCCTAGACGCGGTGCTTCTCTTAGTAGTTATTCTAATTGCAGTTCATGTCCTCGCCCTGGTACTCTCTTCTTCTTCTTCCTCCTCCATTTTTTCCGTTTATTTACAGGAAGAAACCCTAGTGATGCTTGCTTGTTTTTTCTCGTGACCCCTTTAGGTATATTGGATTTACAGATTGGCCACTGAGAATAAGCCGCTACAGCAGCAGCAGCAGCAACAGCTGCAGCGGCGAAAGGCGCACTGACCAAAGGTTTCAATCCTTGCTCTTTATCTTTGCTTGCATTGCACTATTTTGCAATTTCGAACTTGTCGAGGTGTTGATTTGTAAAATATGTGTACTGTCTGGTTGAGGAAAGCGACAGTGCTGTGTATTTTTGTTTTTTCTTTTTATTATTATGTGTATTTTTTTTCCCCTTTCCTTTTCTTAGTTTGTGTGCTGTATGGTGTATACCTCTGAGCTCTAATTGATGAGATATAATTGAAATCATTAAGGTTTAAAATAATGACCCCTTCATGTGAGAAAGAAAAGGACTGAGTTGTTATTCTTCCTTTTATTTGATTTTATTTTTTCTTTCTTTTTGGGCCTTATTGTTATTTTATTAACTAAGTTACTCTGAAAGAAGATTACTTGGTGTTGCTGTAAAGTGTTTATGATCATGTTCTGAGCTATATAATTGGCCTGTAAATATTTGTGTCACTATCTCTCTGTAATTTCATCAGGAATATCTGCCAAGTTTCAGTTCGAATATGAAATTGTCTGGGGCTGTGTTTGTTACTGTTTGTAGGTAGTAATTTATGCCAAGAGTAAAACCTCAAATTGATCCTTGAAAGAGTTGTGAGATATCAATTTAGTCCTTGTAATAGTTGTAACATCATTTGGTCCTCGAAATATTTGTAACATCAGCTAAGTCCTTCAAAGATTAAGATTTATTTCAAGTTAATCCAAAAGATTAAAAAAAAATTTGTATTAACTTGAAATAAATTTTAATTTTTCGATAACCAAATTGATATCACAAATCTTTTGAAGACCAATTGATGTCCTTCAACTGATTGAGGACCAATTCAAGATTATACTGTTGATGTCAACATCCTCATATTGCACTATTGTAGGTAGGGTAAGAACTTAGATTATATGGACATGTTTGAAATGGGATTTGATGTCAATATGTTATTGTAACATGACAGTATAACTAGATTCTGATGTAACTTGCTTTACAACAACAATAGAAGCCTTTTCCCACTGAGTGCAGTCAGTTAAATGAATCAAATGATGCCATTGTGTTATGTCAAAAACCATGTTTTCGGAAAGGCCATATAGATTAAGGTCTTTTTTTGACAGGGTAGACATTCTCTGTTTCTGGTATACAGTACTGACTAAGGTTTTCTCCTAGTTTGTTTTTCTCTCTTTACTTGGTACTGCATTCAAGTTCATGTTGGAGATGGTAACATGCTAACCCATGTTTTTTTTTCCAAAAAAAAAAAAGGATCTTTAAGTATTTTAGCTTAAAGTGCTAGTGGATGTTGTTCACTTGTTTGCTTCCACACAATCCCCAAGCAAGTGTGCTTTCTATGGTGCCAATTGCCAAAAAAGCAAATCATCTCTGTGGAACTTAGTTATGCTGCAATTGAGCTCATGATAGCTTTATGCTTAAAGTATGTTCCAGGGACACATTGGAGAAACAGTTAAACTTCAGTTAGTGTGATTTTTCAAACAACAGGATGATATCAATATCAACTGTGTCATAAAGATAAAAAGAAACCATAGATGTTAGAAATTAGGAAGTGCAAGTTGGCAGTGGCATGCATCTATGGTGCAAGGTAGCTTCATCAGTTCATCATATTGCTTAAGAAATAGGTGACAAAATCGTGATAGAGCTATGAGAATGAGCTGTTTGTGAGCACTAAAATATTAAAATGAAGGGGTGACTTGGCCTAAATAGCTAGTTTTCAATGATAAGAATGCTGTTATGGTAAATTTTTCCTTAAACAGGTATTTGATGAAATTATTGGATGTCTGAAGTGAAGCATGCTTTAAAACCTTCGTGCCATTAGTTTAGGTCTTAATTCTCACAATAAAATGTTCTTTAGTTTTCAGTTTTCTTGTCTTGTCATTGCTGCACTTTTAAATTTTAGGCTTGGGGAGTTAGGCTTGGAAATATGGAGGTATGAAGAGTTAATAGAGTAATGATATTCACACAAATGAACTTCTTTCACACTCCTACAAGTTTGTGAAAACATCATTTCCCCAGTATGAAATTTATCTAATTTATACCGAGTATGAAAACATCATTTCCTGTTGCTGCTTGCTGAGTATAAATGATGGGAAACATGATATATTCGTCATTCGCTTAACTTCTGAAATTGAAGATACGTGTAATGGATGGATTTTATGTAATGAAATTTGGAATACTTATATTCGGGCTCATGTGCTTAGTGGAATGTTTTTACGTTCCAAAATCTTATTCCTGGAAAAGTTATTCTCGGAAATGTAGGTGCATTTGGTATACAAAGTGACATTCTTGGGAATACGGTGTATTTTTGCAAAAATACCCATGACAAAATGGTGTTGACCGCGACAGTCCAATGATCTAGCGGCGGTCTGGCGAGGCCATTCGACGACGGTGGTTTGATTGGGGCAATTTAGTATTTTTATTTCCTAAAACATTCCATTCCCATGGGAATCCAACATTCTCATGGCATAGGGTGGGAATGAAACTGGAGGTATTTTCATTATGGGGAATGAAACATTTTGAGGAATACTTTTTTTGTCCGCAATCCAAATATAGGAACCTTGCATTTCTCCCTTAGATTCCCAAGAATGTAAAAACATTCCATGAACCACACGGAGGAATGTTGAAGCATTGAGAGGAATGGGTATGTCTAGTTAGCTTCCTTAGGGAGTGAATGTTCATTTTGGTCCTTAAAGTTATAATTTATGTTTCACTTAGTCTCTGAAATTAAGAAATTGACGATTTACTTCTTTAAGTTACCAAATGTAATTCCAATTTGCCCTTATGGTGATTCAAGTTAGTCACGACAATCTTGAATAAATGTTTGCAACTTCAAGGACTAAAGCATTAATTTCAGAAGTTAAAGTGAAATACACAAATAACTTGGTGCGTCTGGTTTCAGAAAATGATTTTTATTTCTTGTTTTCACTTAGTTTCCTGTTTTTCAGGATATTTTGAAGGAAATGTTGAAAATTATAAAAGTCTGTTTTCACTTTTCAAAAATGCTGAAAATAAAAAAGATGAAAATTACAAACTGTTTTCTCTAATCAAACACACCTTATTGACCAAAATGAGCATCCGCCCATCCCCTAGCATGCGAGATTTCAAATGAGGTGGCGATGCTAATAATTCCAACACCCACTCATATAATGTTGAGTTTTTACATTCCCATAATTATGTTGAAGTTGATAAAAATGCCTGAGGCAGTGAACAACATGAAGAGTAATTTTTATGGAGGGAAGTTAACCATAATAATGTTTTCTTTTACCTTTTTACAAACCATGCTAATGTTGAAGATAAATAGATGATGAAACAGATAAATGAGACAAGTAAGCAAGGTTGTGGAGTGGTAACCACAGCATCTCAAAATTAGATATTCACTGGCCCAAAAACATATGATATTTGACCTTCTGTGTTAAGAAACACAGCCAGAATGTATTAAAAAAGAAGAAGAAGAAGAAGAAGAAGAAGAAACACAGCCAGAGCCAATGGAGCTGAGAGAATGAAGAGAAAACTTCAAAAAAAAAAAAGGGAATTTTACTTGTAAGGGAAGAAGTGGGTGACACAACTTAAGATAATGCTTATATAGACTGGCATGTTACATGTTTAGCTAATGATTAACTTAACTGTTAAGTCATCTTACCTAATCTTTATTTAACTTTCAGTAAACTGTGATCGATCTTCCATATTGTACTAGGCGTTGCCCACATCTTACTTTTGGGTATTGAAGAGATGAGAAAGTAATAGGTTAAGGAAAAAGAGAAATAAAAGGAAAAATGAAGTAAGAGAGAAGTTAAGTAATGGTTGTATTTTCTTTTCCTTGAATGTTTAAATTTGTAAAAAATACCACCAATGATTGATTAGTTTTTAAATAGTTTTACATTGTTTTCTTTAAAAAAATATTAAAAAGTTATTAATAAAATACTTTTAAAAGCATATTTTCTTTTTCACAAACTCTAATTTTATTTTTAACATCCATTCTCTAGCCAAGTCTGCAAATTGTTTTAGATTTCACGGATTTAGTATATGCTTAAAAATTTCTCCCTTGTGTTGTTCCTCGTGTGTCCCTAGATAAACAACGCTATAGTGCGTAATGAAGTCCAACAAGAAAGCTTTCTGTGATGACGATATGCTTAGTTGTTTGTTTGTCTCAGTGTGACTTGGTGACAGTGAGCGCAACTACGAAGCACGACGGGCTAAGAAAGAAAGAGAGACTTTATCAATTTAGACAAACTTTAACTCCTCCATATCAACACAACACAGTATCGTATCACGGAAATTATTATAATATCATTATTATTATTGATTGAATAAAAATTGGTTAAAATTGTTAACCATCTATTTAGATTTTTTACAGTTAAGATAAATGTGATCACTGATCACACCAAGCGTATATAAAAGAGATTCTCTTCTCATTATCCCTTCTTTATTGTTTATGGGTGCCGCCTTCTCGACCATCAACTTCCATAGATTCGAAGTGTTCTTGCGTATTGTTGAATTTAGCATTCCAAGGATTGAAACAAACAGAAGGGGAAAACTTCCCTTGAGACTTCGTTAAAATCTTCTTCGTGTTGTTTCCTTATTTTGTTTATTCACTTTATTCTCAACCCATCCACTCTATAGGTAAGAAATCTTTGGGTGAAAAACTTAACATTATAGAAACAAACACAATAAAAATGGCAAGATACTTAACGTTGAGGACAACTTTGCTCGTCATGTTTTTGGACAATCCCAATCCTCATGTTTTTATTTTATATTTTACCTGAACAAAAGTTGAATTGACACCTATTTTCAATGATAACAAATAAATTTGCAATTAAGTAAAATGATTATACGTAAACCACCCACGATCCTTTTCCCATTCATGCTTGAATTGTAATATTCATAATCAACAATTAACAAAGTTGTTAACGTGGCTACATGGGATTAGTCGAAGTGGCAAATGTAGTGTCTCATCAACTAGGGACCTGGGGTTTGAATCATGAGAATAGAAAAAAATTCTCTTTGAGAGACCTATGACTTATTTGGTTTCAGTTTTTAATTTTTTAATTTTTAAAATTTTGTAAAGGAAATATAAAAAACTGAAAATAAAAATCTAAACCAAGCAAGTTTCTAAAGTTCCCTTTGAGACCTTTATGAGTTTAGTTGGATTAGTGTGGTTTTTGGTAATAGGACCCGACCAACCAATGGACTTCACCCAAGTAGTAATTCTTGTGCAAAATGCAATTATATGACTGTTTAAAACAGCTTTATATTGTCGAATAAGCTGATTTGATTATCACGTCAAAAGCCTTTTACTTCAAGCATACATTTTTTTCTTAAAAAATGCTTCTGAATATTGGAACTTCCAAACAAAATATCTCCAAATCGTAAATTTTCAATTTCTAATTCTTGAAGCGTAATATTCCCATACAATCGTCCGATGGAAAGTAAATCCAAACTAATGAAACAAAATTAACATTTCTTATTCCATTAAAGTATGAACAAACATCTCGTATATAATCATCACATCATCACATAAATAAATCCTGGCATGAGAAAAAAAGAGAGAAAAAAAAAAAGGCGCCGGCTGCAAAGCCAGGGTGTTTTATGCATCCTCAACCTCAAGCCTCTTAACCAGCTGGCCCAGTATCCAAAAGGCAGGGGCACCCTTGCAATTTCCACAAAACACAAGGGGACCTTTACAAATTTTCCTTTTTCCATTCTCACCCCCTCCTTGATCCATTTATATAGGAGCATTCCCGTTCTGCACAGTGTGCACACTGCATCACAACATAGTTATAGAGAAGCAGTTATTAATTATTATTATTATTATTATTATGTGCCAAACGAGGAACACTCGCCGGAGCTCCGGCGACAACCTCGCCGGAAGCACACCCGACTGGATCTCCGAATCAATCAACGGCGGATCCTTACGCCTCGTGGACCTCCACACCGGATCCAACGGTTGGGCCTCTCCCCCCGGCGACGTCTTCTCCCTCCGGTCCGACAACTACTTCACAAAACGACAAAAATCCCCGCCGGCGACTACCTTCTCTCTCCGGCCGGCATGGACTGGCTCAAATCCACCTCCAAACTCGACAACGTCCTCTCACGCGCCGACAGTCGCGTGTCTCACGCGCTCAGAAAATCTCAATCCCTCAAGGGTTTCATCTTCGCGGTGAACCTCCAGATCCCCTACGGTAAGGACCACTATAGCGCCATGTTCTATTTCGGAACCAACGAGCCGATTCGGTCCGGTTCCTTATTGGACCGGTTCGTTAACGGTGACGACCGGTTCAGGAATGAACGGTTTAAGTTAGTGAACCGGATCGTTAAGGGACCGTGGATCGTTAAGAAGGCCGTTGGGAATCATAGTGCGTGTTTGTTGGGGAAGGCGGTTGTGTGCAATTACTATAAAGGGCATAACTATTTGGAGATTGATGTTGATATTGGGAGCAGCGCGATTGCGAACGCGATTCTCAGAATCGCGTTGGGGTGCATGGCGGGCGTTAAGATTGATATGGGGTTTGTGGTGGAGGCGCAGGAGGAGGAGGAGTTGCCGGAGAGGTTGGTTGGGGCTGTTAGGGTTTGCCAAGTGGAGATGGCGGCGGCGACGCCGGTTGTGGCGGCGCGTGGGAGTGGGTTGGCTAAGGTGAACTATTGTAAGGCTGTGGATGACGGTGTTGGAGTGAATGGATAAATTATTTCTTGAGCAAGATAGTGATATTTTTAATTTTATTTTGAATTTTCAGATAACAATTGAGTTCTTATTTCTCTTTTCTGTTTTTTTTTTTTCAATTGTAATTGGAAGATAATCCGGACCAAAGGTTTTGCATTGGTCTTAGGATTTATTATATAATATAATGATTAAATTGATATAGTGTATAAATTGGCTCAAACTAAACTATCGGTTAATCTATTCAATATTTAAATTACACATTTCATTTAAGAATAAATCTCAAAAATTAAACAATACACATATTGAGAAAAATAAGAAAATATTTTGTTAAATATAAAAAATTATATGAATTGATAAAATTATTATTTTATACTTATCATTATTTATTTTAATAAATATATTAGTTATTTACATATTATAAACTGATATATATTCTAAAAAGTGAAAAAATGATAGTTACTCTAAAATGGAGGAATAATACAATACTCAACTGTTGGTTCACTTGAAAGGAGGAAATTGGTTCCCTTTTACCTGAAACCATCCATTTTAGTAATAAAGGGTTCGATTAACCTTCACTTTAACGTTGGAGTTTGAAGCATTTTTTGATGACTTAAGAGAACGGAAGTTGGTCGGGAAAATTGGGTTTGTGGCAGCAAGATATTGGAGTTTATCTTTGTGATGTTTGGAATCTCAGTTATTGTGGACAACAAGAAGCATAAAACGCTGGACATTCCTTATGATAGGGATTCTGTTTTCGCAATTAAAAAGAATCACGCACTCCTTGCTGTCACTACCAGCGAGGCTTGAGCTGATACTGATAAATGGCAAAGGTATAAGAAATTTATCAACGGAAAATTAAACACCCAATTTGATAATCCATGAAAATAACGTGAGATTAACTAGTCCCATCAAAGAAATATAATTTTTTTTCAATATTTTGATTGAATTATTGTTCTATTTATATTTTTATTAATAATCAATTTGATTATTCTTATAATTATCAGGAATTAATTTGTCCTATTTAAATCATAAGGAATCAAGAAGAGTTTTTAAGACTAATTTGTTTGAGATATTTTTATAGGGGATCAAAATGGGGTTATTTTGGAGATATTTTTTTCTTTTCGTTTTGAAGGAGAAATATAATGAGGTTTCCATCGATCAATGCTAATACAAATGTTATACAATGTATTAGCTTGATTCTTCCAGTTCCAGGGTGTGATTTATTTGGACGCTCGTGGATGGATGAAGATTGCACCCCTGCTCTATCGCTAGCACAGTTTTAATTAGTAGTCGATTTTGAGAATCAAAGGGCAAGCTAACCATACGACTTTTGTTGCGTAAAGATTCTTCAATCACGACCACTGCTGCTGTTGGGTGTTAACTTCGAGGGATCGATCCTGACATCTATACTATATATATATATATATATATATATATATATATATATATATAAGGGGATTTATTTTATAATTATTTTTTTAGTATCTCTAATTAAATTGAATTGTATTTTTAAGTTTATTAATATAATTTTATGTAAAAATGAAAAAACTAAATTATTACAAACGTATCACCACCATTCACCCAACCATGCTAAACACTCACAAGGATTGGACCTTTATAGACCTACAAACATTTAATAGCAATTAGTTGTTATAATATTTTTATTTTTGAAATATTACTTACTATAATACTAAAACCTATCAAAATGAAAAATGTAAATTGATATTCACTAGTTAAGATAATGTGGATAACTATTTTATTATTCATTTTTTTTTTGCTTTTTAAAATACTGTGAATCTATGCAAACATGCCAGCCATACTGGGTAAAATGGATTTTAGTTACTAAAATGATGATAATAATAATGAAGGTGATGTTTTTTGGCTGCTCATAATGCTTGATGATATGTGTATAATCCCTATTGTGTTTAAAGAGGGGTTAATATGTGGACTCGTGTTTTATGAGGAAAGTCACTTTTGTTACTAAAAGAATAAAAAAAAGGGAAACAAAATCCACTTAAAGTTAGTAGATAAAATATAAAATAATAAAAAGGAAAGGACAACCATCTATAGACAAGTAAACTTTTGGTGAATTAAAAAATCATACCATGCGGAGCGCGAGGAGAAGAAGAGAACGGGGGAAGTCCTGGCTTATAAATAGAGGTCTCCTCCATTAGTTCTATCATCCCACTTAGAGTGAGTAAATATGTACATAGTGTCTTCTTGAAAGTTTCATTAAATAGAGAGAGGTATATTCTCCTAGTATAAGAGAGAGTATTATTGTTCTTCCTTATATAGAGAGAAGTGTACTTTTATCTTCCACATAGTGAAAATTTTTTTGATCTTGGCGGTTTTTCCCTCATTATTAGGGGGTTTTCCACATAAATATTCTATATTAGTTCTAATTTTTCTCAACTCTATTTTATTTGTGTTAATCTGTTTCCATATTGGTTATAAGAGCCATGGTTATAATTCACACTATGGGTTACTTTATAGTCACTGTTCATACATGTAGTTGTATACTTTTATAGTATTGTTAATGTATATTAGATTCGTTCCATATATGGTACAGTATACAATCCTGTTCACGTATACGTGCATGGTGAAAAAGTGAGAACCTATTAGTAGAGAAACGATCTCAATAAACACCTTGACAACAAAATTTGATATTGAGAATTTCAATGGGAATAATTTTTCCTTGTGGAAATTGAAGATAAAGGCAATCTTGAAGAAGGACAATTGCTTTCCAACAATTGAAGGCAAACCTGTCAAAGTTCCTGATGAAAAGTGGAAGGAGATGGATGATAATGTTGCCAATTGCATCTTTAATGGTAGATTCAATATTGTTAAGTGTTGCAAGAAAAGAAGACGGCAAAGAAATTCTGAGATACTCTTGTGAAATTGTATGAGGTCAAATCACTTCACAATAGAATATTCTAAAGAGAAGATTGTATACTCTCGGATGAGTGAGTCCATATTCGATCGTGGACCACATAAACAATCTGAATACCTTATTCTTCAAGCTTACATCATCAAATTATAAAATAGCAAAGAATGACAAGAGCTTCTACTACAAAGTTTACCTGACTATATGATCAACTCATCATCAACATCACAAATAATAATACTACCAATTGTCTATCTTTTAATGATGTCACCAGTGCTATTCTTGAAGAAAAGTCTAGGCGTAAGAATAAGGAAGATAGATTGGAGAGCTCAAAACAATAAAAGGCATTGTTGGTAACAAGAGGGAGATCAATGAAGTGTGACTTAGATGGAGTCATGGTTCAGAATAGATCAAAGTCAAGAAGAAGGAAGAACTTCAAATGCTATCAGTGTGGCATGAGAGGGAACTTGAAGAAAGATTGTAGAATAATAAGAAGAATACAAATAAAGCTCTGGAAGCATCAACTTCTTAAGGATGTGTTGCAACTACCTCTAAGGATGGAGAAATTTTATGCAAGTGAGGCAACAATTGGTTCTAGAGGTAGTGAACGCATTGATGTTTGGATAATGGATTCAAGAGCTACATGGCACATGACTCCACATTGTGATTGGTTTTACAATTACAAACCTCTCTAAAAAGATCTGTATTATGGGAGATGATCATGCTTAGAAATTGCTAGTGTTGGTACTATCAAAATAAAAATGTTTGATGGTTCCATTTGAGCAATTCAAGGAGTGTGACATGTAAAGGGCTTGAAGAAGAATATATTGTCTATTGGGCAACTGGATGACCTTGGGTGCAAGACCCATCCTGAAGGTGGAATCTTAAAAGTAGTTAAAGGTGTTCTTGTGGTGATGAAAGCGAAAAGACCTTTGTAAATCTATACAAGCTTCAAGATTATACGTTTGGCAGATGCATGAGTTGCATAAGCAAGCCAAGAAGAAACGATGATGATGTGGCACCGCAAATTAGGCCACATGTCAAAATGTGGTTTGAAGTTCTTGGGGAACGTAATGTTATTCTTGGGCTCAAATCGGATAAACTTCCATTTTGTGAGCACTATGTTACAAGCAAGCAACATAGATTGAAGTTTGGTAGATCAATTGCTCGGAGTAAACATATTCTAGACTTGATTCATTCTAATGTGTGGGAGTCACTAGAAATGTCCCTAGGAGGAGCAAAATATTTTGTATCATTTATTGATGATTACTCTAGGAGACTATGGGTGTACCTAATCAAGAAGAAGTCAAATGTGTTTCCAGTATTGAAAGACTTCAAAGCAAGAGTGGAACTTGAATTGGGAAGAGGATCAAGTGTTTGAGGACAGACAATGGAGGAGAATATACAAATGAGATTTTCTAGCATTTTGCAAGCATATTCAAGGAATTCAAAGGCAATTCAGTTGCACATACACCTCAACAAAATGGTGTAGCAAAGTGGATGAACATGATTCTTCTAGAAAGAACAAGAGCAATGCTGAGAACAACAAGTTTAGCCAAGTCTTTCTGCAAAGCAATCAAACCTGATATGTGATTAATCAATCGCCATCAACCGCGATTGATTTAAAGACACAAATGGAGATGTGGAATGGCAAGCCAACGGATTATTCTTCTCTAGATATGTTCTAATGTTCGACATATGTGATGTACAACTCCAAGAAAGAACAAAGTTTGATCAAAAGTCAGGAAATGTATATTTTCGGTTATTTTGACGGTGTAAAGGGGTATCACTTGTGGGATCCACTCTCCACAAGGTTATTGTCAGACGGGATGTTATATTTGCAGGAAAATGAACTACAAAGTGAAGAAAGAAATGACAGCACTATTAAGGAGAAAACTATGGTTCAAATAGATGAGAAGTGGAAAAAAATTCTGAAGTAGAGTCAAGAATGATGAACAAGTACTAGCGTGGCCAATGATATAGAAGTTAGACGATCAACACGTCAGACACAACCACCATTATGGCATTCAGACTATGTTATGGCAAGCTACGATGCATTGTCTTCTAACAGAAGAAAGAGAGCCATCAACTTTCAAAGAGGCCTTGAGTAGTCCATATGCTTCTCTATGGATGATAGCAATATAGGAAGAAATGGAGGCCCTGCATAGGAACAAGACATGGGAACTTGTTGCACTTCCAAAATATTGAAAAGCCATTGGCAATAAATGGATCTATAAGATCAAACGAGATGACAATGATCAAGTGGAACGATATCGTGCAAGACGGTGGTAAAATGCTTTGCTCAAAAGGAAGGTATCGATTTCAATAAGATATTTTCTCCAATCAAACTTACCACTATCAAAATAGTGTTAGCTATGTGTGATACATTTGATTTACATCTTGAACGTTAGATGTGAAAACTTTCCTTCATGAAGAACTTGAAGAGTAGATTTATATGCTCCAACCAAAAGGTTTTGAGGAACAAGGAAAAGAAAACTTGGTTTGTAGGTTGACCAAATCTCCTATGGTTTAAAGCGGGCGCCAAGGTGTTGGTATAAGAGATTTGATTCCTTTATAATTCACCTCACTAGAATAGATTGAGTTTAGACCATTGTACATACTACAAGAGGTTTGCTAACAATGTTTTCATTATTTTGTTATTGTACATGGATGACATGTTGGTAGTAGGCCCCAACAAAGATCGAATCCAAGAATTGAAGGCACAGTTGGCTAGGGAGTTTGATATGAAGAACTTGGAGCCAAACAAGATTTTAGGGATGCAAATTCAGAGAACGGAATGGACAGGAAGATCTAACTTTCGTAGAAGAACTATTTGATGAAAATCTTGTGGCGCTTCAACATGCAAGATCTAAGCCAGTTTCATCCCACTTCCTGTGAATTACAAATTATCCTCAGGTATGTGTCTTGGCGTGAAGCGGAGAGGACAAAAATGTCTGATCCGTATGCATTAGTGGTGGGAAGTCTTATGTGTGCCATGATTTCTACTAGGCCGGATATTACTCAAGACGTTAAGTGGTCTGTCGATTTATGGCAGATCAGGAAATGAGCATTAGAATATTGTAAAGAGGATCCTGAGATACATTAAAGGAACATTGGGTGCCTGCACTATATTTTTGGAGGATCAAAGTTCATTGTTAGAGGATATGTTGATTTGAGCTTTTGTAGGTGATCTAAAAGAAAATCTACTATAGGCTATGTGTTCACACTTGTAAGCAAAGCTAACTGGTTATCCAAGTTCGGTTATTGTAGCTTTGTCTACTCCAGAAGCTGAATATATGACAACTACACAAGCTTGCAAAAAAGCTATTTGGATTCAAAGATTAATGAAAGAACTTGGGCACAAACGTCAAAGATTATATGTATTGTGACAATTCAGAGTGCCTTGCATATTGCAAGGAATCCAGCCTTTCATTCAGGATGAAACACATAGGTGTTCAATATCTCTTTGTTCGAGAGGTAGTAGAAGAAAGGAATGTGGATATGCAAAAGATTCATACTAAAGACAAGATGTCATGATAAAGCCGATCAACATGACAAGTTTAAATGGTGTAGATCATCCTATAACCTATCAGAAACATAGGCAGCATGGATCTGGCAAGATGAGAAAAGGTTTTGAAAGCTTACTAAAAATGACTTTAAGTGGGAGATTGTTGACTCATTTTTCACGAGGAAAGTCACTTTTGTGACTAAAAAAATAAAAAAAAAGGAACAACATCCACCTAAAGTTGGTAAATAAAATATAAAATAACAAAAAGAAAGGGACAACCACCTATAGGCAAGCAAACTCGGTGGATTAAAAAATCACACCATGCGGAGCGCGAGGAGAGAACGAGGGGAGGTCCTCGCTTATAAATAGAGGCCTCCTCCATCAGTTCTATCATCCCACTCAGAGCGGTAAATATATATATATATATATATATATATATATATATATATATATATATATAGTGTCTTCTAAGAGTTTATCCTATTAAATAGAGAGGTGTCTCTAATATAAGAGAGGGTGTTATTGTTCTCTCTTTACATTTATAGAGATGTGTACTTTTATTTTTCACATAGTAAAATTTTTTCTTGAATCTTGCCGTGGTTTTCCCTCATCATTAAGGGACTTTCCACATAAATATTCTTTGTCAATTTCAATTTTTCTCAACTTATTTAGTTATGTTAATCTGTTTCCATAACTCATACCCAACATAATAAAGATCAATAATGATCAATTGCCTTTTTTTATTCTGCAAGAAACTCATCTTAGTAAATAGTAGTGGCCCAATTCCAACCAAGTTCTGGTTGGTTGATCCCATAATGCCGATGGAATTTTTCTACAATCAAAATTATGATAAATTTTTTTGTGTGAGACAATTGAAAGCTTAATCCAAATCATTTTCATAATTTTTTTCTTAGCATTAAGATATACTGAATATATGGAAATGGCCAAAGACCACTTAATTCATTGTATTTTATCTGCTAGAAAATGAGAATGATAAATCTTTTGTCAAAATTTTATATGGCAAACTCATGTGTGATCTCTCATCCTTTGATTTAAATGTAGGATCAGGATAAGACGTGTGACATAGAAGAATTAAGGGTGGAAGATTACTTATGATCTTGTCATACAAAATTTTGACACAAGGAATCCATTTTCAAATAAATAAATAAATCCTCGTATTTCTAGTTTAATTTGTCTATATTTCACTCCCTACCACAAAGTCACAACTGTTTAAGTGTTATTGAGCCTGGGTAAAAGAGTAAATGGAGATTCAACATTCAGGGGTGCCTTAAAAACAACCCAATCTGCTACTGATTTCTGTTTCATAACATGTTTCCTTGGAAAGATCATTGGATCATAAACTGTTAATTGCGCCATGAAATTGGATTCTGTCTGGCTTCTTGCCTTGAATAAAGTTCATATTGCCCAATTCTGTTTTTAAGAACAAAACAGATGAGGGAGCCAAAGGAAAGAACTTCCTATATGAGTGTATGTATGGTAGATTACTGGATTTGTTTGACATTTTTTCCAATGCCCCTTGTTGCTCATTTGTATATTGAAAGAAAATGTTAGAGCTAAAATTTAGTAGTCAGAAGGATATGACATGTTTTCTTGAGATTCTGATAAACAAGTGCCCTGTAGCACTTGATTTTATTTAACAACTAATATGATTTCTTGAAAAAAAAAATTTTGATAATATTTTTCAGTTATGAAACGTTGATATTGTATTACAGCTACTTTTAATCTACTTCATGATACATTAAGTCTTTTTATGTTTGTTGCCACAATGGAAATTCCTGTTAACCAAAAGAATAACATTTGTAAGGGCTATAAAGTGTACATGAAATCTTTATGTCGATTAGGCAAATCATGGAACAATCCTTTTTGGGTAGTTGCTGCTTGCTAGCAGTAGAGCTAGAAAGCACAAGTGGCACTAATGACTTCTTGGTGGTCCAAAATGCAGCCCCAGAAAAGGGAAAGTCATGATTGTACATTTGTTTTTTCAACTTAGTATACAATTACAAACAAAAATTTAACTGTATCTGAAAAAAAAACAGTAATACTAATAAGAAAAATGTGTATTCAGTCCTTTTTCTTGATGGAACTATCAATAGGACAATCTTAGTTGCCATTATTTAATAAGATGTCAATATTCCTTATGCACCAATTCAAAAGGAATACGCAAGAGAGGACAATAAATAATTGAGAAAGCAGTAGATCTCTACATGAAGCAGTTTTTACATCATATACGAATTGTTTGGCTGGTATTTATTTATTTTCTGTTATTATGCTTAGAGAGCCAAGGTTGCTGCATTACATTTACACCTCCTTCTCATGCATTAGTTGCTGAACAAAGACTTCTAATCTCACCCTCATCACCTGTTTTGACTCCAACACTGGTGAGCTTCATGAAGGACTGGCCCCAAGATTCAAAGAAAAGGCCTTGATCATTCGCCAAGTCCTCCACCAATTTCCTTGTTCTGTTGTCAATTAACAAAGCTGAATCTGATTGGAACAACCCCTTATTGGTAAGAAGATTTTTATAGTACTGGTTATCAAAGGCCATTGATGTTTCAGGATCATTGTTCACTGTCACAGATGGGCTTGCATCTAATGGACACTCTTTCATTAGCTCATCAGCATAGCTCCTGTCAAGGGTTTTGTCAATGAGGGTAATCTTTCCCTTGGAGTCTTGTTGGAACCGTGACCTGAATGAGCTGCAATGAGCTGTTCCTATGGTATGAGCTCCTACAAAGCCAAAGTCAAGTTGATTAATAACTAATCATTTGCATTTTAAGGTCTTCATGCTGAGAGAAATTTTTAGATGCTATCAGAACAGAACAGGAGAAAAGTTTTATTTTGTATCATTTATCAGTCAATTCATTGCATTAAAAATGTTGCATTTTGCGATTTTAATACTTGGAAATTTTTACATATTATTAAAGCAAGAAAAAATTTTTGTTTTGTACTATATACCAATTAACAAATCAACTGTTGTATTCAAAATATTGGAAAAGTGAGGAGATAATAATGTCTTACAAAGCTAAGAGTAATGTTATATGGACTCACAATATGTAGGATATTGTGTGAATACTCTCATCAAACTTTGAATGAGATGTGAGACTCAAATTAAGTAAAGTTTCCATCCTATCTAATATAGATGTGAATGTGTTAACGCGATGTCCTCCAAGTTGTGATAACAATTAACATTTCTCTAAAGCTAATATGTGGTGGGAGATTAGAAAACAAGCTACCGACTAATCTACTAGGCTACCGACTAACAGTAACTCTAATAAATACGTTCTAATCTACCAGTCATTAATAATTCAGTTCTTTCTACCTAAAACAATGTCTTGCTTTATGGGATTTTTTCAAAGTCTGAAAAAGATTAAAGTAACATTAGTCAAAGTCTTGTAGAGGTGTAAGTTGTAGAATACAGAGAGCATAGATCTCAATTCCGGTCATTTTTCCTTTCAAGCATAGAGGGCAAGGGAAAAGACAGAAAATCTAAGGAATGATACTTATCAACGAGAAAGAAAGCCAATAATTTTGACAGTTCCCTTGGAAGAATATGCACCTGAAAGGATGACAAGGTCAAGTAATGACAATCCTTTAGTAGAGAAGAGGTTAATCATCTGATCCATTGTAAAACTTGTGTCTACAATGTTGGGTCTGACATTTGAAGCAACTGAAACCAACCCATCTCTTCTCCCTGTCGGAATTGGAATCATAGGTCCACCAGCCTGGTCTCAATTGGCCCTCAATAAATCACCATATAATGTCAAACAAACATACTATTGAATAATATTAGGAGTGCTATGAGGATGACTCACAATTTCAACAGCATCTCTAGCAGCCAAAACAATTATGTCAGCACAAGAAACTGTTCCAGGACACAACATCTCAAGTGCCCTTTTTGCTGAATCTATAACTGAAAGTCCACCAACTGACCTGTTTGCTGGATCACTTAACTCCGTGTTATTCCCTTGTAACATCAAAGATGCATCACATCCCTGCATGTTAAGGTAAATTCTAACATGCACATCATGAAATGACTGATTAAATTAAAGGAGATATCGTTGGCCAATCTAAGTCTTAATAGAACCTTAGCCACAAACTCATTTGAATTTCCCATCACATAAATGCAGAAGAAGAAAGCACCATCCTAGGAAGATTCTTCCCAAACAAATAAGGACAATGTTTGGTTGGTTCAAGTGGTTCAATACCTATTTCTTAAACAAAATCTTAGGTTCAAGTGTTGTGAATTTAAAACCAAAAAAAGAAAAAAACTGAGAGCTTTATATCCATGACAAAATCACTTGACTCGAACCAAATTAGTTAAAGTCCAATAAATTTTCCATGCTTGGTTTATACAAGAGAAAACGAGTGAAGCATGAACGCTAACCTCTACAAAGCAATCATGGAAAACCAAGCGAAGGAGCTTTCCAGGAATTGAAGGATCAGAAGAAGAGGATGAGGTCACTGTATTTCTTACAACAAACTCAACTGCTGGGCATGAATCAGCATAGAAGTTGAAAAAGAGGCTAGCTGAAACAGCCTCAGCAAAAAAGAGTATAAAAAGAGAAGAGATTGAAATGGTAAAAACTAGTGCTCTTGTCTCCATAGAACCAAATTTTTTGGTAGTTTTGGCGTACGAGTGCAGTTTTTGCAGTGCTTGTAGTGTGCATAGAGTTTCGACAATGATGGATATCATAAGAGAGATACAGCAAAGTTGGCCTGGAAGTTGACCCTATTTAAAGCTGCATTTATGTGGCTGGATCAGACAGTGGCATTAGGTAGGTGGAGGTTTTGGTCATGCATTTTCCAAAACACAGGCCATCAGTGGCCATGCATGCACCGCCTCCATTAAGCATTTAAGATGATTCCTGGAACTCATTCCTAATACTCCAATCTCTAGTGGTTTTCTCTTGTTTAAGTTCTACCTTTTGGCTGTGACTTATCTTTACAAGGATCTGATGAGATGAAAAATATAAATAGCTTACCATTTAAGAAGGGAATAAAAAAAAAAAGAAATTTTCATTTCAATATGTGCTTCTGAGGCTAATAAGTCATATTTAAACATAGTGACAATGAAATGGAAAGGATCCAGTGACAAATGAGTATATATCACAAAAGCAGTAAAATTTACTATTTTTTTTAATGACATGATGCGTTAGAATTGTATCATATAAGGATCTCTAAATCTCCAAATTATATACACACAAGAAGTAAATGAAAGAGCAGTGTTATTTGTCCTATAACGTGAACGTAATCGACTTATTTATTCACGTGACGTGGATTTCGTTCAAATAAGTAGATATTAGATTTAAGATAGATGATGTGTGAGTCGAATCTAACGTCAATAATACAATTACCATTTCTCTAAATAAAAATCTCTCTGTAGAGGGAATGTGCTGGAAGTTAAATTCTCATGCAACGGATCGTGTGCTTTAATTACCACCGGCATATATAGGGTCTTCATAACAATTGTCACGCTGTCAGGTTACATAATTTGATGAGATAAGAATCCATTTCTTAAGTCTTAAACATCACATACAATGCACACTACAACCAATTGCAATTTTTTCCTCTTTCTTTTTATGATTTATAGAGTTCATATTGAGCGAAAACTTGTTTAATTTTATTTTTTTAATAAGGACATTGAGATTAATTTGATAATTTAAAAGTTTGAAACCCTAAAAATTAAACATGATGGTGCTTGACACATGGATAATAACTTGGACAATTATTAAACACTAGGTTAATATTTATTTGGCCAAATAAAAATGGTTCCAATCCTTTATATCACTTTCCATTAATCTATTTTATTATCATTGTTTAAAATTGATAATACTTACAAAATTTAACGATATATACAAATATTAGTTACTTGATTGATAAATTTAATTTAAAGTTAACAGTAATTAAATAAATTTGTATAATAATTTATGTTCTGAGTCCCCTACATACAAATTGATTTTAAAAGTATTTATTATATGAAATAAAAAATATATCTATATATAATCTATCATTTAAATTTTAAATTGATAATAATTATAATATAAGTAGATCAATACTTTGTAATGCATATGCTCAATGTATCCATTCAATGTATATATTTGGTATAACATCACCAAAAAAAATGTATATATTTGGTATCACCCTTTCGGCTTGTTATTTTTTATTAAAAAACTTGGGCCTAGATAGACACAATCCATACATTCCAATATCACAACATTTTTAACAAGAAAAAAATCACAACATTTCACCTCTTTCTGTATCAATTATCAAAATAATACTCTAATGATAGTTAATTAATAGTAATTAATATATACATGTTTATTTAAAAAATTACATGATTTTATAATTTAATTTTAATCATTTATGTTAAATCAAATGGTTAATATTTATCTTTTTCATTTCATAATAAACCACATCTCTCATATCCTTTCACTCACTCTCTCTCTCTATATATATATAATTTTTAAAGGACAAATTTACATGGTGATGTTTGAAAACTGGAAGTCTTCAATTCTATAATAAAATTGAATTTAATTCCCTCACTTAGAATCAACTAAACTCAAGAAATTGAAATTCAATACAAATTAAATTCCATTAAAAAATTCAGAAATAAATCATATAAAAATATGTGTCATTTGCTCTTGGATTTGAGCTTAAAAAATGAAATACTCAAAATACGCAAAGATTAGTTTCCAATGTCAAGTGTTTCTATTAATGAAAGCTAAATTAGCCAAAATAAAAAATTCAATTCATTTTTAAATACATTTCAAATTAAAAAATTAAATTAAATTTTATAATTTACTAATTTATACCGATCATAAGAACCCAGCTAACGCCCTAATATCTCTTCTACTCAACGGGAAGAATTTGAGATTTTATTTATTTATTTATTTATAAAATTTGAATTATGTTTTTGGCTCCAGTGAAAAGGTCGATGTAGGTTGCTTCTACACACACTGCAGCAAGAACCAAGATACGAAAGAGAAAGGCTCGCCGGTGAGAAGAATGGGTCATCAATATCATCATCATCATCAGCAGCAGCAGCAGCAACAGCGCCATCAAGCAACGGACGGGCTTCTAAACCTGTTCAACAAAGCCAACCACAACCTCAACTTCGTTCACCACAGGCTCGAAAAGAGTTCCAACACCTTTACCCTCACAATGTATGCTTCCAAATAAAATATAACCACTGAAATTTCATTTTTGCTCCATCAAGTTCTCCTTCATTTTAGTTTCTTAATTTTTTTTTTCCAAAAAGTTTAACGGCTTAAATTAGTTTTTGTTATTGAGTTAATCCCTACAAACATTCTCCATCAAAGGATATGTTTAGTTAGGGGTTAAAATAGGGTGTAAATTTTAATGCATAAACTCTATGTGTAAAATTATAATGAATCTTTAATGGAAAATTTACTTATTTTTACTCTCAATCAAACATACGCTAATAAGTAGTAACTAGGTTGACTCAGCTTTTGCAATTGGTATCTGTTTCAATTTCCTGTTTTCATTTTCCATGTGGTCTGTTTTCATAATTTAATAACGAAAATAGTGGATACTGTGAAAACAGTAGAATCATGTTCCTTCACAAAATCCTGAAAATAGTAAGGAAATGAAAACAGAAGCCAAACAGACCCTAAATTGTTAATTCTTTGTCTATGACTCTGATTTTCGAGGTAAACAGGTAATGGGCACTAATCTAAGGTTTCCAAGTTAGCAACTTTTATATTGAATTGGGTGTTTTTGCTGCAGGCAAACCCTATGAAGCTGGTTTCCAGGATCAAGAAGATACAGGAGGATATATCAAATTTGAAAGGGCAGTGTCAAGAGCTTCTAGAGGCCAAACAGGTTTCTTGATAGAATTGTTCAATATAAGTCGCATATTACAAGGTCTAACAGATATATTATTAATAGAAACAGAAAAAACTGCTAGAGAGACGTGGCATAATTTTATGAAAAAAAATGTTAGAATGATGTTGGCATGCATAGATTTAGATTTTAGATTTTAAAAGAGATGTAGATTTTAATGGTTAGAAAGCTAGGATGATTTATACCAGGACATTATAGTGTCATCTGATAATGTAGCTGATCTTCCTTAGTGGGACAAGATTTAGTCGTTGTTGTTAATGTTGGCTTCTTGTTGACCCTTGGATGGATAAATGGTTTATACTATCTTATTTCATTTGATAGCAACTTGTTTTTTTATTGTCTGAAACAAGGAGTTATTTTTGGCTGCCCTGTGTAGGTTTGCTCTTAGTAAATATAGGTCTATGGCTCTATGCAAATAAGATTGGAATACAGTTGTTGCAAGTTGCAACTGTGCTTGCAAGATTAGCCTTAGAAAATGATTGTGAAGATGCTCTGGTCAAAGATTAAAAAGGATGAAAAAAGGATCCATGTTGGAGTCTAGTGGATTTAAAATACCGGTAGTTTAGACAAAAATATAAGAACACCCATGTTTTGAAGTTAATCCTGCTTATTCACTTGTGTAGGATTTGATTGATAAGGCTCAGAGAACTCTGGTTGAGAACAGAAATTTAGTGCAGCGCATGCAAGCATCCATGGGCATCCCCCTCACTGGTGAAGATGATGCTGCGTTTACTGACTTCAAACAGGTAATTGTGTGTGTATGTTTGTGTTCTTCTTCTTCTTCTTCTTCTTATTATTATTATTATCGTAACTGATTTGAAAAAGGTGTTAGTTTTTTAATGTTTTTGAAATTTAAACAGATAAAGTAATGAAATTTCCTGTAAGTTGGGTCATTCAAGAATTACTGAGAAGTTCATAATGGTTCATGTAGCTTCTAAGAGGAGCGCTAGGCTAGGCTGTTAGTTGTTCAATTTCAATATATTATGCACCTCTTCCAGGTTTGAATTTCATAAGGGAAGAAAAATCGTGTTTTGCAATGCAGTCTCTTGCATTTGGAGGCTGCAAAATGGAGCATAATGGTAATTTATGCATGTGTCTTTTACTATTCTCAAAGGTTGCCTATTTTCCGAGTGGTGTTTCAAGTGCTGCCACCATTTGCCAGAAAGCAACCGACAATGAAAGAAATCTCAGGCTTTGCTTGCATGTGTATACCCAAGCAAGGTTGTCCTTGGGTAGCTTTCATGTTGCTCTGCCTACATAACTGAGATTCCGCATGATTGAGTTAGTGGAAAATGAAGGATGGACTGAAAATGATTTCAACTGGAGTTATGACGTTAAGTTGATACGAGTACATTCTGTTTTCCATCTTCACATATTTTTGTTGTGCCAAACAAGTTTAAATTAATTTTCATCCCAGATTTTCTACCTTCCCACCTTTCACGTTGTCAACCAACTAGACCCCTAGACCTTCTAGTTGCAATGAATTTTTACAGTTTTAATTGATTTTGCAGATAATTGAGGAATGGACAATGCAAGTAAGGTCCAAAATAGGTAAGGCCTTTCATGGGCTTTCTGTTTTATCAATTTTCCACAAATATTTGACTACCTTATTCAATATTGATGTGCGTATCTCTATTCATCAGTAGCAAAGTTTACTGGTTTTCAAAACAAGAGTTTGGATAGAATGTGTATGTTGTGCAAAACTATAGGAGAGATGACAAGGAATTGTGATTTGGATGGATTTCACTATCTTAGAACTTAGAAATGGGGATTTATTATTTATGAATCTTTTCTTATCTTCTTTTTCACCTTTCTGCTTTGTTCAATTGAACTTCCTTGGAGATATGATACTTATTAGATGTATGAGGCTATGAGCACCTAGGCTTGGTTCATGTGGTAAAGAGAGGTTTGAGTTCAGATAGGCATCTGTTGTGACTTGTGAAGTGTACAAGAACAAGGGGAGAAAATAGAGATTGAGATTTGGGGTTGAGTAAATGATTGAGTCTCCCTTTAATTATGTGTTATCACTTCAGGCTCGAAGTTTGTCAGACAAATGTTTTTGAGCCTTGGAAGGAACAATTTGAAGTTCACCCCGGAGGAAGTGATGTCCTCCTAGTGGTGGAATTGTATAAAGCCTGGGAGGAGGAAGGCTTATAGACTGAATATCAAACCAGAGTATTATTCTCAATGAATAAGAATGAACACACAAATACAATGAACACAAACTAAATAATCCTTTCATTGAGTCCAGGTGTAGAGAGTAGACTGCTGATTTGACTATTATTCCTTCCTTGATCTTTAAGTTGTAGGTATTGGTCCATTTACACATCAGAGTGACACTGCTTAATCGCCTACAATTCCTATCAATGTAATCCATGCTACTATTTTTTGCAATTGTGTTGTTAAGACAGTTACGGCGGTTGCCAGTTGCCTCCTCCATCCTGTTAGCTTATCTTCTTAATGCAACTATTAACATTTTATTCCTCAACTGCAGAAGTCATGTGTTCAGGACGGTGCACCTCTCTTCGTTTTCCCTTGTATGGTTGTTGCATTCCTATCAATTCCTCCCTAGTA
>JAMLFY010000015.1:7740617-7944617 GCA_030441495.1 Dalbergia oliveri | reverse complement strand
GTAACCAATTCTTTCTTCATTTAGTAATTAAGATGATGATTAGGAGGATTTGTTAGAAGGATAGATCATTTCTCTATATTTTTATAGAAAAAAAGTCTAGAAACTCCTCTTCAACTTTAGTTCATGTGCACTTTGTCCTATTACTTTAAAAATATGCAAAATAGTCCTTAAACTTTTCTATATGTACACATTGCTACAATTTAATAATAAATGATTATTTTTTAAATTGCTTCGTGGACTCTATAATCTCATTAGGAAACCTTAAATATTAAAAAGTAATAGGATAAAAGTGCATATAGGTTGAAAATTAAAGGATGTTTATAGACTTTTCATGTAAAAAAATAAACACCTAATAGCATATTGGATTAATGTGCACATATAAAAAAGTTTAAGCATCATTTTACATATTTTTAAGTAAACAAGAATTAAAATGCACATGAGCTAAAGTTAAAAGAGGTTTTCTAAACGTTTTCCTATTTTTATATTAATTTAATCATAAAAAATAATTTTTATTTCACTTTAATTCAAACGCCATATTCCATAGACAAAACATTAAATTTTAATTCATGATATTATAAATAGAGTTTAATTTGAATATATGGTTAGCGCTAGACCTCTAATTATGTATTATTATATTAGTAAAAATATTTAATTTAATCATCCACTAACTATAAAGTTTTACAAATAACAACACATAATTAGTCGACAATATTAAACTTTTTTATGTTATTGGTCCATCAAAATTAAATTTTTATCGAAAAGTTTAGTTGTATTTCTTTATAGTAAATGTATGTAATGCATGATATACACACATGTGAAATTGTGAGTGGCAAGTTGGGAACTTGGAAAATTGGATGCGCTGTTCCAACTTCCAATGCCAATGAAATGAGGTTCCATGGCCGGCAATTGCATAATGAGTCATCACTCCTCCCGTGCATATATATATATATATAGTGCTATAGACTATAGTGCATACAAATCACATGGCTCTAGCAAGCAAGCTTTTAGGGTAGTATTGAACTATTAATCAAAACATCTAAAGAAAAAGGCCCCAGATCTAGAAGCACGTGTTTAGTTGGTCGGAAAATGGAAATTAAAAAGATGACCATGCATATTATTGTGAATAACGAGATAACCAAGTCCTAGTAAATAATTCCTATTGGCTAGTTATCCCACTTTTGCTTGAGACTTCTTCATCATTTTCGTCATATTTAGTATAGCGACTTTCTAAACTTAATTTGACAAACCAATATATACATTTATGTCACTGTCAATTTTTCAACAAGTTATATAACTAACGCAACGAACGTTTAGTGTCTAGTTTTTTTGTTGTTTTGTCCCTCCTTATTCTAGTCAAGTAGTGTTGGAGTCATTTTTCTGTGTATCACGATTAACTCACCTCTTTGACTCTGTTATATATAGGCTCTATGCTATAATTATGGATTTCGTCCAAATATAGATGATATGGGGCTCATTGAATTACCTCTAATGGGTAGAAAATATACTTAGGAGGAGATGGCAGTCTTCCCAATTGATAAAGCTTTTGTGGACCCCGCATGGTCTCAATCTTAGGTAATCTTAGATTGTCCGCTCTTAGTTGCTCTTTATCGGATTATATTCCATTGATAATTCAGCTAGAGTTTATAATGGTTTTCAAAACTTTTTAGAAGTTTTGAATATGTGGTTTTTCCACCCTTATTTCTTAAATTCATTGAAAAGGAATGGCATAATTGTGGAAATTTAAAGTTTTTGCAAAAAATTTGCAATCTCTAAATGCCTTTTAAAGAGTTGGAATAAAGAGATGTTTGGGAATTTTGATTTTAGGTTATTAGAGCGATGAACGAGTTGGAGGTTGTCTCTAGGAATTTAGAGGATGAGGTTGATATGGAAGTGAATGTGGAGAGGTATAATGCTTTGAAAGCACAAGTGGAAATCTAGTTTGATAGGAAGGATTCTTAGACGAAGCAGCACTCTAGGGATAGGGTGTTGAAGGAAAAGGATAGAAACACAAAGTACTTTCATCCAATTGCCTCCATTAGCCACAGGAAGAAATTAATGCTTGAGATCATGAATGGAAGGAGAGTGTTTAGGTCTCCAAGAGCCATCAAATATAAAGTATGGGCGTATTTTAAAAATCTTTACCATCAAAAGGAAAGGCCAATCATAGATTTTCCAACATGATTTAGTTTAGAAATCTCAGTAGTGAAGATGCCATGAAACTTGAAACTATCTCTAAAGTCGATGAAATTAAAAGGGTTGTGTGGGATTGTGAATCTTCTAGGGCTCTTGGTCCGAATGGTTACAACTTCAATTCTATTAGAAGTGTTGGAATTTTGTGAGTAAGGATTTCTTACGTGAGAGGGTTTTTTCCATTACTGATGTAATGCCTAGAAAGGCTAACATGACATGGGTGACCCTTATTCCAAAAGAAAGTGAAGTTAAGGAGGTGAAGGATTATAGGCCTATCGGATGATTGGTCTGTGTTTACAAGGTGATTTCAAAAGTGTTAGCTACTAGGATGAAAGGTGTCATGGATGGATTAGTAAGTCTCAATTAGCTTTTGTTAGCATAGACAAATTCTTGATGCGTCTTGATTGCAAATGAGGTTTCCACTAGCTTTGTAAATGAAAAAAGAAAGCAATGCTTATTAAGCTAGATTTTTGGAAGGCTTATGATTCGGTTAGATGGGCTTTTATTGACAGGTCTTTAAAAAAATGGGTTTTGGTAGCATGTGGCGAAGATGGGTTAGTTGTTGTATTGGCTTGAAATGCCCATAATCATCAATGGGTGCCCTGCTAAACCTTTCAAGATGGAGAAGGGCCTTAGGCAAGGGATAATCGATCCCTTTTTATGTTCGTTCTTATGGCTGATGTGTTAAATCGGCTTTTATCTAGAGCCGTTGAGATTGGTTTGATCAAGGTGTTTGGGTTGGTAGTCAAAATACCTTTGTGCCTCTTTATAGTCTCCAGATGATACATTCCTTTTCGCTCCTGTAATAAGAAAGTGCTCCTTAATATAAGAAGGATTGTAGAATGTTTTGATGTAATGTCAGTCTTTCCATTAACTCAAGAAAACTACCCTTGTTCGTTTAAACTATTATGAGTCTTTGGTGATTGAAATTAGGAATTTGTTGAAATGCCAAGTTGTTTCTCTCCCCATTAAATACTTGGGTGTCCCTCTTAGGGAAAACCTTAGATTGTGTGAGTACTTGTCATTGAAAGGATTAGAAAAAAAGTTAATGTTCTGAAATCGGATCGGACCAAGTGAATCGGTTAGACCTTTTCTGGTCCGTCATGGCTAAAAAACCATTGACTCAAAAACCTCAAAAACAGGAACAACTGGTCAAAACTGGTGAATTGGAAGCCGTTAGCGATCCAAGCGATTCTATCACAGAATGAGGGAAAGAAAAAGAAAAAAGAAAAAGGTGATGAGAAAGTTGCCGTTGCCATAGAAACCAATCTGAAGGTGTCCTATATTTCAACAACAACAACCATAGAAGTTAAAGAGCCACAATGATTCCTGCGGGGTAAGTGGCCATGGCAGCCACCCAAGCTCTCTCATCATAGCTACTATTGTCATCCCTATGTGTTGCATTGTGTTGAAAAGAATCATGTGTCTTGCATGTTGAAGAAGGAGGAAGAAATGAAAAATGAAACAGCTTAGGTGAAGGGCGGTGGCGGCTTTGCTTTGCAACGCACATAATGAAAGTAGTAGCTACTTTAGGGTTTTCATTTGGTGTGAATTATTAGGCTTAGAGTTTCATTGGGCCTTTAACAAGATTTTAAGTTATTGTCAGCGCAATTGTGGGCTTTGTGCATGATGTAATGTGCCTTTCTTGTCCCTAGCTACATTGCCTTTAGATTTTCTATCATATGTAAATCCAAGTATTTATATTTATATATATTTTGTTATATTCCGTTGAATCCCCAGTCAGCCTGTTGAACCTCTGAACTAGTACCTCGTCCAATTCAGATATCTGGTTCGATTTTCAGAACCTTGGAAAAAGTTGAGTGGATAGAAAGGAAATATGCATTCAAGAGCTAGAAAATTGGTGTTGATTAAGGCAATTTTAAATAGGCTTCCATTGTACTATTTGGGGGTTTCCAAAATGCCAAAAGGGGTAGCTAGGAAGATCATTTCCTTTCAAATTATGTTCTTTTAGGGTCATAAAGGGAATAGGTCTGTGGTTTTGTGAGTAAAATAGGATGTAATTCAGAAGTTGAAAAAATGGCGTGGCTTAGGAATTGAGGATTTGATAATCCAAAATGTTGCAATGCTTTCCAAGTGGTGGTGCCATTTTTTTATGGAAGAAAATACTTATTAGAAACATGTTGTGTGTGCTTGTCATAACTTGGATGGTTCCCAAGCTCTTCTTAAGCAAAAGAACATTGTAAAGGGTGGTTTGTGGGGTGCCATTAATGAGATTGGAAGAGTTAATGATGTTGTTAGCTTTATAGCTTGTGCTGGAATTAGAAAGGTGTTGGGAACGAGTGTAATACTTGGTTTTGAGAAGATGTTTGGATTGGGAATGGCAAATTGATGGAAGCATTCCCAAGACTATATTCAATTTCCTTGCAAAAAGAGATGCCTATTGCAGGTTGTGATGCTTGGGTTGGTGACATGGGAATGGAAGTTAAGTTGGCAAAGGAATTTTTTTGAATAGGAGTAGCTAATCTTAGATGATATGCCTAGGCTTATCAGTTAGGTCCAAATAAAACCCCATGTGCTTGATAGCATTATGCGGTGCTTTCACCCTTCTAACCATTTCTGTCCAATCATTTGTTTTCAAGTACTTCCATGAGATTTGTCCTAACTCTCATGTGGAGAACAATTTGGTTAGAGTTTGGCAACAATGTGTTCCACCTAGAGCCAAGTTGTTTGTTTGGTTTGTCCTTATTGGCATAATTAATACCAAGTAGCATTTGTCTTACCTTAATATCATCAATGAGCTGGTATGTGATGTGTTTTTTGTAACATTAAGGAGGAAACTTTGTCACATTTATTTTTCAACTTGAGTTTTCATGGAGAATCTGGGCTTTTTGTTATAATTGATAGGGAGTTGAATGGGTAATAGCCAATCACCCTAAAATAAATTTTGATATGTGGTTTGATTATGTTTTCAAGGGCTAGAGGCGAAAAGGTTAGAACATTTGCTTCTATGCCATTTTGCTTTATATTTGGGAACTAAGGAGTAGAGTAGTCTTTCAAAAAGAAGTGATTAATTGGAAAAAAATTCTTTTTGATCTAATGCATAGATGTCAATGTTGGCTCATCTTGATTTATGACATGCGTTCATGTAGATCATTCTTTTGTCCTGGAGGTCGTTGCTATTTTCATGTTTGTTTGCGATGGTTGGAGTTATGGGAAGTAGATAGTTCTTTGAGTGATACAATGAAAGGGTACAGATTATGTGGGGCAATTTTTTGTGAAAATCTTAGGGCGATGTCAACCTTGAGAGGAGAGATACACCTAGGAGGATGTTATAATATTTTATTACTATTTTCTATTCAAGGTCATGTTTCATGGTATTCTTATTATCAGTTAATATGTTTTGGTGGTTGGAGGAGGTTGAGGGTGTTTTGAGCAATACACTGGAGGATATTTGTGTGTGTAAGGGGGAGATTAGTAAGATTGAGGACAAGTGTTTACTGTGGTAGCAACTTTTTGAGTGATACATCGTAAGAATGATGTCTTTTTGAGTGAACAGTGTGCCTAGGGTGTTTTTGTACTATCTAAGTAATGTTGTATGTATATGAATCCAGGCTTTATGTTGCTTCAGCTGAATAATATATCTTTTCAGGAACATCGACTATTTGTCAAATGATTTGGACTCAGCCTAGGTGTAAATGATACATTCACAAGGATGATCTTGATGGTAATGTCAAAGGAGTCAAAGTGAATTGTTGTTTGTTTTGTGAAAGGATATTAAGGTCTATGGGTCATAGCTTCCATTTGAATTTTGAGTTTTGTGACTAGTTTTTTGCAAAAATGGGTTAATTTTGAAGTTGAAAAACATGAATAGTTGCTGGAATTGATTGTGTGTCACTTTATAACAAATCCAATAGATTATCATCCTATCTTGACAATCATGAAGTTGGTTTCTTTGGTGTCTCAAGAACTGAGTTTTAAGGATTAAAATGGTGGGATGGAATTGTGTTTTGTAATCATGTAGTGCTATTTTATGGGTGATGACCTTATCTTGCAATGTGGTGGTGCTCGTTTTTACTGCAAATTTTTTTATTCATGCAGGGGGTTTGGTTTGAAAATGCCATCATAGGTTGCTTTGATTCTCCTTGGTTTGCCTTTAGATGAACATCGACTATCTTTCAAGGAAGTTTTGTTTGGTTATTTCGTGGTGATGTTTTCTTTATTGGTGTTTGACGGAAGTTGTTACTACCTCTTCAAATTAGAATTAAAAGAGAAAATTAAGTTCAATATCAAATGCACAAAAACTATAGTTAGGATACAACTCGGGTAGTCTCAGGTTATATCACTTAGTTCGAAATTAGAGATTTTTGAGAATTAACTTGAGATAATTAAAATTAGTTGAGAAAAATCAATAATTAAAGCCATAAGTGCAGTGTATTCCTATGATTGAAATTAATTATCATAGATCAAATATTAAATACATTAGTGGCTATTAGTAATCATTTATTGGCAATTACATTAGTGATCGATCGACCTCTAAATTTGACCAATGCAAATAACTAGTAAGCGGATTCCAATTTAATAGAAATAACTTTGATTTAATGTACCAATTGCTATAGCCTAACGCCAATTGGAATACTAATTCTAATGTTCTCCTTCAAATATAAACCAATTGATCAATCAATTTATGCTCAAAGAGTTTCCCCAGAAAACGATCTTCAATTTAGTTATTCCAATAAAAATTGTAATAATCGCAACAATAATTATAAGAATAGAAATTCAAGAACATTGAGAAAACTAATGTATTCAAAAGTTTAACTCTCTATATTCCCATTGCCATAAATTTTTTGTGGCCTTACTCCAAGTCTCCAGGTTCTACCCTCATCCCCAATCCTAAGGGCCGCTCAACATTCTCCTTTTCCTATGCACATTACCAACTTCACCAGGAAGAGGGGAGCCACCCTATGGAGGAATAGTGACCTTTTTTCCTTTTTTTTGTGTTTTTTTGGTTTTTTTTATTTTTTTGTTGTCTCACTTCCTCATTGTATGAGGTTTTATTGATTTCCCTTCTAGGTTTATCTTGATAGCAATAGTGTTTGAATTGGAGAAATGGAGGAGACTTAGCTCACATCTTGGGATTTCTCAATTGCTCACACTTTTGGAGGCTTCAGATTCCTGGACTCGTGATAGGTGATAAATCAGCTTCCTATGTCAATAATGGTTAGTTGAGGCGTTTGTTTCTATGTTTGCTTTTGTATCTACATATTTGGCATGTTTGTTTTTGTCAAGCTTCTGCAAGGATATGAAAGGATGAAGTATTAAGGATCAAACATGAAACAAAACTTAAAGAGTTCTTGCACAACAGGAGTGCCTGTGAATTTACGCTCTTAGAAAATGAATTATTTGTTGTTGAGAAAGAAGCTTGCAAGTCTCATGGAAAGAGTGGTCAATGTTTAGGAGAATTTTTATGAGTAGGGCCTATTATAGCAGTTATGTTTAGAGTTGCGTGACTATATTTTTGAAACTGGTTTGGACATTGTCTCCTTATATGGGGGGCTTGCGTCTTTATAATTTAGGGTTAAATGTATTTTTCCTCTAATTTTTAAATCATGTTCAATTTACATCATGACTTTTCAAAATGTGCATTGCAACACTCTAAACTTTTCAAATTATGCAAAACACCCAACATAATTTTGATAACTAATGAAGATAAGATTTATGTCCAAGTGCATGGCATGATTGAAAACTTTACTAGCCTCTAAAAGGCTATTTTAAAATTTCTTATTTCCAAATTTATTGTAAATTTAAATTTTAAAAATTTAAAACTTAATTAATTAATTATTAATAATAAAAGAAAACCAATTTATAGGTATGGATTGGTAAATGGATCCTTAATGGGTCTAAATTGTCATTTCAATTTATAATTTTGAGTAAGATCGTTAAATCTTGATAAATTATGATTTTACACTTATTTGTTATTTTCTTATTTTTCCTAAGTTTTAATCTTCTTAACTTAGTTACTATTCTAGAATTCATAGAGTATCTAATTAATCATACTAATTACTTATAAAAATGAGCTAATTATTGTAAGGGAAAATTTGGGGATGCTATCTCTGGAGTGGTAAATGATATAATCTCTCTTCAAGATAGTTGCCTGGTTGAAAACCTTGTAGGTAAAACTCGATCGTGACTAACCCACTTCATTTAGCTAACCAATTGGTTTTTTTTTTTGTTCATTTATTTTTAATGAGAATCACCACTTTTAGTCTCAAAAAGATCATACCGCTCACAAAATAATCGTAAAAGAAATTATATTTATTTTAGCCCTCAAAGATCCATCATGTTTAACAAATTTACATAAACGTCAATTGATCCCTATTTTTATTAATAAAAATGATTCTTTGCGACATATTTTATGATATTTTAGGGTTAAAGTGCTAGTTCTATTATGTAACTTGGCAAAAAGGACTATTTTGTTAATGATATAATTTTTTGGGATTAAATCGAATTAGCATCAAATGTGACATGTAATCACTTTTATTAATAAAAATGGAACACTTTTAAATAAATTTATCCAACAAGATAAATCTTTAAAGTGTCATAGCCGAATATAATTCATTTGAAAGTTATTTTGTCAATGAGCTCATCTTTTGGACTAAAATAACAGTGGTCTTTTCTTTTTATCAAATTCTTTTTATTTCGCGTAAGAAAAACAAAATTTTTTTTTCTTGATTTAAGGTTAATATGCTTGTACAATCAAAAAACGAAAAACAATGGTAAATATATGCTTGACATTTGGGGTGGCAGCCAACTATTAGTTGCATCAATCTAAGAGGATGTGGAGTTGAGAATCCGGCCCCACAATGAGAAACGATGCTCTGCTTGAGGTAAGTCGAGTTCGGGAAAGAAACCCCAGGCCGGTGTTCACTGCTCTCTCTCTCTCTCTCAAGTCAATTCAAAAGCAAAACCCAATCCCACTTCAAGCAACCACCCCATCCCTCCCAAAACTTAAAACCTCTCTCTGCAATTCCTCAAAACCACGCCACACAACAACCTCAAACAACCACAAAAATAAAACGCACTCTCCAACCTTAATCCCCCAAACAACCAAAAAATTAAAAAGAAAAAAATGCCCCTCTCCCGATAACATTATTCTCTCAATAACCAACACACTTCTTTTTTTATTATTATTTTTTGTTGGAAACCACACTTACCCTGTCACTTGCTCAAGTCGGATAAGACCACTAGTCTAGTCCGGCAAAGAAGTCTCCCTCCGAGTTTTAACGCAGCTGCATACACAGGACTTGAATCCGAAACCCGACACCTCAATCATGCACAACGCCGCGAGTGTGAAGCATGAACCGAGCTCACTCCTCGATTTGGGAACCCAAATCGGTCGCTTCTCCTTCGATTCCACAGCCTCGTACCTCAACTTGAGACCAGGATCAGACACGTGCTCTTCCGTCCTCTCCAACTTCCTCCACTTCAACTCACGTGCGCGAAAAAGCACCGTTTCGCTGAACCTAAAGGCTAGAGCTTTCGGCTGCGGAGGGTTGGGTTTCGGGTTCGGGAACTTCGTGAACGAGTTCAATAGGGCCGTGAGGCTCCACTGCGAGAAGGTTCCGATTGGGTTCGCTTCGGTTCGGGTTGGTTCGATTGGAGAAATCAGTAATGGTTGTGATGGTGGTGGTGGGAATGGAAGTGGTGGTGGTGGTGGTGATGGGAATGGTGTGAGGGAAGATGGTGGGTGTGGTGCTGTGGAGGTTGAGAGGTTGCAGTTGAATGGTGGTGTGGGGGAGGGTCCTAAGAAGGTTTTGATTCTGATGAGTGATACTGGTGGTGGACATAGAGCTTCTGCTGAAGCTATCAAGGCTGCTTTTTATGAAGAATTTGGTGATGATTACCAGGTTGGTTTTCTGTTTTTTTGTTTATTTTTTTTTTCAGTTTTTTATTTCAATTCTTGGTTTTATCTAATGAGAAGAATAAAGAGGGTGAGATTTGGTGTAAAGTTTCTTTTGTTTTTTTTTTGTTGGGTACGACTGCACATTTAGGGTGGGTTTGGTAATGGTATGTAGAGGGATGTTTTGATTTATGAAAAGCATAAGTTAGTTTTTTTTATGTTTGGTAAACCAAAAAACTGTGCTACTTTTAGCTTCGATTAATTTTGAGCAGCTTATGGAATGCTTCTGACAGCTCACTCCTATTATCCCAAATTCAAAAGATTAATATATCCTTACTCCAATAAGTGACAATCAATATTGAAATTATTCTCTTAAAACATATATTCATTACTGTCACTTTGTATTTTTTGAGCATATTTATCAAACACTATTTTTGTGGTTTTGTACTTATTGAGAGCAACTCCTATATTATTTTATTAAACAATACTACTATGACTTTTTAAGAGCAATTTTTTTGAAAACCGAAGTGCTTATCAGCTCTCAAAGAGCCACAATAGTACCAAACCAAAGCTTACCATGAGGTGATTAATCCCTCACATTTTCACTTTATAAACTGTTTCACTTTAGAGGAGCTAATTCTCATGAAAGCCTCAAACACTGAGTTGCCTTGTCTATTTGAGGAATTAGTACGTGGTCATAAAAAGTCAAATAGGACTGTGCTTTGATTACTTGTAGTTGTAGAGTGACATTTTGGTTTGGTGCAGTGGGAAATAAAAGAATAAAACGATGTTTTAGTAAATAGGTGAACTGGTGGCTAGAATTATTCTCCACTTGCAGTTTAGTACCTGAATACGAGGTTGGTAGTTAATCTTTGAATTTATGAAGAAACTAGCATCATTATCATATTAGTCATCCTTGTGTCCCATCTTAAGTGTTAACTAACTTGACTTGATACTAGTTTTGTAAATTTAAGGATTAATTTGTATAGTAAAAAGGTAGCTTAGTACACGAGACTCCCATGTATTGTGGTTCGGAGACAGAGACATTCACAGCCTTACCCTCACTAGTAGAGAGCTTGTTTCTAGGATTTGGACATGCAACCTCTAGGCCACAAAGCAACAACTTTACTGTTGCATCAAGACTCGCTTTTTTTAAGGATTAATTTGTATACATTAATAATTTTAGGAGGATTACAATCTGTTTTTTCGTTCACTTTTTGAGAAGAATAAAGAGAGAGGGACACTTTTAAGAGCAAACACTCTGATTAGTTCTCTATCAGATACACGTGACATCACTTTGGTCTTTCAAAGAGAGTTAGAGATAAATTTACCCTAAATTCTCAATTACAGAAAACCGCGTTAAAATTGTCCTCCCTTAACCATGAGAAATGAGAATGTTAATGGAGCTTCTGATTTAGCCCAAAATGATGCCACTTTGTACTGAAGTAATGTCACTTTGATTGAGGAAATGGATTGGTCTCACTGTATAATATAAACTAAGGAACTAAACTGATGTCAACCTTTTCTTCATGACCAAACTGATATCACTTTTAATGCTTTTAGGAATTTAGGGAATAAGTTGATGTTAACTTTCTTTTGCAGACTTCACATTTTTATTTTGTGGGATGGAAAGTTACAGTAAATCTAATAGTTGGGTATGTGAATATTGTTTTTTTGGTGGGTTGTGTTTTCAATGTGGAGTTCATGATATAGGTGTTTGTTACTGATTTATGGACTGATCACACACCTTGGCCATTCAATCAACTTCCAAGGAGCTACAGCTTTTTGGTGAAACATGGGCCACTATGGAAGATGACCTACTATGGAAGTGCGCCACGCATAATCCATCAGTCTAATTTTGCAGCAACTTCAACATTCATAGCTCGGTGAGACTTTGGTTGCCTTTTACAGTTCTTACTTCTATTTCTTGTCAAATTACTTCAATGTGACAGAAACAATGCATACTCACATGCCATTGCAGATAGGTGATAGGTTTTATGAAATGACAAATAAAGGAAACTAGGAAAGTTTTGATATATACTGCTCTAGGATTTTGCCTATCTTTCAAGTTGAAGTCTTCTTTGGATCATTGAAGAGCTACTATAAGTTATATCCAAATCCTTTCCATGTTTCTCCAGACTTCATTCCCTTAGGTTGGACTAATTTTTTTGCTCATATTTGAAAAATGCATTTCTGTTTATAAATGTAGATAGTTGGCTTTAAAACAATTATGTATTTCTGTTTCAGCATGGTTCTATTTGCAAATTTGTGCACTACAAAATAGTGCATGACACATTGGAACAATTGCTTTCCGATTGCAGTACTATGTTTTTAGTGCATTGTGTTTATATCAAACTGAAGATTTTGGCATTTGCTGCTGCCCAGGCTGGTATTCTTATTTGTTGAAGCTATGTTCTTGAGCATATGTAGCTCTTCTCACACACATACATTGTAATGTTGCATGTTAGAGTTGAATATCCTATCTTTCTTTTACAGTGAGGTTGCTAAAGGGTTAATGAAATATCAGCCAGATATAATAATTAGTGTACATCCACTGATGCAACACGTTCCACTTCGTATTTTGAGGGCAAAGGGTCTTTTAAAGAAGATTGTTTTTACCACAGTTGTTACTGATTTAAGCACTTGCCATCCTACATGGTTAGTTCTTCTTCTTCTTCTTCTTCTTCTTCTTCGTTTTTCAATTATTACTATTATTTTTTTTTCTTTTGAGAAATGTCAAGAGTCTGGTTTTGTCATCTTATATCTTGTATTTTCTAGGTTTCATAAGCTTGTGACTAGATGCTATTGTCCAACAACAGATGTTGCAAAAAGGGCAATGAAAGCTGGACTCCAGCCATCCCAAATAAAGATTTATGGTCTACCTGTCCGACCTTCTTTTGTTAAGCCTGTTGGCCAAAGGTATGTCATGGCCATATTGCCGTGCCTTGAATTGGATGGCTTGTTTACTTAGATTTCTGGATTTGGAATACAGTATGGTGTGATACATTTATTGCTCCCAGTGACCTTCATTAGATTGTTTGTTAAGGTGTGATAGGATAATAGGAATTGTCCAGTCCCAATAATCAAGTCATTAGATTTTTGAATTTATTGCCAGCAACTTTGATTTAGGACAAAGATTCTAGCTGATTAACAAACGATAATCTAATATGAAAACTACCCATAAGCAGAAACTCCATTCTAATTGTTAACTTTTAGCCATGGTCCATAAGCTCTTTCTATCATATTATTGTACTACTCTTTCTCCTGCATGAAACTTTTAGCCATTACTGTGTCAACAGTGCTAAATTGTGTAAAGGATGTTAACTATAGTTTCATACTTAATTCTCAAACCCCAACGCCTGCGCATGTGCGGGCGCACACACACAGAAAACACCACCCATTGTTAGCATGTGGAAAAGCGAACAATTTGCAAGTGATTATTTTTTTTACTTAAATAATTAAATGTGAAATGGTATAAATAACTCAGGCGTTTGTTATTGGTTCAGATTCCATAAGACCATGAATATGTCACATGGGTATTAGTCAAGCATTTTAATTTTAAGGTAGTGTAAATTGTAGTTACTTGAAACTAATTCATGCATGTTCTAGTATGTATTTAAACTACTTAACAGTGTGTTTGGAACTTTTATCATTAACGGAACACATTGGAATTAGTAGGGAGGAATTGGAAGGGAAGGAAAGTAATGGAACAAAGTTACTTTCCTACTTGTTTGGAAGATTAATGTGGGAAATTGTAGTTACTTGAAAGTAATTGATGCATATGCTAGTCTGTATTTAAACTACTTTAACAGAGTGTTTGGAACTTTTATCATTTACTTGAAACTAATTGATGCATATGCTAGTATGTATTTAAACTAATTTAACAGTGTGTTTGGAACTTGTATCATTAATGGAATGCATCGGAATTGGTAGGAAGGGATTAGAAAGGGAGGAAAGTAATGGAACAAAGTTACTTTCCTGCTTGTTTGCAAGATTAATAAGGGAACATAACGGAAATTTGTTAGTTGTGTTTGGAAGTTACATTATAAAGGAATGAAAGAGAACATTTATAGTTATTAACTCCCAGATTTTTAGTTCCCCTCATTCGACTCCGGTGTTGAAGGGGAAAGATATTTGGCTTTTGATGGGAAAGAGGAAGAATTATTTCTTAAACCTTTGAGTTCCTTTCCTACTTATTATTAAACTCCCACACAAGAGAAGGAGTTCCCTTTCCCATCATTCTCCTTTTCCTCCCATTACCTGTCATCTAAACACACTATAAAGGTATATAAATTTGGGTCTGTATTTCCTTATTTTTCCTTTTAATCAAACCTTACTGATCAACACTATAAATGTTTGATTCATGCCTAATTTTAATTAATTATCAATGGAAATGTATATGTTTTACAGTATATGTCTAAAGCAAAGCTATGCAGTTGTTCTTTTTTTTTTTTTTTTTGGCCTTTTCTTTTATTTTCTTAACTATATTAGGTAGTACTGACACTGGTGGGCTTCTCTGATTAATGCTATAGGATGAACTGGAGAGAATTAGGAATGGATGAGGATCTTCCTGCTGTATTATTGATGGGGGGAGGTGAAGGTATGGGCCCCATTGAGGCTACTGCTCGGGCACTTGGAGATTCATTATACGATGAATATCTTGGGTCTCCCATTGGTCAGATTCTAGTGATTTGTGGTCGCAATAAGAAGCTTGCTAACAAACTTAATGCAATTAATTGGAAGATTCCTGTGCAGGTATTAATTGTCATAAGATCTTTCCAAAGCCTTGTTCTTGCGTTCAGAATCCCATATTAATGTGTTTGTGGGTGGGTGCACTTGCACTCTGTCCCTCATTGTTACATGTGTTTCACCATATGCTTAAAATTTTTTTGGCAGCGGTCCAGGGCGATAGGCTTCTACTGGTGTCTGCATTTTCATTTATTTGATGAACTAGTATTTAGGACCAAATTTCTCATATGATATCACATGGTTGAACTTTTGGAGTGGTTTTGCAAGAGAAAAGATAAAACTGATGGTATGTCCAACTGAATATAGAAGAACAGATGAAGACCTTGTGAATAATGTGCATTTGCAATTGTGCTAATTAAGAGAGATTCAGGTAAGAAAGGTGACAGATAAATGGCCTTCCATAATACATCAAAGACATGATGGAAGTTGTTATTATGACTCATGAGTGTAGAAATTAGTCCTAAGTTGGTTGATCGACAGAAAATAATTTCTAGGTAGGATTCCATAAGTTTCTGTAAGATACTCATAATCTATCCAAATTATTTGGATTAGGTTATCACTTATCAACTACTTCCATCCATACCTTCTGCAGTAAATTTGTCTGATATATCAGATTTACTTGGATTTACCTGTGATTAAATGCATATGTAGTATTGGTTTCTCTCAGTTAAGGAAGAGGTCAGGCTTTAAACTTTCTGCTAAATTTCTTGCTGCGATTGGTGACATATCAATAAGTAGTTGAGCATAGCAATTACAATCACATTCACATGTATGTGCACTGAAGCCCCTCAACTATTTATTTGTGCTCATATTTAGGTCAAGGGATTTGTCACCAAAATGGAGGAATGCATGGGAGCTTGTGATTGCATTATTACAAAGGTTTGTTCTCACAGACGCAACTTTTTTTTTTCCTTACCTCATAATAACAGTAATGGTTCTTTTCTCTTTTGCAGGCGGGCCCAGGGACAATTGCTGAGGCCATGATCCGAGGTCTCCCTATTATTTTGAATGATTACATTGCTGGGCAGGTATCATGGTTCTCACTTTTATATCTTTTGACTCTATCATAGAAACAAGTAGAATGATCTGCTATGAGGTAGTGAACTTGACATAGATAGATAGATGGAATCTTTCTTAGTAGTAGTGCTTGTCTAAATTATTCTAGCGTGCATATCCTTAATGGAGAGGTTAGAATGAGTAGAGGTTCAGGTCATGCTGTTGTAGGATTCGGTCTTGGTTTTGAATATCTTATACATGATAAATACTGTCACTTTACAATAGTTCTTCGTCACAGGAAGCTGGCAATGTCCCCTTTGTAGTAGAAAATGGATGTGGGAAGTTTTCCAAATCACCCAAGGAGATAGCGAAAATCGTCGCAGAATGGTTTGGTCCGAAAGCTGACGAGCTAAAAGCAATGTCGCAAAATGCATTACGGCTAGCAAGGCCGGATGCTGTGTTCAAGATTGTTCATGACCTTCACGAGCTTGTAAGACAGAGAAGCTTCCTACCAGAGTATTCTTGTACAGCTTAACTTAAGGTGAGGCTCTATTTTTTGTACCAGTTTTTGTTCTGAGAAATTGTATGAAGCAGCGAAGTTGTATCAGTAGCGAAAATAATTGTATGTTATTACACATATCCATGTCATTATTCAGATGCTCATTTGAAAATAATAGTTTTGGCTGTTTCCTGCAATCTGTTCCCTTATAAACTTTGCTCATGTTTATTCAGGGTGTATATGTTTCAGTTTTTGAAAAATGTAATTATGAAAAACTAAAGTTTAGGGTGTGTTTGGATGAGCTTTTCTGGCCTCAATTACTTTTTTTACCTAAAAAATCACTTTCTATAAATTTGAATAATTTTAAAAAATAATCAGAATATTAAAAAATTTCAGTTTTTAACCTTTATTTTTTAAACCAAAAAGAATAGCTTCTGCGAAAAATCAATTTCTAGTTTTTCATTTACTTGAAGAGTGCAGAATGTATTTTTGTGTATATAAATGTACAGAAAGGTCTCCTCTTTATAGAGGGATTCCAGAAGATGAGTAACCAAAAAGGAAAATTCCTGGTCTAAACAAGGAAAGGTATTCTGGTCATAAAGATTTCCTAGAATAGACTAAACTAAATAAAAGAAATAATAAAACAATAAATTTTATTTACAAAAAAAAGGGATAAGAATTAGAGAATCAAATTAGACTTAATGTCCTCTTTGACACCCTGTCCACACTCCCCCTCAAGTTGGCTTGAAGATATCCTTCATTGACAGCTTGTTTATTATGCTATCAAAGGTCTTCTTAGATCCTTTGGTTAGATGTCTGCTGATTGTTCTAGTAGGAACATAAGAAATGCAAATCTATCCTCTTTCAATCTTTTCCTTTATAAAATGTTTGTCAACTTCCACATGTTTGGTTCTATCATGTAGTATGGATTATGAGCAATGGAAATTGCAGATTTATTGTCATAATACAACCTTATTGGTGGGGAATTACAAGCCTTTAACTTAAAAGTTTCTCAACCCAGTGCTTCACAAATTCCATGAGCCATAGCTCTAAACTTAGCTTCTACATTACTCCTGGCCACAACACTATTTTTTACTCCTTCAACTAACCAAATTTCCTCCAACAGAGGTACAATAGCCAGATGTTGATCTTCTATCCATGACACTTCCAGCCCGTCCTGCATCTGTGTAGGCTTCTACTTGAAGGTGCCCACGGTTTTTGTAGAGTAACCCCTTCCCAAGTGACCCCTTCAAGTATCTTCAGGATCCTAAAGAGCTTCCATGTGTTCTTGGGCCTGGTGAGTGCATAAATGGCTTACCATGCTCACGGCAAAGGCTATATTTGGATGTGTGTGAGATAGATAGATTAGCCTTCCCACCAGTCGTTGATACCTTCCTTTGTCCATTACATTTCCTGGTTCTGCTAACAATTTTATGTTGGGCTCCATGGGTGTTTCCAGCCTTGCATCCAAGTAATCCGATTTACTTCAAAAGGTCTAGAAAGTACTTCCTTTGATTCATAAAAATACCTTCCTTGGACCTAGCAAATTCAATTCCAAGGAAGTATTTCAATGGACCGAGTTGCTTGATTTCAAAAGTTTCAGCAAGCCTTTCCTTTGGTTTGTTAGTTCCAAGCTATCATCACCTATCAAGATAATGTCATCCACATATACAATTAAGATAGCAATTTTATTATCTGAATACTTGTAGAAAAGTGTGTGGTCAGCTTGGCTTTGGATATAACCAAGACCTTTCACCACTGTCCTTCGTTCAAACCATGCCCTTGGAGATTGTTTCAGTCCATAGAGGGACTTCTTAAGTCTACACACCTTGTTCTTCCTAAGTTCTTCCTCAAATCTAGGGGAAGACTCATAAACACCTCTTCCTTTAGTTCCCCATTTAGAAAAGCATTCTTTACATCTAATTGATGTAAAAACCAATTGTAATTGGCAACAAGTGATAGGAGAATCCTCATAGAGTTGAGTTTAGCAACAAGTGCAAAGGTCTCTTGATAATCTACTCCATATGTTTGAGTAAACCCTTTTGCCACCAATCTAGCCTTATACCTCTCTATGCTTCCATCAGCTTTGCACTTAATGGTGAAAACCTACTTACATCCCACCAGTTTTTATCATGTGGAGGTCTACAATCTCCCAAGTCTCATTCTTCTTGAGTGCATTCATCTCTTCTAGACCTTAATTTCCAGTGGGATCATCTAGTGCTTCCACAATGTTTCTAGGTTCAAACAAATCTGTAATTTTAGATGTAAAAGCTTGGTGACTCTGGGAGAGGTTTTGGTAAGAGACATGTTTGGAAATGGGATGATTGGTGTTGGTTTTGGGTGCCTTTGTGCAGGTTTTGGTTTCTTTCCTAAGAGCTATTGAGGTCAGGATTAGGGGTAGAAGTTTCAGAGTTACCTGGAAGTCCATGAGGTATTTCTGCGGCGTCTTCCATCTAATTGGCTTGGTGCAGAGATGTTGGACTGGTTTCTAGTCTGCTTGGGGAATTTCAAACATAAACCTGAAGCTCTTTATTTGACTATGGTATTTCTTTCCCTATTTGGGTTCCACTTATGTTTGGCACAAATTTTTCAAAATTTGTTTCCACATGTTCTTCCATATTAATTTCAGTCGTTTGTTCAGTGAAATCTTGTATTCTCAATATGTAAGATAGGAGTGGGTAAAGGTTCATGCAAAAAATTATTTTCTCCTATATTCTCCCCTTGAAGAGAATTTTTCTTAAAAAAGGTTGATGTTTCAGAAAAGTCACATCCATGCTAACGTGAGACTTTTTTGTGTGAGAATGAAACATTTATACCATTTTTGGTTTGGGGAATAACCAATGAAAATGCATTTTTCTCTCTTGGGTCAAGTTTGGACCGAAGGGGGACGGTGTATGCAAAAAGTGCAATGAAAACTCTTAAAGGCAAGTCAGTATGCAATCTACATGTTGGAAAATATTTCTTGAAGGTGTCCAAACGTGTGCAATAATTTAGCACATGTGTGGGCATTCGATTTATGAGATAGGCTGTTGTTAGGACAGCATCTCCCCACAAATATTTTGGAACATTATCCTCAAACATAATGGCATGGGCTACCTCAAGAAGATGTTTATTTTTCCTTTTAGCAATTTCATTCTCCTGAGGTGTATTTGGGTATGTAGATTGATGTTGAATACCTTTATTTTGAAGGAATTCACCAAGGTTTTATTAAAATATTCAGTGCCATTGTGACTTCTTAAAATGGAAATTTTTGTGTCAAATTGTGTTTCTACTATTTGTGAGAAGCATTTAAATATTTTAGGAACCTAGATTTTTCATTCACAAGGTAGATCCAACATAGCCGTGTGTGATCATCGATAAAGGTTACAAACCATCTTTTTCCAAATTGAGTTGTAATTTTTAATGGACCCACACATCACTATGGATCAAATGAAATGGTTTAGATGCATGATAAGGTTGAGAATGGTAAGGAACTCTACGACTCTTAGCAAGAACACAACTTTCACATTCAAACAAGGAACAATCAATATTTTTGAATAAACTTGGAAACAAGTGTTTAAGGTACTAGAAATTAGGGTGTCCTAGTCTATTATGCCAAAGCATTATTTGGTCTCTCACAAGGGAAGAACTTATACCACTACATGCTCGAGCTACTTTGTCTTGGAAAAATCCTCAAGGTAATAGAGTCCATTTATCATCTTAGCACTTGCCAATCATCTTCCCCGAAGTTCGATCCTAAAAGATACAATGAGTGTCAAAGAACTTCATAGTGTAGTTGGAATCCTTGCAAATTTTACTAATAGAGAGAAGATTAAATGAGAGTTTTGGTACATGTAGGACATTTCTTAGATCAATAGTTTTGGATAAGTCAATCCTACCTTTTCCTGCAATAGGTGAAAAACTACCATTTGCAATTCTAATCTTTTCACTTCCAACAAGGAGAGTAAGTTTTAAATAAAGAGGAAAGACTTGTCATGTGGTAAGATGCACATGAATCAATGATCCATGGTATATGTAGATTTGAGGTGTAGTTAAGGGAAGTAGGGAACTAAAATTACCTGTTTGTGCCAAAGAAACACTAGGAGTACTAGACAAAGAACTAGACTTTAATAGGTTTATGAGTTGGTCAACTTGTTCCTTCCTTAACTAGAAATGTGGTGATCTGAACGGGATGAGAGTGGCCAACAAGCACCTTTTGCTCAGATTTGGGAGTGGCATTCTCCTTTTTTTTGATCATTGACAACAACTAAGGAATTGTTAGCCATGGCTATAAATTAGAGGCACAACGCATAGATCACTGCTCTAATGCCAACTTGAAGAGTGCATAATGTATTTTTGTGTATATAAATGTATAGAAAGGTCTCCTTTTTATAAAGGGATTACAAAATGTGAGTAACCAAAAAAGGAAAATCCTAGCCTAAACAAGGAAAGATATTTTAGTCATAAAAGATTTCTTAGAATAGACTAAACTAAATAAAGGAAATAATAAAACAATTAATTTTATTTACAGAAAAAAATCAGGGATAAGAATCAAATAATCAAATTAGACTTAATGTCCTCTTTGACACCTGTCCACACATTTATATATAAAATTTAAGTTTCAAAAAGCACATTTTTAAAATATGAAACAAACCAATTCTTCTACCAAGAGTTAAAAACTAGTTTTTTCAGAAGTTGAAAAAGTATTTTTTTAAGTCACCAGAAACCCATCCAAGCACATCCTTAATATCATTGTGGAGGACCGTGGCTAGAAGAGTATATCAGATTAAGGGTACTCCAACAGGTAGAGTAGATGAAGAGCAAGGAAAATTCTACAGACAATCATTACAAAAGGATTGGATTTATTGGCGTCATTGATCTATCAGCTGAACTCATTTGGAGTCAAAAACACACTTGCGTGCTGTCATCTCGTTACAAGTCAAGCAGGGGTTGATTGTGAATCACATTGGCAAAAAGCTTCTGTTGACTGTTGGAACCTGTGCTTGGTAAAGGTCTAATATATATATATATATATATATATATATAGAGCATATGAATGTAGCATGATTTGCACCTCTCATTTTTGTGAGTGGACAAGGGTTTGTTCGGTTTTTGGTTTTATTCTCTATTTTCTAGTTTTATTTATTTTTAAAGATTTTAAGTAGAGAATAGTGAAAACACGATGATGTATTATTTTTACATTTATAAAATTCTGAAAAACAAGAAAAGAGTTGAAAATAAAAAATAAAAATATGAAATAAAAACTGAAAACAAACACCACCTTAAATTTTGCTCTGGCTTCCGCGCCGTTGTCACTTGTCAGTATACGGATGCACCCTATCTTGTTACCGAATACTGATGCCTCATGCTCCTAATAAATAAGAAAGGTGGATGGCTTTTTTTTAATTAAGATATCAGGAACATGAGTGGTGGAGAGAGTTGAACTCAACTTTTCTAGTTTATTGAGATATGTAGGACTCTATTATTAGATTGTGAACTCACTTGCAAAAAGAGTAGATGACTTGCAGTTTGATCCCTAGGCTGATTTTACGACTCTGAATTTGGGCTTTTGTTTAGCTATATTTATTTATTATTTTTATGAATCTAATTTCTACTCAACTAATACACTTTTATGAAAATGATAAATTATACAAAATAATTATTCATTATCATCACCATCCATTATAATTTATCATTTTAATGAAATTTTATTGGTTAATAGCTTTACACTCAGGCATATAAAAGTCAAACACTAAACTCTTATTATTATTGGAGTTTAATTTTTATGTATTAATAGTATAAAATTCTTTTACACTGTCATCAACCTATGTTGCCAAATAAGTAAATAATTTGATTAGATCACTGTAAAAAAAAACCTTATTATTGTGTAGAACTATCCATTTTGTTTTGTTTTCAGATGTTTGTCATTGGATAACGTCTTGGGTGCTCTGATTTTGATACACTGACGGTCCATGATCGCACTGGCGTTAATTTCCTATTCCAAATTTAGCCGCTTAGCGATATATATATTTTGTTTGGACTGAACCGATTACAGTGCATCAAATGCATGTTAAAATTTCACCAAAAGTACAAAAAGGGTGATACCAGTGTTGAAAATGAAGTGAGAAAATACATAATATTGAAAATAGGATTAGGTTGTCTAGACTTGTTGATTTTAAGTGATTTGAAATTTATTCAAATTTAAGGTGATATTTGTTTCAGATTTAAAAAGAGTTTATTTATACTCATTTAATATAAGATACCATATTGATTCACTTTTCATTCACTGTTGAATGAAATGTGGACTCATTTAATTAGAATCTATATTCTATTCAATGGTAGAAGAGAAGTGAGTTAGCAGCTGTATATCAAATGAGTACACTTAACAATTTTCTTTTAAAAAAGTGATTATGAAATTTAAATAATTTTATATATAATTGAAAATTAAAAATTGATATAATAAAATTAAAAATTGATATTTTTATATTATGATTATTTTTAAAAATTATCTAAATATATGAAAAAGTGATATTTTTTAACAAAATGATTTTTATCCTAAATCTCATCCAAACCCACTCCCAAAATAAAATATTATGTAAAAATTTCATATAACTTGATCATGTATAAATTTTTAACCGTTGATAAGATCATCTTGTGGGTCTTAGACTAAGTCCCTTCTTCTTCATCTATAGTGAAAATTCACATATGAATACCAACCAAAAAAAATTTAAGTATGAATAGATCATGTGAAATTTTCGCATTAAAGGATCAATTTCTTTTAAGAAGCTTTTAGATTTGAGTTTTGTAAATGTAAAAGAAAATATAATACCAGGAGGCCTTTGTCTTCATAACGAGTCAACTTATCTCAACTCAAATTAATTAAAAAAGAAAAGATTTAAGGAATAATTTTGTTATGTACGTGGCAAGACCCCAAAACCAAATTCTCGTATAAATGACAAAATGCAATGCATGAAGAGATTTGCATCGGAAACTATGGTGACAAATTCTATCAATCAATAGCAGTCATATATGCGTATACTGACTGCATGCATGAATCTTCTCAGGATTCCTTGGGCCCCAAGCTCAAGCACATGTTTAGCTTCTTGAAAAGCCACGATATCTCATACCCAAAATTTGCATAATTGCAAACTGCACACGTGTCACTTGGTTCCGTGGTTCAATGGCTAACGCCTAAGACAAAGCAAAACTGCAAACTTCAGCACGTGAAATTTGATTTGGAATTCGACACCGACTTGATCCTTTGGCCTCTTCCACTTTGAAGATAACAATATATAGTATATAGGGTAATCTTCCAAAGCAGATATACTAGCTAGAATTAAATGCATATATCTTGTATATAACTATATAATATAAATCTAGTTAAATAAGAGCTTGCCATTGTCATAGAAGGGTATGCTGATTTTATAGCAAAAGTAGAGTTAATCTTAAAGCTTACATACATATATATATATATATATATATATATATATATATATATATATATATATATATATACACACACACACACACACACACAATAAGGGAGTTATTGGAAGGTCTTGTAATGGGTTGGAGGTACCATGCTGGGTTGGGGCTGATAGGAGCTTATGTGTTAATATGGGTCAGCTCTGCAGAAATAACTCAGGTTTGTACTAGTGTGTTTTTTTTTCCTGGTTTTACCCCTTTTTCTCTCCTTTGCATGTTATTTTTGGTTGAGTTTGTGGCTTAAAGGTTAAAGCTTCTTTGCATGCGTTATTTCTTTGGCTTATGTCTTTTGTTTTGAAGATCTTATTATTTTGTGTGGCTTCTGAAAAAAGGGTAGTGAAACAAAATCTGAACTCTCCTAAGATTTGAAACTTGTTACAACAGCGACTAAACTGCCTCACTTTGTTACAACAGCGACTAAGTCTTCCAGATATGGATTAGACGAGGCCACAATGTTCTGTCATAAATCATGTTTAAATTTAGACCATTAAAATCGTGTCAAAGTATTACTTTGTTACAATCACAAGCATTTAGATAGCATGTTAATGTTCCGGATAAAAGAGGAAGATTGTGTAAGTCGATTAAGCAAAACTTTGTAGGTTGTAACATATATGACCAACACACTATCATTATTTTTTGTTTTTCGTCCATGTACCTGAATTCATCTGGCAGGATAAAACTTTGTTGTTATTAGTAGAAATGCAAATGTGTAGTTTAGAAGCATCGTTCTCATTTGCCTGATTATGAAAGTGACACACATTACAGAGATATGCTATTAGAGTAAGAGAAAACATTTGTTTTTCTGCATTACAAGGTTGGATTTTGCTTCCCATAGCCAAATCATAGTTATGCTGTTGCAAGCAGTATGAAAAAAACTACCGGATATAACAATCCTTTCTGTGGCTGTGCTTTGTTTTGTAACAAAGCGTTACCACTATTGGTCTTAATGCGTGAATAGCTTAACTCTTACGACCAAATTATTGTTTTTTATGATACCAGTTTTCAGTACTTGGCTCATGTTTTTGTCAACACCAGACGTTTATTCCCCAAAAATTTAATGTTCCCATCTATGCTGTCAGTTAAAAATGTCCCAGGCAACTAGCTGCAGTGTATTTTGTGCCGTCCTAAGGCCTCACATATTGTAAATTCTTACATGCTTTTGGAGCACATTTAATATATGCTCCATAAGCATACATAATTACTCATTTTAAGTTTTTTTATATATTTCTAGATATTACAAGTTACAATGAGTGATTGTGCATACTTATGGAGCATATATTAAATGTACTCCATAAGCATGCAAGAATTTCTCCACATGCATAGACAAAATAGATGCATTATAGTAAATTGTGTATAAATAAGTTTATATTTCAATTATATAAGTGTTAGATCGACATATTGTCCTTAGTAACATTTTCATATATTATTAGTTCAAATCACATCTAACATTTACATAGTTGAAATATACACTTATTTGTTTATAGTTCACGAAATATCAATTTGGATGTCTAAAAACTATGGTGAAAAAACATTCTCACATATTATTTGTTAAAATCATATCTAACACTTACCTAGCCAAAATCTATACCTTGACTACACTTATTTGTTTATAGTTCACGAAATATCAATTTGGGTGTCCAAAAACTATGTTGAAAAAACATTTCTCACATATTATTTGTTAAAATCACATCTAACACTTACCTAGCCAAAATCTATACCTATTGTACGCAGTTCACGAAATATCGATTTGGTTGCCTAAAAACTATGTTGAAAAGGGTTTCTCTTGATTAGAATATGTCAAAAATGGTTTTAATATAATTAATGTAGCCTAGGCATTCTTCATATACCAATGCAATTCATAAAAATGGAACAAAAGAAAGAAGAGAAAATTATGGCATGCATGCAACTTATAGGACAAAAACTAATACACAACATGTAATAGTGTATCTTCTGATTTTATGCCTTTCTGATTGTTCTACTCCTTAAAAACTTGTTATTTCTTCACTTATAACATCTTACAAGCTGATTATGATGTAAGATTTGTTATACTAAGCTTATGACACATTACTGCAGAGGATTTTTACAGAGTACAAACAGCCTTTTGCACTCACTTACCTTGGAGTATCTATGATGGTGGTCTATCTACCCATTTCAGTTTTCAATGAATGGATCTGTAGCTTTCTAAAAAATCTATATAGAAAACTTCATAAGAATATTCAAAAACCAGAAGCAGATATAAAAAGTAGTTTAATTACTGACAAGGAAATCAAAGAAAGAGAAGAAGGGATGCCTTTGGTCAAGAAAGAGGAAGATGAACATCAGTTGCTTGCACAAAGTTGTGAATATATCATGGGAAGTTGCTAAAAGTGGCTTGTACCTCACTCCAATATGGTTTGCATCAGAGGTTACAGAAATTCATTTAAATCTCATTCTTTGAATACATACATTTTTTCATTTTATCTTTTTGTGAAGTGAGTACAACAGGCTATTTGTTGAAACGTCAGGACCAATGTTGTATAAGGAAAAAGCTCTTCTAAAGTGAGCTTGTCTCTAAAATGAGAAAATGATGGGTTTTCCCCCTTAGATCATTTAGTATCCTACACACAATGCACTTCATTGATTGAAGGATGAATATCTTCTCACTTTTTCACTTTAGAGACAAACTAACTTTAGAAGATCCTATTCTCTTGCAAACTATCCATAGCTTAACTCATATCAAAGTTGCTAGACACTTAAGATGGAACGTATTGCTATTGCAGGAGTGATTTAATGTCATTAACGATCATTAAAAGATTTAGTGATCGAGTATTATGAACTTCAGAAGAAAGGGGCAAAAAAATGACTGAGATATGCCTACTCTTTTGCTACGATTTCAAATTTATCTCCTAGCTCCTAGGCATGTTAGTTAACTTTAATTTCCTGCGTGAAGGAATGGACCTAGAAAGTAATGTGGCCTTGGAGATGAGAAACACTTGACTTTAGTTAATACAACTTGATCAGATATGAAATCTTGATAAATGACAATGTTTATTGAGATGTCTGTAAATGATTAGTACATGTATTTTCTTCTCTGCCTCCCTTCCCCGTCCAAAAAATTAAAACAGAAAGATTCTCAGTTTCATGCATGAATATTTCTTCATGAGTTTACAAGATGAAATACTCATTATGTTCCCTATTTTGTGTCTAACTTTTAATTTATTCTTATCATGCAGTATATGTCAAACCTGGCCTTGCAAATACAAATGTTGTGAGTACAACAGTTTTGAGTTCCACATCAGGTCTATTCACTCTTCTGTTTGGAGCTCTTCTTGGCCAGGACTCAGTAAACATAACAAAAATAGCTGCTGTGTTAATCAGCATGGGTGGTGTTGCCATGACAACTGTTGGGAAAACTTGGGCAGCAGATGAGCAGATCGGCATCTCTGAGTAAGTTGAACGTTGCTTCCTATGGTGCAAAAGCCCTTTACTGTAATAATTTACATAGCCCTGCAATCATTGAGGTGTGCAAACTGCTAATTTTTCAGAAAAATGAGATTAAATAAATTTATGCTAGTTTGTGAGGGATTTTTAGCTTTTAATGGTAGGAAAAATTCTAGAGAGTTGGAAATTTTTACCAGAATTAACTTGCCAAATTGATGCGGCATTCTATTGATTCTTAGATGAATGAGTGGATCTTGCTAGTTCATACCATCCAACAATCCTTGATTATGTCAAAAATTTTCTAAGTTGTGTTGTTATTAATTTTATTGAGAATCATTGTGTAGTGATAGTGCAATACTGCCATTGTGGTTCTATCTATATATATGGCCTTACTATAAATATTTCCCTTTGTATTCTAATAATTTTGCTTTCAATTTCTGAAAATGGAAACTGTTCTTATTGCTAAGGACAAGAAGGCATTCTATCACTGGGGATATTTTTGGTCTACTCTCAGCAATATGTTATGGCTTATACACAGGTATGTATATTTAACTGCCAGGCTATTACAGATCACTTGTGTGAAATTCTGACTCGTGAGTATCATTGTCAATCATTGATCAATTACTTGCAGTGCTTCTCAAGAGTTCTGCTGGATCAGGAGACAAGGTTGACATGCAAAAGATTTTTGGGTGTATTGGTCTCTATTGTCTCCTTGGCTTTTGGTGGCTAGGTATGGACTTTCTATTTTTCTTTAGTGGCTATAGCATGTCTCACGGACCAACTTTCCTTATAGCTTTAGTGGTTGAATGAAGGCTCATCAATGAACGCCTTTAGTTGACCTTTTACAAGCCCGATCAAAGCAAAAGGCCTTTTTGGGTTTGAAGCTTCAAAAAATGCATAGATCCATTTTTAGCTTGTGCTTAAAGTCAACATTTTACTAATAGGATGCTATCAGCAATGGTTGAACTCTTGACCATATGCTTTTTTTCAAGGTATGTTTGGATTAATGGAGTTGGGTGGCGAGTGAAATTTTAAGTTTCTTCATTATTTGGATTTGTAAAATTTGAATGGAATGGAGCATAGATGGATTGACTCTATTCTATCAAATTCCATCAACTCTTCATAAATTTCTTTTTCCTAAATTGAAAGGAATGAAATGGAACACAAGTACCCAAACAATGGAGGAGACTAATTATCTCACTCTGTTATATTCCGCTTCACTATGCTCTACTAATTAAGTATACCCAAGAGTAATGTTATTTGTACATAACGTATGTGGGATACCATATCAACATATTTTTATCCAATATTAGATGGAATGCAAGACCAGACTGGTGGGATAGATATTCAATTTAATGGTAAATGTGAGTATATCAGGACTTGCATTCACATATGTTATGTACAATTAATGTTTCTCTTTTTAAAGTACATTTTAGTGGTTATGCTTTAAGATTTTTTGATGGATGCATATAAAGTACAAACAATGTACAAATAATCTGTCTCAAATTTTTCTTTTACTTATGCCTTTGTTCTCTTTCTCTTTTGGGTTGGTTGTTTGTACATAAACCATATTAGTATAATGCATTTTTACAACCCTGATTTTTTGCCAACTTCCATGTTCATTTCAAAATTGGACAACTTGGTTTTTGAAAATTGCTAGTTAAGAATTCCCTGCCTCGTTCCTTTGTGAAACTTTGTCACTGATGCTCTTTCAATTTTCCCTGCAGCGTGGCCGTTAAATGCCGTGGGAATTGAACCCCTTTTCAAATTGCCAACTTCAACATCCATCGCCGAGATTGTTATTGCAAATAGCATTTGGTCAAGCGTGATTTCAGATTACTTTTGGTATGTACAAAAGCCTACATCTGTATATGGAATGAAATAAAAATCTCAAATGAGTTAGCTAGACATAAGTGAGGTCTAGTTTGTGACTCACTTGAAAATCTAATTAATAATAAACATTTGTATACAGTTAAGCTATGTGAAAATTTTACATACTATTCATTCTTACTAATTCATTAAAAGCTTGAGAAAACTGTGTTCAAATAGTTCGCATCATATAAGACGTGTTCGGTTAAATGATACCTCATAATCATCAAAATGTTAAACATGGAGAAAGCTGTTATTGTTATAGTATATTTTCGTTGTGAGGTTAATATCGATGCACTTGTCGGTGCAAGAGAGTTTATATTATTATTTAATCATATATTTTTGGTTGAAAAACTTTTAAAATAACTTATAATTGAGTTAAATATTTTTACTAATTTGATAATACATGTTTAATATATGTATAAATTTTTATTTACACAGAGAGTGCATGTATTTAAATTAAGTTCTTTATTTGATGCCTCTATGTCGTACTGCTGGATAAACTTATGTCTTATACTATAAGCACAATTAGAGTTGAATTTTGAAAAATTATTATTAAAATTAATTTTTGAAAAAAAAAAACTATCAATCAATACGACTTCTAGTGCAAGCGTGCTATGAAAGTCTAGCACTTTTAACGACATCACAATGTATAATTTAATAATAGCATAGAAGAACTTTTACAGGAAAATTGTATCAATATTAAAGAAAATAAAGACTCATTAAAGTGAGAAACTGAGGATTTATTTACTATCAAGGTAATTGGTGGATTGTAAAGCCTTTTTTTTGTTTTTTTGTTTTTACCTTATAAACAAGTTCACGATCCCTATACCTAAATTCTCAGTGGAATTGCACAAATTCATTTCAATAACTATGATGAATACTATGACAGGGCTCTTTCAATTGTTTGGACGGCTCCTTTGGTTGCTACATTGGGCATGTCCTTGACAGTTCCTATTGCCATGATAGCTGACATGGTTATACATGGTCGCAAGTACTCAACAATCTACATTCTTGGTTGCATTCAGGTCTCAACTTTTTTTTCTTTCCAATTGTGTATTCTTTATTAATTTGAATTGTATCTATATTGGTCTACATTGTTATTCATTTGATATGGTTTATAAACATCCATTCTTTGATTCTATTGGAAACAGGTTTTCGCAGGATTTACTCTAGCAAACCTTTCGGATAAGTTTTCAAAGAAATGATGTAGAGTTGACTATGTGACATTCTGAGAAGCAAGTTTGTGTATATTAAACGAGGAATTCAACAGAAAAAAAATATGTATGTGATAATGGGTAATGGGTGCGTGTGGATTAGCTTTTAAAAAAATAATTTTTTTTCTTAATTTTTTTTAGTAGATGTTTTTTCAAAAAAAAAAAAAATGTTTTACGTTCATATAGACCAAATGCTTTTAATTATTGAAAGCATTTATAAAACTGTTTGGATAAAAGAGAATATAAGCACTTTTTCCTTTAACCAAATTATATGTAAGGGCAAGAATAAAAGTTCGATTATTGTGGATCCCATTCTAAACTGGGTCCTCTAACTACTCAACTCTTGAAGTGCTCTAATGGTATTCTTAATTGGATTTCATCCTAAACTAGTTCGATTTTCAACAAGTTTTACCCACAAGGGAAAATAATTCTTTAAATAATATCATCTATTTTTCAAATGTTTTTTTTTTGTTATCATAGTTATGACCATTTTCTTCATTAAACTTAGTAATTATATTCTTCCAACCTTGAAGTGAGCATGAGGCCTATTTCCAGAATTCCAGCAACAATTTCTTCAATGCACACAATGAAAAAACTCCAATAGTAAACCCATCCTATTTGGCCTTTTTCTGACGCTGACATTCCAATTTGATTTTTTTGTGTGGCTCTAATTCTAGGAATTAGTTTTGAAAGTATGCTATATTTTCGTATTCAAAAAATTGAGTATGCATAAGTGAAAATGAGTGTACCTTGAAAAAACAATGAAACCTAGTGAGAGTCACATAGCAGAGTGGTTGTGTATGGGAGTTGTGAACGCTTTAAGGGGTTTGAAAAGGAATATGATTGGAATTATAAATAATAGGAATGGATAGTTTTTTAATGTAATTTTATTAAAAACAACTTCTAGTTTTTTTCTTTTTTAATTGGAAGTATTTTTTAAAATAAGTTGATCCAAATACCCTAAAAAAATCAAATAAGCACTTTTTAAAAAATATATATATAAAAAAGCCAATCCAAACGAATGCAACATAAATGGAAACAAAAGAGGATAACAATGCGCTCGTTTAAAATTCCCTTTTTTAAATAAAAAAGAGAGCTTTCTAAATGCTTTTTGTCGGGTCCAGTGGAGAAAATGTTGTGGTCAAAAAGCCACAAGACAATCCATAGTAGAGTGGTTGGAGGTTGAAAAATTTGCTAAATACATGCGTGAAGAAATTTTGCCCATGAGCCGAACTTTGCAGTGTGTGTTTACACTGCATGAAACCTCTATAAATAGATATGTTTGGCCATTTGCAAATACCAAGCAGCAGATGAATATATGAGCTGCACAGTGAAGAGAATACACAGAGAGTGTGCTATTCTCTGGAAAGTGAAAAAAATAGAGAATATGAGTAAAATCTCAGAAAGTATAAGGTGTAAGTAAATACACTGAAATATTTTGGATATCATCTTTATCCTCATTAGTCCTACAAAAGTCAGTATTTGAATAGGAGGTCTTGTTAGGAAACACTATATTTATCGCTTATGTGGGAGTGTGGAAATGATATTTTGTAATTATTCTGAAATAGTAGGAATATTTTTAGAGTTTGTTCGTGATTTTTCTTTCGATATTTGGGTTTCCATGTTATAATTCGATGTTTATTTGCTTTTGGCTTTGTACATATTTATTATTGCTAATTGTGACGATTGGTAGATTTATTTTAGTGTTCATTGCCAACAACCACACATTGTTGGTATCATTTATTTATACTGTAAATCAATTCCTGAATCCAATACTTTCTTTTGTTTTTTTATATGTTTAAGTAAGCTTTTTAGGGAAAAGAAAAGTAAATTTACTAATAAAAAACATATTTTTACCTTTTCATAAACTAAATTTTCATCTTATGAAAATATATATATCATAATTGTTCTAAAATAATTTTAGACAAATGCTATAAGATTAAAACTTTGAGAGTATAACTTACTTACTACTTGTTTAAAAGACAATCTCAAATCGTAAGGAAAGTAACGTCCCCAAGAATGCTTAGACATAAATACAGAGCTCTTCGGGCGCTTGAGCAATAGAAGAGAAGTGGTATCCTTCAGGGGTGCCTAAGCTAGACAAGTTCATGTCATTAAGGGCATGTAAGCTCAAGGAGAAGCACCTTCCTTATCAAAATGGTGATAATTTATATAGATTAAAGCCATTGTAAAAAATCATTTAAATTGAATCTTTGATGGGTGTTTTATTCCTTAGAATTTTATGTTCCAATTCATGAGGTTTCTATTTTGTTTTTGGATGTATTTTCAATTAAAATTGAGTTTTAATTATGTTTTTGGGCATAGGAAAGCTTTGGAAAGTTGAAAAGAGAAACTTGGTAATTGTTGGACCTTGACTGCCCAAGCACTATGGTGCACTGCCCTAGTGTTCATTGGGCCAAGATATTGTGCTTATTGGAGTGACACAACTAGATGATTGCGGCATCTAATTTGATTTATGATGTGTTTATTTTTTGGTGTATTATGATGTGTTTTTAAACCCCAAATGAAAGGGTTTTAAGGGGATTAAAATAGGAAACAAAATAGTACATCCTAGCAACTCTAAGAATAGACCAAAGGACAACAAGAGGAAAAAGGATTCAGAGTTGATCATTCCAAATCTTTGTTCTACAATGAACTCTTCTCTTCTCTCTTACTGTATTTTTCTTTAATAGCTATCATAGGGCTTCTCCTTGCAGAGTTCTCGACTAAGGAAGAATAAGGTTTCCAACAACTAAAAGGGGATGTGATAGACTCGTAATTGCTGAGTCACTCTATATGCTTATATTTAAATCATAAAAACCTTTTAAAATATAAATTCATTTTCTACATACAATCACTATTTCTTAAAGTCAATATAATTATAACTGACACTTCATAAATCACATAAAAATACTGTAAATCCTGATACAAAACATATATGTATATAAAGTTCTTGATACAAATAACCATGAATGTTAAATCATAAATTACAAATTAAAATATACTATCATGGTATGCAAAATTGAAAGACTATTCCATGGTTAGACCCTCCCGAAGACACGGAGCACTCTATATCATCAACAAAGATACTTCACCCCAAGTGAAGCTCACCAACCTAAAAAAATGCCCTCCTGTTGGGAAGATTGCAAGGAGAAACCCACAGGTAACTAGTGTATTTGCAAAAAGGAAAAGGGAGAGAGGTGAGTTTTATCTAAAATTTAGTGAGTGAATTCTCACTTGTAATTCCTTCCATGGAACAACTACCAAGGTGCGTAGCAAACATGAGAGCAATAATAACAATAATAACAACGAAGATATACAAACTTTAAAACAATATCAACATACATACATAAGCATTGTAAAAATAAACCCTTCAGTATTCTAAGTCGTAATCTATAGTACTCTGAACTTGATACATATATATAGGACTAGTTATAGTTATCCATATTATCTTTGTTTTCTAAAACTCTACCTCCATGGCTATTAAAAGGTTTTGCCTCCATGGCTAATTTATACTATTGCCTTAATGGCTATTTAACACTATTGTCTAGATGGTCGTTAGATGTTATTGCCTCCATGGCTATTTATAAATTTCATCATACGTAACTCAACTCGAAATAAATAAAATCCACAGTCCTGAAATTTCATATTTTTTAGTTTCTTGAAAACTCTTAGTATCATAAGAGCTTTGGATTCTATAACTCGCAGTCTAACCTTAGCATAACTTGGCCATGAAATAGTGTCCAAAGGATCACCTACTTGCAGAAATTGTGATTTTCAAGGCCACAGAATATGTAGGCGCCAACTATTAGGAATCATAGGAAACTCCATGCTTTAAATCATTTTGACTAAATTTCTAATTCGAATCTAAAACTGGCATATTTTCATAGCTAGATAATTCTAACATCAAACTTCAACACCAATAGGGTTGTAAATCATAAAAACTCTGAAATCATAATCACCTGGGTTCTCAAAAGCTAAAACATACTTTACACTATATATATTCATTTTCTCTAAAACTATGTGCTAGGTTCTTCTCTCTCTATCATATATACATTCTTACTCTTGAGCTCATCCTGGTAATTGACAAGTCTCTAATATAATCCTATTCATATCTAGCTCTTTATTAAAAGTCATTTTAGCAACAAATGGTCCCATGAGTCTCTTAAAACATATAATTCATGCTCTTTGCAAACCATAACTTTCATAAATTTGACAAAATCAATAACAATCTCTAATATCTTTGAACTAGTCATCTAAATCATGCATTTATGTGAAACTCTAAAGAAAATAATTCTAATAATCAAAATAGGATCAAGGATTGAACCAGCTCATCTGGAGAGGTGGAACGTGAAAGACTAACTCTGGTAGCTGAGGAGAAAGGATGGCACCAAGTCTACCATTATAACCATAAAACTCATCAATATTCTATGGGTATCTCTAGGTTACTCTAACACAACTCTAACAACATTGGGGAGCACCCACTTATCAACAATGAGAGAAATAACAATACCCAACCCAAGATCATGAAAGAATAGAGGAAAGGAAGACATAATCTAACAACATATACATACCTTAATGATTGAGGATGATGGATTTGGGTGCGATTGAGAGAAAAGGGAGAGGTAGGGGGTTTGGGGTTTGCTACTGAAAAATGGGGAAGAATAGAGTAGGGAAGGGTTTCATAAGAATGGGGAGACATCAGTAAGTGGAATAACACTATTTCACACTGTCACACTCCAGAAGAAGGCTATAAGCTAGGCATTCTTGCACCCTTGACCATGTTCTTGCGCCGCTCTGGCGTCCTCAAACCACAAAATCCCCAAATTCCCGCATTGTGATCGCTATAGTGTTTCTGGACCACTATGGCAGTGACAATTCACCCAGCTTCTACATTTTCTTAGTCATTTTGGCATCTGGTTATCAAACTCACTTATTTATATTTATTAATTTTAAATTAATCTCCATTAACTTAAAACATAAATGTAAATAAGGAAATATACTATTTGGATTCAAATAAAATATCATAAAAATTAAAATCTCAACAAATCAAAATCCAAATTTTGGGTTTTAGTTCAAATTCAGGAATCTTCAAGATTTTCTAAACTTGTGGGCTAGAAGGAAACATTTAAAGGTTTAATAAAATTAATTAAAATCACTCTTTAACTTGTTTTCCTCTTGGAAACCATTCTGGGACTTTTGATCCCAAGAAAGTGGCTCTAACATATAGTTTTCCAATGAGGTGTAGGATCAGACTTAGTAAAATGTAGACAGGCAATATGAATGGGTCTTAAGACCTGAGGCTGTATGAAAAAGAAAATCTATTAACACATGTACCTTCAATATCAAGCTGAGTGGGTCACATTGGCTAATGATAAGAGGGAACTTGCATCACTAGTGGGAACTGATGAAATATGAGAAATCATACAACATGAGGCTCTTGAAACTACTCTACATTAAGGGATATATCGATGGTAAACCCATTCTCGAGTACTCATTGATAGGGGTACCATCATGAATGTCATGCCAATAGGGATTTTGAAAAAGCTTGGAAAATCACTTATTGATCTAAAAGAGACCAACATCAAAATGACCAAATTCACAAGAGAAAGTACAAAAGTGATGGGTTTCTATGTCAGGAGTTCATAGTGGGTACTAGGACTACACCAACAATATTCTTAGTAGTAGATGCAAAACCAGGATATGCGTTGTTACTAGGAAGGGACTAGATTCACTCAAACCAAGTAGTCCTTCTCTTTGCATCAGCAACTCATGTTTTGGAATGATGGAAAAATTGAAGTGGTAGAGGCTGATCAAAGGCCATTCTTAGCTAATGCGAAGGCAATTGAAGCCCCATTTGTTATTACCCTGACTACGATCCCTGGAATTCGCTTTAAGGGACTCAATACAAAAAGTCCACATTACCGATCATTGATTCCAATTGAATCCCGCCGCCCCATGGCTTGATAAAATGATAATAGATGATGAACTCTAAGAAACAAGCTCAAGACGTCCTACAACAGACTGATTTATATTCGCTAGAATCGCATTGAAGAATGCATTTTCAGCAAGAGTTAAGGAAAAATCAAAGCAATGGTGCCCTGCAACGGGCCTATTCAAAGAGAGGTGCCCATATTGGAATCACAAGATCCACTTAGTAAGGTGAACTTAGGCACCACAGAGAACCATGGATGACTAAAATTAGTAGCTTGTTGAATAAGGAAAACCGTGATTGGCTAATTGCATTGATAACACAATATATATAAGGACTAATTTGCATGAGATTACCATGAGATGCTAGGCTTATCAAGGCAACTAGTTGAGCACTGAATGCCATTCAAGCTAGGATTCAAGCCTTATAGACAACACAGAAGGAGGTTAACCCGTTGCTACCAAAAATAAAGTTATAAATAGAACACATGCTGAAGGCTGGATTTATTAGGACTGCAAGATACGTAGAATTGTTAGCTAGCATAGTTCTTGTAATGAAAAAGAATGGCTAAGTTAGAATTTGTATATAGAAATTTAAATTTGGCTACTCCAAAAGACGGTGTGTAATGCCTATTCAGATATGTTAGTTGACGCTACGCTAATAATAAAACCCTTTAATTTATGGATGGTCATTTAGGATATAATCAAATCTTTGCAGCTTAAATAGACATTTATAAGACGCATTTCATTGCCTTGAGGCCATAGGCATCTTCAAATAGGTAGACATGTCTTCGAACTCAAAAATGCCAAGGCTACTTACCAAAAGACGATGAATGCTATTTTTCATAAATTAATAGGAAAATCCATAGAAGTGTATATTGATGACATGGTCGTTATGGCTGGCTTTGAGAGCACTCATGATTTAGAAAAAAGTTTCGTGAAAATGAGAAAACGTTCACTAAAAATAAATCTAGCTAAGTGTGCCTTTGGAGTTTCGCCATAGTATTGAAACTCGTGGCAAGCTAAAAAAACAGGTGAACCAGTTATGAAGCTGGTTTGAGTCACTATTTGGATTAGCCACGCATTAAAAGGGATAGACATGGTTCGACTTGGTTGGGTTTTTGTCAAACTGATGACTGAATCGGTTTTAGAAATCAATTGGGTTGGGTTTTTTTTTTTATTTTTATTTTTTGCTAAATGACATATTTTTTAAATCCTTAAAAAAATTCTAATGTGAATTTTGGAAAAATATAGTAACTTTGTTTGTATTGTCATAACTTATGAGTTTGTGAGTAAAACTTTATGAGTTTGCTTATGTAATTATGTTTTGAACTTGTCAATTGTGATTCGTGATTGTGAAATGTGAACAAAATCTTGGAATTTATGTTATTTAATTATTTTTTTGTATTTGAACCCTTAAAGAGTGTTTAAATTAATTACTTATCATTTGATTTAAATTTTTGTATACTTATATATATATATATATATATTGTATAAATTAGGTTAACAAGGTCGCATGAGGTCTCAGTTGAACTATAATTGAGCTTCTTGGCCAGAGGAGATATTGGGTAAAGTTAAAAACTATGGTTTAAGCTAGAACTTCCTAGGATTCCTAGTTCATCAACAGGGTAGAAGGGGACAAAAATAAGGCTAAAGCAGTCTTATAAGCTAGCTCCATCAAATATAAAGAATACAAAGAGGCGTAGGGGGCATATGTTGGACACCAAAATTATTAGGTCAACCTGATAGGCCCAAATAGAAAAGCTAAAGTTTGTTGCGATGAGTAAATGTTGGGCTTAATGGAAAGAAATGTAGGCCCAAGTGAAAGAAGACAATGGCTGAGGAATGGGCTTGCGTGGAGTGAAAAGGTAGTAGTCCAACCAAATGAAATGATGCCACAGCTAAGTAAATGTCTACAAAGATATGAATAGTAGTTGCTAAAAAATATGAACGACTATTATCGTGTATAGAGTTTGGCTAACGAGCTATAAATAGGGAATCTTTATGTAAATGAGATAGGCCACAATCTCCAAGCACATGGCTACTTATTTTACAATTTTTTCTTCTTTTTGTATTGTTCATTTGGATTAATGCAGGTTACTTTTATTTCTCATTTTACTTCTTTTAGCCTTTCTATAATGATTTAGAGAACCCATAAGCTTAGTCTCAATCTCTGACTTTAGCATAAATTGGCTTGTTTATGGAGACTTCTTATATTTTGGAGTGAATTGGATCAAGTCAATCTTGGCTGATTTAATTTGGATTAACCTGAGAATTTACTCAAAAAATTGATTTAAAGGTGAGGGTATTACAGTATTTCCACTATTATAACTTAAAGAATTGTTGTTAACAAACCACAACAACCCTGCACCTTGTACTACTACTCCGGCCGCACAAAGTGAGCTGCGAGGGAGGAACAAATCAATCAGATAACAGAAATCGGCGTCGAATGGAAAAGGGAAAGGGAGTGATGGGATCATTGGGCCGAAGATGGGCCGTTGACTTCACAGACAACTCAACCTCTCCTTCCTCTCGCGACGTCCCTGATCCTCCCGGTTTCTCTCGCGCTTCTCTCGACCAGGTTTAAGTTTAACACCTTCCTCTTTTCTCTTCTTTTTTTTTTTTTATCTTTTTCTCCTTAATTATTATTCCGTTTAATTTTGGGTTTGTTAAAACAATTTTAAAAAAAAATTAAAATTTGTAGGACGATTCCTCCCTCAGTCGCCAAAAGAAGGATGCTGAATCCAACTGGAAAGCCCAGGTTCACTGATTTTTTTACCTTTTTATTTTGATTTTCAATTTACGACAATTAATTTGATTGTTAAGGACGTAATTTGTGTAATTATTGCTTATAACTATGCTCTTGGATCTGGATCAACATTCAACACGGGTAATGTAATGATCGCAGTTTTTATATTTGTGTAATGTTTTGATTTTAATTTTAAATTTTGGCTTTGGTAAAATTGACAGAAAGCTTGGGAAGTAGCACAAGCCCCTTTCAAGAACTTGCTAATGATGGGGTTCATGATGTGGATGGCTGGTAGCACGGTGCACTTGTTCAGCATTGGTATCACCTTTTCAGCTCTTTGGCAACCAATCAGCGCCTTGCAAAGCGTCGGCAAGAGTAAGATCAGTTCCTTTCCCCTCTCAGCGTGGATTGATTTGATTGAGAGAAAAATTGAGAATTGTTCAGGTCACAATAGGGTATACTAGTATCAGTTTTTATTGTTAACAGGTTGTTTGTTCTGTTCGTGTGCATGTCTTTTTCTTTCATTTTTTTTTATGCTTGTCACTACTCACTAATCATTTGTCGTAAATTTGTGTATTGTTGTCGCTAAGTTGGTTATCGCTTAATTTGAGGCTGGGAATGTTCTCCAGCAATAAATTGGATCCAATTAAAGACATAGCACCTGATGTCTGAAGATAGTCGGTTATGGGTGTAAATGCATTTGCAATGAAGGAGACGATTGGATATTTTACCAATGACTTAATGCTTGATTAACTTGTTGTCTTGTCCTTCGTGGTCTTTATTGTCAAATTTGACAAGTCATGGGCTCCGGTGTTTTGAGCATCTATTCAAAATTTCAAAGTCATTTTCTTTCTGAATAGATGATGATTTAACCTTATGTTCTGTCCTCGTTTCATTGACATAAGATGTTCTAGTTTGACATTAGTGAATTTGCTTTGCATTGCGTTTTTGTTTTCATGTGCTTGAGTGGCTCAGTTTGTTAGTGATAGGACCTCAGGTTAAAAATGAATATTATAGAAGGAAGTCCCATGAGTTTCCAAATTAGGGAAATTGGAAAGAGAGAGTGAGGTCGTAGTGCCCACAACAGAGTAATGAACTGGCAGATAGAGGGAATAGAAATTGAAGATTTTGTGCGATTCAGTTAGAAGGGGTGTGTGGTTTTTTTTTTTGTGATTTGGTTTTTTTTTTTGGGGGGAGGGGGGGTTACTGTATGTAAGGAGGTGGGAAATGAGAAAGGTAGACTCAATATTGGCTTGGAGTGGGAGAAATTGAGCTGCTTTAGTGCTCAGACCTTATTTTCTCGTTTTCTTTTCATATTATCCACCCCCTTGGACTGATTCCCCACTGGAACCAGCTTCACGAGAGTAATACACGCGATTTTTCCTTCATTTTCTTACATCCTTATATTGATGCCTATCAATTAGAATCATTAATGCTCCTATTGATTTTGTGCAGTTTTTGAGCCTTACAAAGACAGTAGAGTGGAGCTTCTTGGACCTAAGTTGTTATTCATTGCCCTTAATTTGGGCGGCTTGGCACTTGGTGTTTGGAAGGTAATTTGTGCTGCAAAGTTGTGCCTCAAGGATCGTCTTACTTGTAATTTATAACTCATATGTGAATGTTCTGTTCTGCAGCTTAATGCATTGGGGCTTCTTCCTACGCACACATCAGATTGGGTCTCATCCTTACCACCTGCTCAGGTTGGATTCGTCTTTTCCAAAAAAGTAACTGCAAGTTATATTTGTCCTAGTTTATGTATATTTGATTACTCTTAAAACAATACCTTAAACAGTCAGACACATTATTTTACTGGTTCAAGGTATTTTTCCAAACAACTAATGTATTTTCTAGGACCTTTTTATGACTATTCAGATGGGTATGTTTGAGCCCTTTTCTTGACATAATTTCTGCTGGGTATTAATTTTGCTAAACTGTAATTATGTTAGTCCGTTTTATTCTTTACTGTCCTACAAGCTAGGAAATAGTCTTCTTGCCTATGTCTCATATTTCATATAATGTGTCAAATTTAGAATCCTGGTCTTCTGAGTTAAGGCGTTGAATGTTACAAAGTGAAGTTTGGGCAGCAATGTTTGTAGATTAAGAGTAGGGCATGATTTATGATGGGTGATCACACTTTTGAAATTGCATGTAGGAAATCAATTTTCTTTTCCATATCTTTTATATTTTTATACTAATGTCCCAGAATTCTGAATCCTAGTCTTCCTATCTAAGGCATTGAATGATTCAAAGTAAAGTTTGGGCAACAATGCTTGTAGATGAAAAGGGAAATTATTTATGTTGGGTAATCATACATTTAACATTTGACATTGCATGCTTCTTGGTTCTACAAATTTCATCTGTTTTCGGTTTTCCTTTGTCGAGCTGAAACTGTTATCAGAAATAGCAATATTATGCTTACAAGTTACTTTGGAGGTCAATATCAGAGTAATTTTAGAGGAACCGTAGTTATATGGTGTATTAAAGAAATGTATGGTATGATAAAGGATTGTTGCAATGCTGTTTAGATTCTAGTAAAAATGCATACATGTGCTTTAAGTTCACTTTGTAAACCGGATAATGTGATCATTTAAATCTATGATTGGTTTTTGTCAAAAATGAAAGAAAGAAGAATCTACCACTGGTTGGCATCTCCTCCTATTTCTTTCTGTTTGATCATTTGAGGACCTGGTGAATAGTTATGTCAATTTCATGATTTTGATGCTGTCACGTGTTTATTATTCTCTGTTTCATGTGCTTATGATATAACCTTGCTTTTTCTTATCTTCAGGAGGTGGAGAATTCAGGTGGGGGTCTTAACTTGGGTTGATATGTGCTTGCTGCTCTTCATCCTGTGGCATGTCTTGGCTGGAATTTAAATATATAAGGATAAAGGGTTCAGTGTTTCTGGTCAACAGCATGTTCAAATTGTCACTATAAAGGGTTTGCTATGAATTTAACCAACTCTTGAAGTCACCAAGATTTGACGAGGTTTGTAGGAGGCTAGGTCTGGGAGTACTATGAATAATGAAAAATAGTATTTCTACTTGCATTGTTTTCGTATATACTTCTATTTATGTGTAGGATTCTAATATTTTGCACATCTTATTTTCTCTATATCACTTTTATTTTAAATTTGATCAAAAAGGAAAGTTATGTGCCAGAATCTTCCTTACATTTATGTGAAGCATTATAGCAATTGATTTCCTTTAATGTGCTGTGGTGTCTGGCTTTACATTCCTGTTGAGGTGAAGTTCTCAGTTTCTCTTGCTCTGCTCTATTTATAATTCAACAATTTAGTTGTTTCATTGAAAATATGAGTGAAAAACAATAAATACTTGACTTTCAAAGTTACGAGTCAAATTATAAATGGAATAAAATAAGGCATAGCCTAGAAGTTTGAAGAAGGTTTTTGTTTCTTTGCCTTTTTTAGAAACGGTCACAGAAAACCAAGATATCCTTGCAAGTTGTAACGAGTTTGTTGCTGAGGTTTACGAACTATTTAGGAAACAATTATTTGGGAATGATATTACTAAATTTATATATAGAGTTCATTCATTAAAATATATATCTCAATTTTGTCTTTAACCAAACATATCCTAAAAGAGAAAAATCTTCCTAGAGAAGTATAAAAGAATATGATGGAAATTCAACAACCCAAAATCTCTGCAATGGGGTGATTATTTTTGGACTAAATTAATATATTAATTCTATATTCATGGGAGAGGATTCTTTTAAGTTGAAAATGCACCTGAACTTGTTATATTTATATTTCTCCTAGTTATTAAGATTTAATTTTAATGCACTGACATATAAAAATAACCATCTAATTATATAATATTATATAATATCATATAAATAAATATGTTTAATATTCATCCCACCAGTATATTGTTAAGCCAGGTAATTTAGCAGGACAAAAAGAGAACTAGGCTGTGCCGTAGACTGATATCTTTTGCACACAAAAGGGTTAATTTGCAATATAAGACCCAACAATGATAATAATTAGTCAACCTTTAATAATGCAGTATAAAGGAAATGTCAAACTTGGTAATAATGAACAGTACGACTATGTCTCTTTTCCTTTATGTTATATCAGAAAAAGAGAGAGAGAAAAAAAATGAGATTACAATTTTCAAGTGTTTAATCACATATGTTTATATATTTATTTTAATTTATCTAGAAACTTTTCACGCTATAATTTGATTATTTATTATTAAATTACCAGAAAAATAGTTATTATTTAAAAATAAAACTTGTTGAACAATTCGAAAACTACATTATCACGAGGTAAACTTTCAACTTGTCATCATTGCATCTAAACACTATTTTTATTCTGTATTATCTACAGATGTATAGTTGCGCGGATGCGTAATTGGTTATTAATTAGGCTGTTATATTATATTTTACACTTTATTATACAAGTGTCTTGCTACTATGTGAAAGGATAGAGTGCTGCACCTTAGATGGCGAAAGTCCATTAGCATAAAGCATCACTAGCTCATGCTCTAACTCGAATAGCATGCATGGAGCATGTGGAATCCTGCGTGAATCAACATGAATCAACTTACAAGACTAAATACTCATGGGTGGCCGAGAGTGAAATAGTATCATGAGGAAAGGGTGAAAAATAGAACATAAATCCACATGCCCCCAAGCAGTGGGAGTAGCCCAGCTCAGGGCTCTAACTGCATGTATTTTGAAGAATGAGTCGGTGATTCATAGGCAGTGGTTTACAGGAAGGGACAGGGTCATGGTCCCCAAATTTGCACATTATTGTATAATTATATTTATATTTTGTATTATAATCCTCTAAAAAATCCAGTCATATTTGAACATAGAGTATATAACAAATAACAACCGTCTTTTGGTATAGTAGCATGTATGTATAAAGTATGAAACATAGATGTCTCTACAATATATTTTTTTTAGACTTTTCTTTTATTAACTCTTTTTATCCACTTAGTGGAGTTTTTACTTAGTTAGTTATTTATAATACGCTATTTTGATATTAAATGATACATTGATACACATTTTTTTTAAGTTAAGTCTAAAAGATATTTAAGAAGAAAACTATTAATTCATTTATTAAGAGAAAATAGAATAAATAATGAAACAAATTCTCATTTACCAATAATTTGTATAAAAAATACTATATAGTAACTCATTTTATGCTTTAATTTCTATATGATAATTTATTTATTTTATTTATGTTATTTATGTTAATGACTTGGTTAAGGGAAACCACCAAAACTATAGTAAAAGCAAGTCTTCACAAGACAATTGTCACTTCTTAAGGACCCAAACCTGGTTCTACTAAATATGACTTTTTAAATTTAACCTTTTACTGATGAATAATAAGCATATATTATATCATAATACAACAAATTTTCAACAATTAATCAATTTTAAACTTATTTTCCACTTGAGGTTCTATTGTTTTTAACTTTTATATCTTGATCTTGCACGCCAAAACAGGGGCAAAAGAATTAGAACCAACAATGTGAAATTGCTGGTCTAATATGATCAATAAACTTTTGTTACCTGAGGGATCGTGTAAATGTGATTAATGCTGCATTTGTTTCTGATTTTTTAATAGAAAATTGTTTTTTCAAACTGAAAGAAATAACTTTTATAGAAGTTATTTATATCAATTTCTACTTAAATGCTAAAATCTACTTATCATAAAAGCTACTATGAATAACTTCTAAGAAAACTAATATTTATTAAAAAAAAGTCAATTTTCTGTAAACAAAATTCAAAACAAACACACCCTAATAAGCTTGAGTCTCCTTGTGCATGCAAAACTATTAGGTGGCAGCACCATTGATGAGATAACATTTATAGGAAAGAGTGTTGTTTTGGCATTGACTCATTCCCAACCGTAAGCTTCCCTCTACCCTCATCCTCCGGAAACGCGCAAGCAAATGCACCTCACCTATTTTCGGGGCTTGCTGGATCACTACACTAAAGAACCTTTACTTTAGAGCCTTACCAATCTGTAAAAAATAATAACACTAACTATCAATTTTAGTCCTTCGTAAATATATTGGCGATAAATTTGTTTCTAGAATTTGAACATTATATATTGATCTCCTACAATTAAAAATACTTTAAGAATGATCAATTTATCTCATTTTTAAATTATGATAGAATAATATGTGATTTTTAAATTTTGATGGGTTAATTTATCTCCTAATATATTTTTAGGGACCAAAATAACTATTTAGTCAAATAATAATTAGTAACAAAATTAAGTTCATTTTCACAAAACAAAAATGGCCTTTGATTGGTTTTCTTGCTAAGGCAATAACTTCTATTTTTTTTTCCCATAATTCTGTTAAGGCATATTCTTGAAGTGCTTATTATGAAATATAAAAGTATAAATATTTATTTTTTAAATTCTAAAAGGATTATTTGCTCTTTCTTTCATTTTACTTTTTTTTTCTTTTTAAATTATATGCTCTTATGTAGTTAATAATGATTATGATGAGTGTTGGATATTTCTTTTTAGATCACAAGCTTTTTTTTTTTGGAATGGAGCAAAAGCCCCAAAAACAAAACTAGGCAAAAAACCTAGGGAAAACAATGGAAGTTATATCATCCTAAGGTAGTGTTTGGTATTGTCACAGTGAAGATAGAGACAGTAGAAATAGTGAAGAGAGAATTGTAATACCAGTTCATCCAGAAGCTAATAATATGAATTTATACATAAAGTACAACGATTAACATTAAATAAAAAGATTATAAGCCAAAGATTCTGGCATAAGTATTTAATGTCATAAATTACAAACTGGATATTTTTAAAATTTGCAATAAAAAAATCATATATTAATTAAATATAAGTCCATAAGTTGCTAGCATTCTATTCAGCGTTTCTTGACTGACTGAAACCACAAAAAATAAAAATAACGAAAAATGAGAATTTAAAATGAATTCTCAATAGAAAATAAATGGTTTTAAAATATTAAACTATAGTTGGTTTAAGGATGTCTTACATGGAAAATACAAGGGCTACAATAACATTATATGAACATAATCAGCTATCCTATTATAAATAAAATATGCCATGTAGAGCATGTTGTGCATATCTTATCGAAATTATGATTTCTTTACTTTATTATTCTTCCATTTGTTTGTTGTCGCACAGTCGAAGGCCTTATTTAAGGGAACTTTAATTCTTTTGTGTTGTTCTTTACATTGTGACAACACAACAAGACTTTACACCATTCTAACCAAGACATATAGCATAAAAAGATTTTATATGTATCCCTTTGCTTGTAAATCTTAGCAACAAATTTTAATCGACCATAGTCTTTTTAAATTAATTAATAGTCATTGTGCATAAATTCACAATAAGGAATTCATCCAATTAATCCATAAATAAAGCTTAAATAAAAGCTTACAAAGTAATCAACAATTTAAATAGTGAAACGTAAACTAAAATAAATGCACCAAATTTATAAATTCATGCATAAATAAACTGGACCAAAATAGTATAAGCTTAGACCAAATAAATTAATATTTCAATAAAGTTGATTTAAACAATAGAGTTACCAATCTAAATATTAATTTCAAAAGGGACTAATATTAAGAAAATTTTTATTAAATTTTTTTTGTCATTTATCAAAATCCATGAGTTGGTCTTTATCATCATAAGGTCATAATAAGTTTAATATTTCAAATTTATGTACAATAACCTTCATTTATTCTTAGTATTAGATTTTAATTATATTTTATCTCTAATTTAGGTTCCTTATAGAAATTACTATAAACATTGACAACTCAAATTAATATAATATTATATAAATAGTATGATTAATTTTAAAATGGAAGGATGATAAATTAATGTACGCATAATAACATAAACAAAAGAAACATTTAACTAACTTGAATTAAATAATAAATCTTGTAACTATTAAAAAAAATTAAAATAAAAGAAGAAACGAAGACATCGCGAGTGGGAAAAGAAGAATCTTCATAATTAAGTCATTAAAAAAAGAAACTAAAACACGGTAATGGATAGTAATCAAAGAGAAGAGGATCATCTTAGTTAAATAGGTTGTGTTATTTTTACTCAATATTCAAGTACATAATCATCAATAAATATAAAAAATGACAAAATAAAATGATAATGATAAATAACAATGACTTAATATAAAAGGACAGTATATAAAATAAGTAGTAATAATAATAACTATAACCATGATTTTATTTTGCATAAACTAAATTCATTTTCTACCTCTAATTTTATAGGCAGATGAAATGATGCGTATATGTTGAGCTTCTTTTCTTGTAAAATACTTTCACTTTTTTTTTCTCTATGTTTCTCTTTATTTCTTTTCTTTCTTCTCTATCCTCTCTTTTTCTTCCTCTCACACACTCCCTTCTAACACTTCCATTCTTTCTTTTTCTTTCTCTCTTTCACTCACTCACTCACGCACACACAAACATTCACCCTCCCCTTTTTTATTGCTGATATGGGTGCTTGTGGGTTGATGTATTTTTAGCACGTCTCGGTAGTTGTAGTTTTTTTTTTATTTTTTAATCTTTAGTATAAAATTACACACCTAGTTATTTATACTCAACTTAATACTACTCATTACTTTTAATAAAATTTATTCTTAACTTAGTATATGGTATATTGAATTTATCCTTACAAATTTGTGGTCTTATTTTAAACAATTAATTTAGTCTAATCTTTAAAATATATATTGATGTAAATTTATCAAGTAAGACAAAATAAATATTTAAATTGGATACAAAAATTAAATATCATAAAAATAATTTTCTGAAAAAAGGGATGTTCAGAGACAAAAAATACTATAAAAATAATTTTATGAAAAAGGATGTTACAGAGACAAAAAATACTATCTCTCTATCGTGTTCGCGTAACGTACAAGACATGATAATTGTTTCCATATCTTTTTTGGAAACATTGGGACAAGATAATAAATACATGATAAAAGACATTATGTCTCTCCGGACAGGCGCGGACTGGCCACCGACTATTGGACTTTTTAGCGGACCACCCTGCACCACCATTGTTATTGGTAGAATATATAGGGAAATATTAAATATGTATATGTATATTATTGGAAGAAAAAATATTTAATTTCTATCTCCATATTATTTCCCCACTTTTAGAGGTATAAGAATTTTTGTATTTCTACGCTAATCGTATATGCACCACCAAATAGATTGTGTCTTCAATATCTGTGTACTTTTATCCCAGGGACAGCAACTAAACACTATCTAAAGGATGACCCCAAACCTTTCGGAATGATAAAGAAATAAGTAATCCCTAACTCATGAGTATAACCCAAGCTAACCAAATACTCAGTTGTCAGTTTTGCTAGCGGTAAATATGAGACACCACAACCTCCCAATCATGGTAGAGTAAGGTCCCGTTTGAATAAACATTTTATTTAGGTGCTTATATAAAATTAATTTTTAAAAGTAACTTGTGAATAAATTATTTTATATTCAAATACATAATAATAAAAGTGGTTATTTTTAGTAATTTAGAAAATGTTTCTTTTTTTTTAGGTGAACCTAGGGTATGCACCATTGAAGGATGGCTCGTCTAGGCATAGAACTACGTACATGGTTTTGTCTCAGCCGAGACATTCTCCATACACACTTCTATGAACCAAACCACTAATAGACATTAAAGGCGTTAGTTTGAACTATTTGGCCTCATGGTTTAAAAAGTATTTATTAAGAAACTAAATATTTTAACTTCTCAAAAAATAATAGGTGTAACTTTGTGAGAAATAATAAATCAGTTAAAAACAAACAAAAAGTAAAAATTTGACTTCTGTCTTCTGAAAAAAGGTTATAAGTTATATTATCCAAACAAACCCTAAGTCATAAACCTTTAGAATAATGAAATTAGGGGTTTAATTCCATGAAAATATATTTATACAAAGAATTTTAGATAAATTTTAATATATTAATTAATATAAAATATTTTATAGTTTCGATTAATTATATGTTATTATAAGTGTAACTTTTAAGCTAATTCTTATAAAAGTAATTTTTTTCCTGATAAAATATAATTATATAACTATGTAAAATATTTTTATATTGCATTTGCACAAAATTAAATTTAAAAATATATAAATATTATACTTCTTTAATTAAATAACCAATGATTATATAATCAATCCACTGAGTCAAACTTATGAAAATATATCATCTTTTCAAAATAGGAAAATTTTTAAAAGTTTTATTCATTAAAATCATTTATGAAATTAGTTTTTGTTCAAACATAAATACCATGAAATCTCTATCAAAGTTAATTCCCGTTTTCTTATGATCTTTACCGTACTTTTTTTTTTGTTTAATAGAAAAGGTACAAATTCATTCAAACGAAATATCCCTGGCTGCTGTCTCCTTAGTACAATTTGGCTAGACATCAATACCCAGACTTTAGTATCTTGAAATTTCTAAAGTAACAGCAACTCTATTGCATTCCTTAGAAATGTCCTGAGCCTTAAAATAATCCAACCTAAGCCCTATTGTACAATTTCACTGAATTAATGTCCCATTGTAAGACAAATCCAAATTATTGGACTCAAACTCATAAAAACTATCATTGGAGCATTCCCTTAAAAAATCAAATTCCTAATCCCTAGTTCTCTAGCAAGCTTTGCCCGTTAGTGTAGCCCTCGTTTTCGCTTGACCTTCATTTTTTGATTTAAATCACTCGTATTCTTCTGTCTGAAGCAATATTACTCGAATAAAGTAGGACCACTAAGACAATAAAATTCTCCATACTCAAGTAAGACCACTAAGACGGAAAATTTTTCATATTATAAATTTTTCATTTTTCATGTGAACCTAAGTTATTTATTGTCAAAAGGAATGACTACTCCTCGAAGCGTAAAGTTCATATACATGAGTTTTACCTCTATCATGAACCCTCTAATACACATTACTAGGAATCAAATTATAGATTAGATGATCCTAACTAGCTATCAACTACCAACTATGCTAGGCCTCGCTGATTCTCATATTATAACCTTAATTAGTTAAATTAGCTAAATAATCTAGGCAATTATTCCAATTCTTGCGGTATTCATGGCTTATTTTGCAACATTCAATACTTTCTAATTATTTTATAGCATACAATTATGGGCGTACCCATTCAACCCTGATCCACATCATTCCCTAGGCTTGTATGCCCATAGTTGAATCGACCGCACAAAGCTTGTCGAGCCCTCAGCTGAGTCCTCCACCCAGCCCAAGGAATAGGGAATCACCTCATTGAACTTCAAGTTGAATGCTCCAATACTGAACTCGAGCCTGGCTGGCCTCATAATGAGGAAATGGCCGACACATTAATGGTCGATAATGAATTCTTTCAAGATTAAGCACAAATACTCCCAATGGGTAGAAGACAGACAGAACTGGAGACCCACATACACTAGCCTAACCTAAGAACCTGGGTGAAGACATCAACAAATTAATAATGAGTGGAGATTCGTTTACTCTATGAGTAAGGCTTATAAATTTACTGTTTCTATAAATTTTTATTCACATTAAATTTAATCAATTTGACTTTTGATTTATATTATATTATATTATTGATTATCAAGTATGTCAAATTTAAAAAATATTGAACAACAATAGCCATTCAATCTATTAATCACCATTTACTTGTTATCCATCAAAATAAAATGAAATGATAAATCATTAAATCATTTCAAATTGTATGAAATTTTACATACTTAATCTATTTCGTAGAACTTTATATTTAATGATTTGGATTGGTAAAATTTCATGTGAAAAAAGTTATTAGATAGAGTAAAATATTCTAAGTCTTACTATATATTTCCACTCTTTATTTTTTTTATATATATATATATAATTAAATAAACATGTTTGTAATTGATTGAATTAATAAATCTCTGAACCAATGCTCCCTCCGGTTGCCGTACGATTTCTAGCTTGAATCTTACATTGTTGGAAAGAAAATGAAAAAAAAAAAAAAAAAACAAAACAAAAGCAATACGAGCTGACGCGAACTAAAACATGAAACAGAATCACTATGCTTCTCCTCTTCCTCTTTTTTCTCGTCGTTTTCTTCTTTAACGTCCTCACCCTCTCTCTCTCTCTCTCTCTCTCTCTCTCTCTCTCATGCCATTTCTTCTCTCTCCTCTTCCTCAGGTACTTTCTCTCTCCAAAATCAATAATTGCCCCCTTTCCCATCTCCAATAATTCTCCTTAAAATCCCAATTTTTTCCCTCTTTTTATTCCCCAACATTTGATTCATTACCAGTAGCTTCATGCACTAGCTGCAACAACATATAACAATTAACAAGATCTATTCACAAAGTTCGCATCTTTTCTAATTTTTCTCTAATGGGGTGTAACAAAGTTTGTGCCTTTCTTGAAAATTCACCTTTTTTTATTATTATTATTTTGTGTGAGATTTTTTTTGATAATTTTTGTTGTTGTGTGAGATCAATTGCACCTTTTCTTACTTGTGGGGTTTTCTTTTTCTATGCAGGTTAAACTTTGAAGCGATTCCCCCAAAGAAAAAAATGACCCCACCCCACTAATGTTATGATAACTTGGATCCTTTGGCACGCAAGAAAAAGCTGTACACACGCAATATCGCTATTGTTTCTTCATTACTTTTATTATTTCCCATTTCAAAGGGAATATTGTGTTTGAGTGCCTTGAACATTGAAGCTGCAACATGGGGTACCTCAATTCAGTTTTGTCATCTTCGAGTCAGGTTCATGCAGCAGAAGATTCGCCTGTGAGTGGAGGGGGACTCAGGTATTGAAACTGAAAAAATTTCTCCTACCATATTCATCCTTTTCTGTCTAGATCTTTCTAGAATTTGGTGAAAATGGTTGTTTATTTTTTAATCCTTGGTTTTAATGGTTGGTTATAGTTATTGTTGTTGGTTTGGTACTTAATTCATATTTGGTATTTGTATTGAAATTATTGTAAGAAATGTATGTCCTTGGTGTTCTATTAATTCTTGTTCTGCTTTTTGCAGATGCCCAACTGCTGTATTCGGTTATTGGTTGTGTATGACTTTTATAATCATGGTTCATGAAGCAAAATTATTGGAATTGTTTTTGTAGAAGAAAATTCTTTTCTGTATTTACTATTGTATTTTGTTTGCTTTTCTGTACCTTATCATCAGTAAATTGTTTTGGGGATAATGGTGTAGTTGTACTCCTACAAAAGTTATTACTATGACAATGATGGAGCGTATATGGTGATTTATACGCATAATGCGATGATCATGATACTTAGAATGATGATTTTGATGTAATCTGTTCTGATTTGCATCTGCAGTCAGAATGGCAAGTTCAGCTATGGGTATGCTAGCTCTCCAGGCAAGAGATCTTCAATGGAAGATTTTTATGAGACAAGAATTGATGGTGTTGATGGCGAAATCGTTGGCCTTTTTGGAGTTTTTGATGGTATATTTTCCTTGTTCTCTCATTTTCATCTCTTTGTATCCTCGGTGATTATTTTAAAACGATGATGAAATGGAGGGGATTGGTTGTAGTTGTAGTGTTGTACATTGATTGGGAATGGGATACATGCCAAATATTGCCCACATGACTAATAAAAATGTGACTATTCCTGTTGGATTTTTAATTAAATTGTTTCCATCCCTGGATTTCCCTTTTTCTAAAATATCGGGAATTAATTGTTCCATGTAAATTCGTAATGCCATATGCAGATTCTTCTGTGCTTATGCATTCATACAAAACACATAACCATTTCTCAATTACTGACCAGAAAATTTAGGTAATTGGGGGGGGGGAATTTTATAAGCATAATGAAAAAATTTCAGATAATTTTTACTTAATGTTGGGTCAATTTAGTAAAATAATAGGGGCAAAATATGTATGTATCCAAACACTTCCAAAAAAAAAAAAATTTTAAATCCTAGTGGGGGCATGAGCCCAACACTTTGTATATAGATCCATCCCTGCCATTTCTTGTTGTTTTGTTCCTCATTTTCAACCATATCAGCTTTATGCTTTTAATGTCTCAAATATGCACAAGCGTGCATATGTTATGGTTCTAATTTCTTCACACCATGAAGGAAATCTTTATGGAAGTTTCTCTTCTAATTATTCTGTCTTTGAGCATAATTGCCATCTGTCTTTGAGCATAATTGCCATCTGTCTTTGAGCATAATTACCAGATGCTTCACCCTTGTCTTGTATTTGCTCTTTCTATTGTTCTTTAGTGTGTCTGTAGAACATATGTTCCTAATAGGAGCAATTATTGAGTGCAAAATGTTTTGTTGTTTGATGTCAGAAATTATTTCTTTTCTATCATTTTAGCATGTGGCATTTATTTCTTGTTGACTATATACAACATACGCTTCATACTGTTCTTTATCTACTAAAAAATTTAGAAGGTAGCTGCAACTCTCTTGTTTATTACTTTCAGGTCATGGTGGTGCTCGTGCTGCTGAGTATGTGAAACAACACCTATTTAGTAATTTGATCAGACACCCGAAATCATTTCCGATACCAAATCTGCAATAGGTCTGTAAAATCTCCTAGTATAGCAGCATGGTCTTTTTACCTGGTATTCATCAATTTTCTAACTCTTGAGAATAACCCTTTTGTCCTCTTGCAAAATTGTTTTTATCCACAGCTGATGCATATAGCCACACCGATTCTGAGTTTCTGAAATCAGAAAATAATCAAAACAGAGATGCTGGATCAACTGCTTCCACTGCCATTCTAGTTGGTGACCGTTTGCTTGTTGCTAACGTCGGGGACTCAAGAGCTGTTATATGCCGGGGTGGAAATGGTAAGGAAAGTAGGTAGTAGCTTTATGTTCTTGTAAATAGGTCTTAGATGCATACGGTTTATTACTTGTATTGTTTTCGTCAAAGGGTTCTGAAAATTTCTTTTCTTATTGATTCCTATTGCAGTAGTCACTGCCTGCAGCTTTCAAGCTTATTGTCATTACATCAACCTTCGTGCATCTGTTACCTATGCCTGAATTTTTTGATTGGCTGTCCATTTCTTTCCTTTTTGGATTTATATGTTTATTTATTTTCAGGAAATAGTGTCCTTTTAAGGAAACATCAAATATATGAGAATTGTACAGATTGCTGAAAATGTATATGTATCTTTATGTATTGTGTTCAATTTCAAATGTATAAAGATGGGCCTATCATAGTTTTATGCAGGCATGTGCGTATATAGTGCTTGTTTGGATATACTCTAAAAGGACTTCTATTCAAATGAAAATAAAAAGTGAAGAATTGAAAAATGTTTGGTTTGCATTTATGCTTACCAAATCTCATTTTAAGTTGGGAAAAAGTACTTTTGGTGAAAGTTGATAAATTTTGAAAAGTACCTTTGAGATAAAATTCTCCTATTGCTTTCACATTAATAACTAAAAGTAATTTTACTTTATTTTATCCAAGCAAGTCATTCTCTTAAACTTACTTTTGATATACTGAAACCAAACACAAATTAATTCTTTTAAAAGTAATTTTTGTAAGTAATTCTTTTTAATTTAATTCTATTAAAAGTGATTCTGCTAGAAGATAAATCAAACGGTCTCATAATATGACTCATTTATTTTTAAATGCCAGTATTGGGAATTCTTTCTTTTCTTCTGAATCTCTGTTGAAATACTATCATGGTATCATATATTTATAAAGTATTAAGGGCCTTCATTTGGATTCGATTGTGTTTTGCTAATCCATTTGTATGGGTGTGCGTCTGCATTTGTCTGTGGTAATTTCTTGTGCATCTGTTGAGAGAATCACTTCAGTATTCCTATATTGAATGACTGCTTAAATAGTTTACTTTCTTATTTCTCCCCCTCTAGCCATTGCTGTTTCTCGAGATCACAAGCCAGACCAAACTGACGAGAGGCAAAGGATTGAAGAAGCTGGGGGCTTTGTTATGTGGGCCGGTAAGGTTATCTTATAGTTAGCTTTCGTGATTTTATTCAGAGATTTATCTTGTTTATCTCTATCCAAACTTAAAATTACAGGAACTTGGAGAGTTGGTGGTGTTCTTGCTGTTTCTCGTGCATTTGGTGATAGACTCCTGAAGCAATATGTTGTTGCTGATCCAGAAATTCAGGTGTGTTTCTAATATGGTAACATCTGATCCTGGATATTTCTTATATTCGTATATTCATCTGTCTCTGTCTGTATAGGATGCATATTTAGTTTAGTATATGGTTCACATCCAAAAGTATCCTGTCAGTAAATTGAAGAGAAATTTCTGTTTCAAATGAGATGATGACAAATAACATCGAGCTTATAGCATGGTTAACTACCCCTGATAAGTTGAGATGATTCAGGAGCTTCCAACATATGGATTTGTTACATTTGCTGGTTCTCAATGATGCATGTATCCGTGCATGTGGTTGTAGTATTTGTATGCGTACTAGTCTATGGCTTGTTTATGTAATTTGAAATTCCCATAACTAATGGTGGTGAAATGATAAAGTACAACAGAAGTGGTAAATCTCTTATGCATATACATATTCTGCTATACAATTTTATAGCTTCTTCAAGAAACATGCTGCAGACTATAAGAATCGCGTGTAATATAAGGGTCTTCTCTTTATTCTTGTTCAGATGGCTTGAAAATCTTGCCTTTTCCTTGGCCCCCTTTTTCCTCTCTATATTTTGGTTACTAACTCGTTTGTGGTCTTGCAGGAAGAAAAGGTGGATAGCTCTCTCGAGTTTCTTATATTGGCCAGCGATGGGCTATGGGATGTTGTCTCAAATGAGGTTTGCCATGATTTCCATTTCTTCCACTTTATTCTTTTTGATAATTAGTGCATTTCTAATTTTCTGTAACTTCTAAGATTTAATTGAGTAAGTTATATCAAGAAGATTTATTTTGTTTCTTTACCCATTTTTTGGTGTTTGATGCCATGTTTTGGTAAAGTTGATACCTCTATGAAAAGTGAATCAAAGATTACTTACACCAGTAGATGAGAACCTACCAGAAATTATTTAATGTCAGAAATCACCATTTAGGCTGGAGATAAGAGAGAGGTTCGGTCTCTATCTAGATTTAAACTGGAGACAAGGGACAGATCCTGTCTCTATCTACTCTTGGAATTCTCACTATTTAATGTCTATCAAATCAGTTAAACACGCGTAGGTTCATCATTGCCGCTGTAAAGATAGGATGACATTCTTGATATAAAGTTCAGGAAAATCAGTTGTTACTTCCTTTTATGCAGTAAATGAGAGGAGCAATGTGAAGGAAAAAGATAAAGTAACAATCCAAATTCCAAATTCATGAGTCATATCTGATAACACATGCTCGCAACACCAGAAAGCAAAGCTCTGAAGTCTAATTTGATTTATTTAAATCTTTCACCTTCTTCCAGGAGGCCGTCACTATGATAAAACCAATAGAGGATGCAGAGGAGGCAGCAAAGAGGCTGATGCAAGAAGCATATCAGAGAGGCAGTTCTGACAACATTACTTGCGTGGTCGTTCGATTCTTGATGAACCAAGGTGCTTCTTCTCGCAGCGGCTCCGGCTAACCATCTCCTCTTCAGTATTAAAGGGTAGTGCATAGGCCTGGTGGTGGATAAAAATTTGGGGTGTTGCAAAATCTTTTTATCATATAGTTTGTCATAGGCATATTCCTTTTAGTTGTGTGCCATGCAAGAATAGAAATTAAATTGAGACTCATTATGGTCCTCTAGCATAGTGATTTTCTCAATGTCTCATTTCCATAATTGGGTCCTATTTGTAGCTTAGGAAAAAATTGTTATGTAAAGGGTGTGGCCAGAGTTTAGTTCCACACACATGCTGTATGTAAATGTGGTGTTGATCTTGTTGATCTCCCATTTCATCTCAAAACAAAAAAAATACTCATACCCTCTTCATTGATTGTGGATCCGGTTTTCCTAGTATTAGTTATACTCTTGTTCTGAGTGAATTATGGGTCTTATTAGTTGTAATAATGTAATCTAATAAGAAACATTTGATGTTTTCCTGTGGCTATGTAAGTTTGACTAAATCCATTTTGACTTGTGATGTTGAAATGATGAATGGAAAATGGTCCAAACCTGTAAATGCGGGCTCATTTATCCCTAAATCAACAACTTGTTACACATCTCAAGACGTGGCTGAACTGAATTTGCGTTCACTTCTACGCCTCAATTCAATCTTAAGGTCTTTTCCTGCATCGAAAATAAAATGCCACACACACACACACACACACACACGGTTTTACTAACATGAATAACACAGCTTTAAAAAAATAACATTTTTTTTAAAAATATTATCAAATAGTTTGTACTAATTTTTTAATTATGTTAATTTTAATATGGTTTTTGCTTTGGTACTTTAAAGGTAGTGGTATCTTTTTAAATCTAAGGGTTGTGATTTAATCATAAATGTTTAAAATGTTAATAAATTTAATTAGTGAGATATGTTTAAATTGTTTATCTAAAATGTATCAATATCCATAAATTTTATTTTGGGTATTGGAGAAATCCCCTTTTAATATATATGTTAAATAATTTGATATTAATGTAAATATTTGGCAGATATGGTATATGAGATGATATTTTTAATTAAATAGTAGATTTTGTTAAAATTTCTCAAATCAAAAGTTTAGTAATGTAAAAATAATTTTTATTTATACGGGTGTTACCTGTTAGTAACTTTTTATGAAATATATTTTATATCAACTGGTTCAAAAAAATTCTTTTAATCTGAAGATAAATCAGATGATTTTCATTAAATAATACATAATGATATTTTTTAGGAATTAATTCTTATATGTATAAATTATCTTTATATTGTCAACCAATAAAAAGTTGGCAACTCATTCATTTTGTCCAATTTTTCAAAATTTGAATTAGACATGATTTGATAATAGACCATATGACAATTTTTTATTGTTTGACAATATAAAAATAATTACACAATCAGTGCATGTCAATTATACTCATTTTTTAATTCAAAAACCACCAAACAAACTGATGGCTAAGGGCGCGTCTATGAGTGATTCAGCATGACTCTGTTTGGCAAGCTTTTGGTCAAACTACATGGATAATGCATTTTTCTAAGGATGTAAATGAACTCAAATCATATGGCATTAAGGGGAAAAAATTAAACTCTTTTTTAAGAGAAAAACATGAACTAGCATGCCCGTAATGTTAAAATAGAGAACACAAATCTTGATGTCAATTATTTGGAGTGATGGACTCAGAAAGAGATAATATTGTCGGCAAGGCAGTTTTTGCTCTTACGCACGACGAGCGAACCATGTGTTATCTTCATCGTCCATGTCAAAAGTAAGAACGAAACTATTATGCAGAAATCAAAAGAAAACAGAAAAATAAAATGTAAAATTTTGTTTTTACTACCTTTTACAGAAGCTTGAAAAGCAAAAATAAAATGGTGTTTTTACAATTAATATTTTTAAAAAATTGAGCTACAAATAAAAAGTAACAATACAAAGTCTATTGAGGAGCGCATAGATCAACTGTCATGACCTATACTCAATAGTACTACTCAACTTGAATACGATTATCTATTAAAAGGATACATGTGGTTTTAAAAAAGCTATAAAACCAAAAGTCTTTTTATTTCGAGAAACACAAAAAGAGGGGTAGAGGGTGGAGAGGGGATGGGGGGTTGCGACTTTGAGTGCAATGCATGTGAATGAAGAAAGTGCCAAGACAAGGTGAAGCTTTATATAGTGGAACCTCTATTTGTTTTTTTAATAGGGAATTCAATATTTTTACTTGTACAAGGAAGAAATTGCTAAAGCCAGCTTGTATGCAAAATGAAGAGTACAATTCTCATGCCTTGCCTACCAAGTTATTGTCCCATGGTCAGGCGAATTAATTGAATATGTACAAAAACAAGGATCGCTATCAATTAAAATATTCCAAAGTCAGGACCACAAACCACATTAATGTTCACTGCCATTGCAATGTCATTTAATTAGTTTAGGATGAGGTGGAGCAAAAACGTTTTGCTTATAATTTTTTTTTCCATGAACAATCAATCATACATAATTAATTATCATTTTTTGTCCCTAGTTTGCAAAGGAACATATTTTTCAATACATTCATCAAAATACAAATTAAAAACATTATGTGAATGGTGTTTATTAAAAGTAAACCTTTAATTTGATCCCTAAAAAAACTGTGCCAAATAAATTGGTCCTCAAGAATTTAAAAAAAAAGACATTTCATAGTCCATCATGATTAAAAATAAATATAAGTTAAGTTAATCATTTCTGAGTATTTAGATGTCAATTTGACTTATTTTATAAATTGTCAAGGATTAATTTATCCTGAAATCCTTAGAAAATATTAAAGAAAAATTAACTTGTCTTGCTGTTTTATCACTAAGGATAATCACAAAATATATATTTTTTTAGGAGATAAATTGATCTAATACAATATTATATTGAGAGTGACAAATTATAAGATAAATTCATTATAACATGTCCCTTATTATTAACTGTTAGATAATTATTATTTTAAAAGTGATCCATCATGAACCATGTATTAAATGATCATTGAAATTGCAAAATTATTCACCTCATTCTTCTTTCCATTCCCCACTCTGTCCTTCCCCCACCTCCTTTGTCCATGAGCAAGGTATATAGTAGAACCCGCGGTGGTGAGAGAGGAGGCATACCCACTTTTGACATAAGCTGGTAAAGGAAAGATGATGATCTTAGGTGGGGATTGTTCAGTTTATGACCATATGGTCATAGGTATAATTGAAATAAAAACAAATATCATAATTACCTTTAAACCTTTCTCTTCTACCTCTCTTTCTCTTTCTCTTTCTCTATCCATTCCCTAACACTGCCCCATTTAGCATGCACAAAGAGCGTCACCTTTTCAGTCCTTTGATGCACCCATTCAACACAAAAATAAAGCTTACAAAAGAGAGAGAGAGATGAGGTGGTGCTAGCTTTGGCTAGGAGAGCATGAGCCTGTGATTTGACCCAAAAGCTCCTGCCTTTCTATTTCCTCATCGGCACCATTTTTTCACCAACACACCCACTCTGTTTGCTAATTATATATATATATATATATATATATAATTTTAGCGATCTGTTTAACAAATAAGTATATGGATATGTAAGTTTCAGCTGTACGTAGAACAGTGAAAATCTTATCTACAAAAATTGAAACTTTATGTAAAAAAATGATTCTTTTTTGGAGAAAAGAGATGATGGGTAGATGTAGAAGCTGTTGAAAATGTGATTGAAATTAGACTGAAGGTAAAATGAAAATCACACAGAGAGAACCATCATAGCATCAGAAGAGGAAGCCATGGTTGCCAATCTGAAACTTGAACAATGTGGTTCCTCTATCTCAAGCCATGGGCTGCTCACAGGAACTAGAATCGCTTGTGAATTGGGCAAACTAAAATCTCAAGATTTATGATATCATATAGACAGTAAATATCGAACAACGTTAAATATTATGTGTTTATTGTTTTTATTTGTTTTCTTTCCACCGCCTAATAGAAGCGTGGAGTGAACAGAGATACAGGGAATATCTTAATTTTTTTTTAATTTGAAGGTATTTATACAATTTTGATAAATTATTAGTAATATTTATTAATTATTATCCCACCTGTTTACTTATTTTTTAATTTAATATTAATATATTAAATAATTTCTGGCTAACCATAACTCTTATGTATATGTGAATATTTCTATGTTGATATGACAACATGTGATTTTGATTTTTCTCTAGAAGTTCAACCATCCACTTTGACCAATCATATTTTAGTTCATTTTTATCTTGTTATTAAATCATTAGTTATCTATCTAATATCTATTCTTATTATACATTCATCTTTTTGTATTAATATAAAACATTAATAGTTTATGAAGTTTGACACATTCTAATACATGTCAAATTATTTTAAATGAAGCTAATATTTATTTTACATAAAAAAAGATAATGCTAATTTTCTACTTTCCTTTTCATTATAATATAATGTATCATGTCTAAATCATATCATAATGAAAAAAAAAATTGATGGGACAAAAAAGTCTTCTACGTTTTCAATTCAATAAATCCATAATATTTTTCTTAATAAAAAATCAATTAAAATTTTTTAGAGTTTAATTTTAATATATGAATAGTATAAAACTATTTTATATTATTATCCAATCAAAATATTTTACTTAAATAATTTTTTAAGTAATGGGTATGAAAGTTAACTATCATAAATTATTTAACAACACTTGATTAGATGAATGTATAAAAACTTTTTATACTGTAAGTGTATAGAATTAAATTCTTAATTATAAAGCTTAAAGTAAATTTATATAACAAAAATATTTATATCAAGCTTTAAAATTTAATCATTAATTTATATATAACAAATAAATTTAAAATGCCAGGGGTACTAGTGAATTTGTGCAAGTTATGTTCCCTCATAAATATATGGTCCCTCTGTCAGATATTTGTATACTATTTTTTTTAATGTGATATATTTGTCTAGATTAAATAATTTCTTTGGTGCTGATGTTTTTAATTTGGCATCTATTTAATACGAACAAGTTTTTTTGACATCAATTTAATCTTAATATTTTTAATTTTAATATTAATTTAATTATTTTACTTAAATGAATGATTGAATTGATGTTAAATAAAAAATATTATAATTAAATTGATGTTAAAATTAATTTTAGAATCAAATTTACATCAGCAATTTTATTAGCATCAAATTGATATCAAAATTAAAGATTTTAGGGTTAAATTGATATAAAATTTTTTACTAAGATTAAATTGATATCCAATTAAAAGTATTAATACAAAAAATTATTTACTCTCTTTCTTAATTATAAAGGACAAAGACCAGAATAGATATTTAGTTAAATAAGAAGAAAAGAAGTGGTCAAAGAAGTCTGCAGAGATAAGAGAAGGAAAGAGGTCAGGACCTTTCCTTCCGCCTGCCAACATCACAGCTACCCGGGATATTTGTCTCTCAACATTTCGTTGACCACACAAGTTATCTACCTCAAATGAAATGGACAATAGTAAGATTTCCTTGTGTTGCTTTTCACGCAGATTCAACTTCAATGGGGAGAGGGAGATCGTAATCTTAATTCGTATCAACAGAAGAGCTAGCGCTTCTACGCGGTATGTATGTGTGTGTGTGTATATATATATATTGATGATAATTTGCATACTCTGGTATTCTTTGTCTGCTTCTAGTTATCCAATATCATTTGATCCATCTTTTACATTAATAAATAAGAAGTTACTCTAGTTTTCCACTATCATTTGATCATGGTTACATCAATTAAAAAAAAAATAGAGGCCGATTTGGATGATTTTCAGAAAATTATTTTTTTAATTGATCTTTTAAAATAAGATATGTTTTGAAAAAAATAAAAATTTTGTATTTGGATGTATTTTTAATATAAAAGGGAATTTTTTCAGAAAATAAAAAATTATAGTTTCTGAAAAAAATCATTTTTTATTTTTTCTAGTAGGTTTATTTTTACTAAAAAATTTTATACAAAACAATAACACACAAACAAGCACTAGATCAAACTTCTTGTGTTTTGTAAAAGCAGGAAAACTCGGCTTCGATTCTTACCAATACATTCCAACCTATTTCATTTGATAGATCAAGGCTTTTAATGAGAATTTTATCTAATTTTTAATAAATCCTGTAAAATTTTAAACCTTATTATAATTATTTAAATTGAAAATTTATATTGTTCTTATTAAATGATAACTAACAAACAAAACAAAAAATAATTCAATAGTTTAATTTCATGCACTCATTTTACACTTTTAATTAATAGGAATTCAAGACAGTGCTCAACCATAAGAGACAGTTACGAATTATTACAGGGATAGTCAGCTAACATGATTGTAAAGTAATATTATACTAATGGTATAAAATAATTTTATATTATTAGTAGATAGAAATTAAATTCATAATTTAAAGTAATATATTTTAATAATTTTTGTCATCAATTTACTGAGTTGACAAAATAATTAGCAAGTTAATAGGTCCTGTTTACTTGAAGTTGCTGGACGAGTTTCATCCAGCCTGGTCCTCTAATTCAGCCTATTAGTTTCGATTTCAATTGTTTGGTTTACCTGCCTCAGTGGAGCAGTGATGTTGGGCGAGGTCCCTTTTCTTTTGTTCCTTTGTTGTTTTGTCCTGTGAGACATTATGTAAGCTTTTCCATCAATGAAACTTTAACAATTTAGGAGATGTTTACTTTGCAGAAAGTATTTTTCAGTTTTTTAAATTTGTAAAAAAATTGAAAAATTTAAGTATTTTTTTCCATTTGTTTTTTCAATTTTCAGATTTATGAAGGAAAAAGCGAAAATTAAAAACTCAAATTTCAGTTTTTAGTTTTAGTTTTTCAATTTTTCCTTCAAAAATCTGGAAAACTAAAAACTGAAAACTGGAAGTGAACCTTAAAACTCAAAATTTTAATTTTTAATTTTTTTAATTTTTCTTTCATATCTAAAAGCTAAAACTGAAAACTAAAAACTGTTTTCAGTAAAAACAATCCTTCGACCCATCTCTTAACAATATTTCAGGAGTTCTAACCAATAATACTTGCGCTCCTATGAACAAGCAATTTATATTCTATAATAATAAAAAAAAAAACCTAAATGGTAATATTTTCTCAATGTGTTTTTTGTTTAATAGTTTTTTTAAATATAAATTCTTGTTGCTTGGTTGAACTTGTTTTGTTTTCTGCTATCATATGCAGGTAAAACGCATTATTTCATATTTGAGGTTCCGGTTTTAGCTTTTCTTGTTGCATGAGTTTCCCAAAATGGAGTTGAAGACAGGTGATTTTCCCAAAACGGAGTTAGAAGACAGTGAATTCCCCAAAACGGAACTGAAGCCACTCGATTTCTTTAAAAAGGAGTTGCATGAATTTCCCAAGACAGAGTTGAAGGCAGGTGATTTTCCCAAAATGGAAGCGAAGTTGCCCGATTTCCTTAAAATGAAGTCGCATGAGTTTCCCAAAAAGGAGGCATATGATTTCCCAAGATGGAGCAACATACTTTCTTGGAAGCGAGGACACACACTAGTTTCTTGCCCAAAAAAGAATCTAAAGGGGCCACTGCCTTTGCCTCTTTGGTGAGCTCGAAATCGACAATTTCCATAAATTCATTAATAAGAAAGCGTTTGATGAGGAGAAGAAATTTCATGAGGCTGTTGCGGAGTTACCAAATGAGAATAACAAATGATTGGGTTATTGATTCCTTAGAAGTTGATGAGAAGCCACTTAGATTTTTCACCGGACTAATACCAACGGAGATAATTAGGGACGCAGAAAAAGGTAAGAGGTCCTGCTCCATCTTCACTAACGACAATGACTTGGTTCAACCTCCAAAAGCTATTCTCAATTTGGCTGTTGATCTTGCCGTCGACCAATTGATTCAAACATTGATTTTCATTTCTAATGAATGTCGATATCAGCATCCGCACCATGTCAAATACATCAGATTATCCACCAGAAGCAATGTTGAAAAAAGAGAAGTGACGTTAAAAATAGAAGCAGCCTTGAACGACAAGCATCATATGCATGAAATTCTCAAGTCATTTTGTGCAATTTTGAGTATTGACGCCTCCACTTATCCAGCTTCAGCAGAGAATCAATTTCGACGACACTTTTGTCAACTGCTTCAGCTTCCATTGACTGAAGACGATGACATTTTGTGCACCAGACGTATTGAGGAAGAGATGTCAATCAATAGGTATCTAGTGCTTTTGGTAGACAGGGATGGTGGGGAAACCATAGATCCACGGAAAGTGGGATTTTGTAAGACTCGACTTGCAGGAGTTTTGGTGCTTATTACCACCGAGTCAACAGCCGCACAGACTGAAGATGATGAGTTGATAGCAGACTTAATGGACTTGGAAATACGGATTAGAGATCATCTGTTGTCATGGGAGGTGTTCTGTCACTATGTGGGTAAGAATTATGTATACGCGTCAAGTGCCATCTTGACTACTGCAGAGCGTATAGTTGAGGAATGTCATGGCCACCTTCTTGCCATTGTCCTTGTGGCAAAGTGGTTGTTGAAGAATCTTGAAGATGTCAAACATTGGGAGCTTGCTCTCCATCAAATATCTCACACTAATACTTCCTACGATATTCAAGGTCATTCGAGCACAATCATGAAAAATACATTTCTAAACCTTATCTGGGATACTATAAATAAGGTGCAAAAGCATTGCCTGCTGTGTTGTTTATTCATTCCTGAAATCAGAGATGGGAAGGTTGATTATGAATTATTGAATGATTGGATTTCTTCTCTCTTTGTGGATGCTGAAGATGCAGAACAAAACCTCAAACAACTTCTAGATAATTATGTCCTATTACAATTTGTACGTAAGGAGGCAGGTATATTCGATTACCAGAAGAAACATATAAAATTTTACAGTCGATATACACCTTGAATCCATTGTTTGTAGATGTATCTGGGCAGGGACTGACTGAACCACCGACACTGAAAGATGGCAGAATGCGTTACGAGTTAAATTGTCGGACAATAAACTCTCTGAGCTACCACTGTCCCCAGATTGCATGGAACTCAAAGTTTTGATGCTGCAACGCAATGCTGAATTAACAAAAATCCCATCCTCATTTTTTGGTCACATGCCCCTACTTCAAATCATGGACTTATCATACACTAGTGTAAGAGAACTGCCACTCTCCTTCTTTTTTGGAGCAGCTTAGAGAATTATATTTGAAAGGCTGTGAATGCTTCATGAAATTACCACCTGAAATTGGAAATTTGCAAAAACTTGAGAAGCTTGATCTTGATGAGACTCAGATTACACATCTGCCGGAAGAGGTCCAAAAGTTAACCTATATGCAAAGCTTGACTCTCTACTTCTATGAATATCGTGGCAAGAAGAATAAGCAGTATTCCTGTTCAACAATTATTCCTTCTGGAGTGCTGTCCAAACTCAAGAGGTTGAAAAATTTAAGTATTGGTGTAAACCCTGACGATGAGCGATGGCATGACAATGTACAAGTCATTCTACCAGAAATATTGGGATTGGAGTTGTTACAAACTCTTAGCCTATATATCCCACAGTTGGAACTTTTGAAGCTCATTCCAGCTTACATTCTTGAAGAACTTGACTTCAGATTCATTGTTGGTCATCATATGCAGCGAATTATATCAAGCATACCACCTACGATTGATGTAAAATTCAAAGAAAGTGAGCGTAGCTTGAAATTTGTAAAAGGTAAGGATGTCCCAGCTGAAATAAAAAAGCTTCTTAGACACAGTAAGGCTCTTTTCTTGGATCGACATGTCACCATAAAGAGTCTATCTGAATTTAAAATGAAAAATTTAGGAGAACTGCGGGTGTGCATATTGGCAGAATGTAAAGAAATGCAGGCAATTGTTGAAGGAGGAGACTCAAATGGTAATTGTGATATGCTTTCGCATTTGCTATTCTTGAGTGTATACCACATGAAGAATCTAAGAAGCATCTGGGAGGGACCAACTGTTCCTCGTTTCTTATTTGGTATGTTGCAGTCCTTATCATTGCAAAGTTGTCCCAAGTTAACGACTCTCTTCTCTCTGGATTTTTTGGGAAATCTTTCTTTACTGAAGGAGCTTATAGTCAAAGACTGTCCCAAATTGAGTACCTTAATAAATCGTGAATCATCAGTGCACAATGCATACTCTTGCCTCCCTCAATTGAGGAAGTTATCACTTCTCCATCTCCCTGAATTGACCAGCATTTGGAGTGGGTTGCACATTGGGCTTTGGTTAAAAGAGATAGCATTTTATGCCTGCCCAAAGCTGTGTAGCCTTTCAAGGAAGGAATTGGCAAGTAATGCACTAATGGCAATCAAAGGAGAAACCAACTGGTGGAACGCTCTAAAAGGTCGACCATCTGAGTTTGACAGGATTTTTATCCCAATTCATGAAGAGGCTGATGTGATGACTCAATTAGGTATATATAACGATGATGATATTGATAATTGTCCAGGTAATTTACTAACTTTCAATATTGAAAGCACTGTTTCCATTTTTTAATCATTCCAAACACATGATTTTACTCCTAGATATGCCTTGACCTTATTTCTAAATGTTCTAGATTTATGCTTGTGACGTAAGAGATTAGCTTGATTCACTTGTTAACATTGTTCAAACATGAGATAATAGGTGGCCCAATGGGTAAGCCATCACAGCCCACAGATGTTGCAACTCCAGCGTTAAATTCCCCAGCTCCGAGCCACAGGCGTGGCATTTACAAAAAGAAAAGGTAGGCAACGTCTAACACACAGCCTGTTAAATTTGGGTACATAATGCATCAGATACTAAATATTATTTTCATCCCAGACCTACAACCTAAGCTTATGCCGTTTGAGTACTAAAATATGAGAAGGTTAAAATTTATTTGGTTTAAATATCTTTTAGTCCTTATAAATATGAGTTATTTTGATATTGCTCACTCTAAAATTTTTGTTTTGATTTTGGTCATAGCCTTTTGCCCTTCCTTTGCTTTTGTTCCTTGTTGTCCTAAATTTTGGTTCCTATAAATATTTCTTAATAGACATTTAGTTATAAATATTGAAACTGTTATTTTTGCAATTATAAATATTTTAACCATCTTATTTTTTTTTTATAGATATCACCACTTAACATCAAATTTACATGAAATGGACCAAAATCATAACAACAGAAAAAAAACAGGGACCAAAATTAAAACGAAAACTTTAGAAGGATCAACACCAAAATTAACTGAAATCCTCTTGTGTTCAGACTGGAATCTTGGTTTCAAATAAACTGAAATCCTCTTATCCTTTGATTTGCATCCCCATGTAACTAACTACACGTTGCCTGGCCCTAACTAACATGATGATGAATTCAACTACTTTCTATCGCAGAAGGACTTTGCCAAGATGGACAAAACAGGATCGAGTTAACCCAGGAATGGGGGTGGAAGGGCCTCTTGATGATGGATACAATTGGAGAAAATATGGTCAAAAAGACATTCTTGGAACCATGTATCCAAGGTAAGTGATTAATATATATAGCACCAAATTTAATCTTCTACAAGTGCAAATTTTGTAATTTGTATGTAACTTGATATAGTATATTATATATACTTTGTGTGTATGCAGAGGCTATTATAGATGCGCCCATAGAAATGTCCAAGGGTGCTTGGCCACGAGGCAAGTGCAAAGATCTGATGAAGATCCCACTGTCTTCGAAATCACATACAGAGGGCGGCATACATGCACAATGACATCCTCTTCCAATGCGGTTCCTGCAACAAGTCCAAAAGAAAACCAAGATTCTAATCTGAACACGAGGATTTCGGTGTATATGACACAGATCGATAGTTGACTGATTTCTGCACTGGAAAAAAAAATTGAAATCTATTTGATAGTAATCAATTTCAATGTGTTTTCATTTTTAAAATCCAGTAACAATTAACCGATGTCGTATACATATATAAGCAATGCATATGTGTGCTTAAAGTTCAAAATGTGTCAAATACGTATATAATATTTTTTAAAATTTATTTGCGTAAAAAAGCCTAATGGAGGAAAATCAGATACTAAATATTATTTTCATCCCAAACCTGCAACCTAAGCTTATGCTGTTTGAGTACATAAAAAATGAGAAGGTTAAAATTTATTTGGTTTAAATATTTTTTAGTCCTTATAAATTTGAGTTATTTTGATATTACTCACTCTAAAATTTTTGCTTTGATTTTGATCATTGTTTTTGCCCTTTCTTTGTTTTTGTTTCTTAGTGTCCTAAATTTTGATTCCTATAAATATTTCTTAATAGACATTTAGTTATAAATATTGAAACTGTTATTTTTGCAATTATAAATATTTTAACCATCTTATATTTTATTTTTATAAATATCACCACTTAACATTAAATTTACATGAAAGGGACCAAAATCATAATGATATAAAAAAAAAAAGGACCAAAATTAAAACAAAAACTTCAGAAGGATCAACACCAAATTGACTTATATATATTTATAAGGATTAGCAATATATTTAACCCAATTTATTTATTCTATCCAAATACATCCCAAGTATTTGTGCTGTCCATGTACGTAGCCTGAATATCTATTTCACAAGCTTCATAAAAATTCTTATATCACAACAGGAATTCAGAAATATGGGTAAGATATTCACCTTCTCTGAAGGAAGGATGCACATGGAGAAAATATGGCCAGAAAGATCTATGGTAGCTCCAAATTTACCCTTCAAGTATCACAAATTATTTCGATGATATGTATGGGCTTATGACATGCGTGGTCTATATGCAGGTCTTATTACAGATGCTCTCATAGGCATGACCAAGGATGCCTAGCCACAAAGCATGTTCAAAGGGTAGATGAGGACCTTTCTTCATTCAGAATTACATACAGAGCACATCACACTTGTAATAATGTTCCACATAATATTCCGCCCTTGAATCTGGATTCTGTTGATGAGTCTGTCACGGAAAGTAATTACATGGGAAAGCATACTGATCCAAATTCATATTGGGACGGCGAATTTGCAAGGAAAGTGTTAGGGGCCAGATATGATTCGTTCTTAATTTAGAATATGGAATTCGTTATAAACCCATATGTCGAAGTAAAGAATGGGTTCGATAAAGTATTACAAATTGTAATTAAAGTATTTATTGAAAGTTTTCTTCGAAAAATGTTATGGCTTAAAGACTATGATGATCCAGCTTAGAGCTTGTCCAAAGAATGATTAAATTTCTTGGGATTTAGTGACAGGATGATGTAATAAAGTCCTGGTTTTCAAAAAAAATTAAAAAAGAGTCATTTCTATTTTTTACTGGTATGTTTGAATGAAAGAAAAAAAATGAGATAAATAAAAATAAAATAACAATTGTTTTCTTTTATTTATTTATGTGAAAAAATAAAAGAAAAAAGAAAAATAATGTCAAATGATTATTTGACAATTGTACCTTTTATGTCAAATAATCTCATTCCTCCCCTTTTCCACCCACCTTTGACATAAAGGATACAATTGTACAATAATCCACGTATATTTTCCCACTTCTATTCTTTCTACCTGATTTTGCTTTCACATGGAAATTAGGGGAAATAATTTCTTTTCTTTCAATTTCTTCCTATCATATCCTTTTCTTCCATTCATTTTCCACTCAACTAAATAAAGTCTTAATGAAAATCACTAAAGAGCCCGGAGTTATGCTAGCCTTTGATTGATAGAATTACGTACCATGATATTTACTTTTATATATATATATATATATATATATATATATATTATAGTTGATAAAAGGCTCAAAACACCCTAAGAATAGGATAGGGCTTAAGTGTGAAAAGTTCAAGGAGACATACTAGCAACACTAAAAATACATATAAAGGAACAAAGAACATGACAAAGCAAAGCTCACTACCACTAAGAGACACACCAACTAAAATCAAGCAACACGATTTTTCTTGCATCTTTGTTGTTTCCCTTTTTGCCTCTCCCACGAGCTTGGTTCATTCCATCATCCTTTTCCATGTGTAGCTCTGTCAAGACATCAATCACATCATCATCATCATCCACAAAAAGACCAAGGCAATTCCTGAGAGTCCAAGTGTATCTAGCCTTAAATCAGCCCCATAGCTAGCTTATTTGCTAGATTTTATCAACTCAGAATCCTCTGCGGGAAGAGAAAATTCTCCAATCTTAGAAAAATTGTTCTTCCTATTATTCATATTGTTGTTTTTAGAGATCAACTTGGATTTCTTTTTCACATGTTTGTCCATTTTTTCCTTTTCGGATTTATATGTTTATGTATTTTCAGGAAATAGTGTCCTTTTAAGGAAACATAAAATATATGAGAATTCTACATATTGCTGAAAATGTATATGTATCTTTATGTATTGTGTTCAATTTCAAATGTATAAAGATGGGCCTATCATAGCTTTATGCATGCATGTGCTTATATAGTGCTTGTTTGGATAGACTCCAAAAGGGTTCTTATTCAAATGAAAATAAAAAGTGAAGAATTGAAAGATGTTTGGTTTGCATATATGCTCACCAAATCTTATTTTCAGTTCGGAAAAAATACTTTTGGTTAAAGTAGATAAATAATATTTTTCATTTTAGGAAAAGTATTTGTGAAATAAAATTCTAATATTGCTCTCACATTAATAACTAAAACTAATTTCACTTTATCCTATCCAAACAAATCATTCTCTTAAACTTACTTTTGATATATTGAAATCAAATATAAATTAGTTCTTTTAAAAGTAATTTCTGAAAGTAATTTTTTAATTTAATTATATCAAAAGTAATTCTGGTAGAAGATAAACCAAAAGGACTCATAACATGACTCGTTTATTTTTAAATGCTAGTATTGAGAATTCTTTCTTTTCTTCTGAATTTATGTTGAAATACTATCATAATATCATATATTGATAAAGTATTAAGGGCCTTCATTTGGTTTCGATTATGTTTTGCTAATCCATTTGTAGGCTTTCTAAAGCAAATAAACCAAAAAAAAAAAAAAATTATTTACACAAATAAACGGAAAAAGATTTGGCACAAAAATAGGTGAAAAATATGCGCACGATTACGCATGGAGTCCGCGTAATGATGCAGGCATGAATACGCATGAGGCCCCTACATATTCACTCATGCCATCAATTACGCAGGACCCCTTGCATATCTATGTTTATTATTGTTACGCTAAGGGTCCTTACATATTCTTTATTTTTACAATTCGCTCTGGATCCTTATGTATTCGGTTGCCCTTTCTATACAAACCGTCACTCAGTCCATTTGGTGTGTGGAGTGTTTTTGTGAGAAAATGGCGAAGTGTTTCATACTTTTTCATTATGATGAAAAGAGCGAAGACAAAACAAATGAATAAGTGAGATTTTATAGTTAGAGAACACTTGGTGTGATTGTTAATCCATTTGTAAGCTTTTTGGAGTTGCAAGGCAAAATACTTGAGTAGTTAAGTCCTCACAAACGAATTACAGATGTTTTATAGAGTACTTATAACATTTGGGGGTGGTGTGGCTAGGTATAAGTTTTCTATTTGCAGTGATAATGAAACGAGTCTCATGTTTAAATTCCAAGCTTGATTTCCAAAGGTTCGAGTAATGGAAATTTTCATCGTTCTAGAAGATTGTGATTTAAGCTCTCCTGGTTCTGCTCCTCATACATTAGTTAATGAAAACCCAGAGCAATATGGTTCTACACTTCTTGAGGTGGCCCAGGAACCAATAGTTTGTAGTCCTAGCTTTGCAAATCTGATAGTGGTGCAAGATGCAAGGCCATCAACTAGACATGTGCTTGTTACGGGTTTCAACTTTCATGTAGATCCCAGGGATGTAGAAGAGGAGGAAGAACTGGGTTGTATGGAGGAAGTAATGAGTATAGTGATGAAGAAACACATGATTCACAATCTTAGCTTATGGGGTCACAAACCATATCACAAGAACATCTTAGCCACTATTCTTCAATAAACTTGGATGCAATGCTTGAAAATAGCTTTGCAAGGCCTACTACGAGGGTGGTTGGAGGTGAAGGTGAGTTTGAGGTCGAACAACAATTTGAAGACAAGGAAGATGTGTTATTTGCGTCAAGAATTACAGCATTAATTTAATTCAAGGTTTAGAGTCTGATCAAACAAACTACGTGCAAGTGTTTGAAGTTTGGCAATGGATGTAACTGGAGCATACATGTTATATTTTGGCAGAAAAAGGCAAGTATGGGAAGTCCGAAAGTATAATGGAAGACACACATGTGAGTATGATTCTATTCTTGAACAACATCGGCAGATATATAGTAATATTATTTGCACTAGTATCTTTCGTATGGTTGAGGCAAATCCAACAGTGTCCATCAGAGAGTTACAAGGACATGTGGAGTCAGTTTTCAAATTCAATATTTCATCCAGGAAGGTATGGATTGTAAAATAGAAAGAAATTGTTAAGATTTATGGGAACTAGGAAGAATCATAAACTGATTTGCTAAGGTGGTTGCAAGGTGTGGCATTACATGCTAGGTAATTATTACTTAATTTATTTTTAAATTATTTTAAGTTTGGCTTAATATTAATTAGTAACAAATTAGTATATTTTTTAGTTAGTTTAGTTTAATAGTTGTTAGTGTAAATTTTATAGTAGTTTAAAAGTATTCACTGTAAAATTAATTAACTATTATTACAAATCAGCTAAATTGTTAGTTTCTTTTTGTGGTAATACTAAAGATTAAATTATTTTAGATTATGATTAAGTGGATTAATTATTATTTAAATACTTAGGTTGTTATTTATTATTATATTTTCTTGGAAATGCTAGATTCATCGATCCATTTATTGACAAAGCCACATGATGTGGGTGATATTGTTAATCATAGATTTCAATGTTCCACCGTGTATTCCTGGTCATTTCTACCATGCATTGAGGCATTCAAATGGTGCAAATCATTTATTTCAATTGATGGCACTCATCTGTATGGGAAATATGGAGGCACATTATTAATGGCTACTGCACAATATGGTAACTCTAATATTTTGCCTGTCGCTTTTGCTGGTTGAGGGAGAGACAAAAGAAGCATGGAATTTTTTCTTGACCAATCTTCAACAAGTGACGCCTCAAGAAGGTATTCTTATTGTTTCTGATAGGCATGGGTTAATCATATCAACTATAGAGGTGGAGGGTAGTGGCTGGCACCCTCCGATGGCCTATCATGTATATTGCATTCGGCACATTGCCTTTAACTTTGCCAAACACTTTAAGAATAAGGATGCCAAAAGAGTTCCAATAAATGCGGCACATTCAAAGACCCGTGCAAACTTTGCGTATTATTATGGGATGTTGCGATGAGGATCCTGATATGTGTGAGTGGGCTGATCAAATTCCACGTGAAAAATGGGCCCAGGATGCTGATGGGTCGTCGGTTTAGCCATATGACAACCAACTTGTCTGAGTATATAAATGATGTGATGAAGGGTACCGCAATCTTCCAATCACTGCCATAGTGAAGTCCACCTATTTTCGTCTTGCTAAATTATTTGTTGAGAAGGGAGTTAGGCATAGGCTCAAATTCAGGGGACAAAAATGGTCACAATTTCTGTTGCGAGCGATTGATGAGAATAAGCAATACTTGGACAAAATGTCAGTTGTCCCATTCACACGAGATATGATTTCGTATTTGGTTACAAAAAGAAGAACGTATCACACGGGACTATAGGGTGTATTTGGGAGAGCGACAATGTGACTGGGTCCATTGCATTACCCATGTCATCATGCTATTGCGGTATGTCATGCTACACGAGTTGAGTGAGGGTCTTTCACTTATCATGTTTATACTATGGAATGGGTAGACAAGGTCTATAAATTGGAGTTCACACCCATTGCTGATGAGCATCGCTGGCCTGCATACAATGGACTTCCGGTACGCCTAGATCCAGCCCTCAAAAGAGTTAGTGAGGGTCGTCCAATCTCCACAAGAATTCACAATGAAATGGACGAAGTTGAGACAAGCCAACCAAAGCGATATTGGCTGTGTAGAAATGAAGGTCACACAAGAAGAAAGTGCCCAACCTTACTAGCTTTGTCCTAATCCTGGCATGACTAAATTTACTTTGATTATGTTTGTTCATGTGTTGGATTGTATTATGATCACAATGTTCCAGTTCCTTTGTTAATGTCAGTTTCATATTCATGCGCAACTATGTTTCTGTTCATTATCTCTAATGTCAATTTCATGTTCCTTTATTTCTGCTTCTTTAATACACATCATTTAAGATTCAGTAAATAAACAGAATACAAAAGCTCATGTGGTATAAATATGTACACATAATTTAAAATAAGGTAAATAAACATAACTAATGACATAACTTTACACATAATTTAAAATTAAATACAAAATATGAAAATAACTAATCATCCCCTACCCCTATCTCTCCTAGGTGCCGGAGTTCACACCCCGAATGACAATGCCGAGGCTAAACCCTACGTGCAAGTCTTTGCTTCGAAATAATCTCCGTTGCTCTTCCGCATATCCTCCTCCTCTTCCGACATATCCTTCTCCTCCTCATGCTAGATGGGGACATGGGGTGTGGATGATGCCAATGTCTGGCCATGCCTGATGCTCCTGATGGATGAGTCTGGAGGTGTGACTGATAATGGCTCATCTCCAACAGATCATAGTTGGGCACGTTTAGATCCATCTCTATTTGATGGGTAGAAGACCCACTAGCTGTAGCAATCAGATGAGGGGGCGTGGGAACATCTAGGAAAGATTGCAATCTATCAAACTCCTGCTAGCTGATGCCACCCTGAACAAGTCATCCATAGTAAGGGTGTAGCAATAGGAGCCTCCCTTATCTCCACCAGGACGTACGCATCCCCCTCTCCCCTCATCCCCCCATCATATCCATCACCTCCACCCCGCTCCCATTATCACCCTCATCCCCGCATCACCTCCACCCACATCCTCTATATTATTAGCTTGTCGCTGAGGAAGATCAAGTACCAGCTTGGGAATGATGCCACTGTCATCGCCTATCTGGAGCACTCGGGGGTTGGGCCATAAAAGGTGTTGGCCCTAGATCCATTGGTAGCTCCTGTGGTACTTGCGATAGTCGGGGTCCTGCAACTAGCTCTCGGGAGATAAAAACCTCCATGCAACACCATCATACCACTGCAAATACTCCGCTGACGGCCAACTATCTGAATGTAAGCCCCCGCCACACGGCGATCCTGGCATGCATTCCAAAATACGTGCCACTGAGTATGGTACTCGGGCCACCAAACCTTATCATTCCCACAGCCATCAATCGCATGCAGTCTATCAATATTAAGTGGAGCATATGGAATAAACCTTCATCTGAACCTCATGACACGATGGGCTTATGCCACTCCACAGTCTCAAAGCAGAGCAAGGCGGAACAGAATCCCAGGCACCAGCACCTGCAAACACATGTGTCGGGTCAGGCGTCACGCGGCATCCTCATACGGAGTCCATTGAAACTGCAATTATTGAAAACTTAAGTTATGCTTTCAACATCATCAAAGAACGTAGAACTTAAATAATTATGATGTCAATGACTTACCTTGTCAATAGGTATGGAATCCAACCGTCCGCTAAAGTCAACCAATCGATGAGCATCCGTAGGATGAAATCCTCAAACCCTGCCCACCTAAAATTAATAAAGTCATAATACAAATTAGTTACATCCAAACAAACAAAATTATAAATAAATTAATAAATAACTCATTTTCATCATAAAATTTATACCTTGAGGCCAGAGGAAAGGTGATCCCATGGTCATTTCCAGGATGTAGGCCAGGAATCGATAGTATGCCCACGATAGCAATAATGCTGCACATCCTACAAAGTCAATGACTGAGTGTTTCACACCCCGGAGAGACGACATAGACATGCAAGCATCGCGATCCCAAGTTGTAACTCCTTGCTTTGCTGAAATCCCGTAGCAAGGGCAACCACTTCAAGTGGAACAGGATGAAGATTTGTCTGACACAGAAAGCCGCCAATCAATACAAGCAAGTATGCCCGGGTCCATCGTTGAACAACAATCTCAAACGCATCGACCCAAGTCAGAGTTCTTGAAAGTATTGTTAAGCCAAGTTAACTTTACATAGGACTCGTGTCTATGCTGGGCTCTGGCACTACACCTAACAAGTCCCAACATATATCCCAAATACTCTTGGCGCCACTTTTCCCATGTCCTATGTTCCCACTAACAACAGCCCATCAAGTCCAAGCTGCATAGCCAGGTCCTGGAAAGTGATAGTACATTCTCCCTACGCAGATAAAATGTACAAGCCTCTGGGCACCATATTTCTACAAGGGTGTTGATGAGCACCAAGTTATAATGGAAGTTGCCAGTGAGCAACTTCCTAGAATCTAGCCTACTGCAAACAATATTCCATCCTAGATGCGGTGCTAGTGCGCCAAGTGCCTGGGGTGTAACACTCGATCGGCCTGCACAAATTTAATTAAGTTTTGAATTAGATATAAACCTACCTAAATATATATAAAAACTAATTAAGATTTTAAATTTACACAAAACTACCTAATCTTAGACTAACTAATTGCTAGATAAAATAAATAATTCAACTAAACAAATTACTAGATAAAATAAATTATTCAACTAAACTAATGACTATATAAAATAAATATTTCAACTAAACAAATTACTAGATGAAATAAATAAATTATTCAAATAAACTAATTACCAGATAAAATATATTGTTAAACTAAACTAATTAATCGATTAAATAAATTGTTAAACCAAACTAATTACTACATAAAATAAATAAATAGATAAATCGAAACTAAATATTTTCTTTGAATTTTAATTTCTAAATCAATCCATATTCGCTTAACTTTGTTGAACATAAACTACCCTATTAACCAAACTAAACCAAACCAAAGGTGGCATTTCAAATAAACACAAAATTAAACTAAAACTAACTACACATAAATATCTAAAACTAAACTAATTAAACATTGAAATAAAAAATAACAATAAAATTCAAATAACAAAGAGATCAAATACTTGACGATCAAGTCTGGTACTAATATGATCATCATCTAAGCAATACAAGAAGTTTGTCATCGTCTGGTAAGCTAAGAAAACAGTAGAGCTGGTTGTATAAACTGAAAATTCTAAAAAGAAATTCTAAAAAGGACGCGCAAATAAGAGAGGAGAGGCGTATTCGTTTATATAGTGGCTGAATATCCTTGCGTATTTAATAGGCATGAATACACAGGGCCTCATGCGTATTTAAATAAAGCATGAATACGCATCCCTCCTCACGTATTCATACCTGTTAATACGGACTGACGTATTCATGTGCCTAAAAACCGGTTCATTTTGGTAGTTAATATTCTTTCCGTTTCTTCATATAGTTAATGATTTTTCCCATTTTAAATCAGTAAAAAATCCCTCATATGTATGGGTGTGTGCGTTTGCATTTGTCTCTGGTAATTTCTTGTGCATCTGTTGAGAGAATCACTTCAGTCTTCCTATATTGAATGACTACCTAAATATTTTACTTTCTTTTTTTCCCCCCTGTAGCCATTGCTGTTTCTCGATATCACAAGCCAGACCAAACTGACGAGAGGCAAAGGATTGAAGAAGCTGGGGGCTTTGTTATGTGGGACGGTAAGGTTATCTTATAGTTAGCTTTTGTTTTTTGATTTAGAGATTTATCTTGTTTATCTCTATCCAAACTTAAAATTACAGGAACTTGGAGAGTTGGTGGTGTTCTTGCAGTTTCTCGTGCATTCGGTGATAGACTCCTGAAGCAGTATGTTGTTGCTGATCCAGAAATTCAGGTGTATTTCTAATATGGTATCATCTGATCCTGGATATTTCTTATATTTGTAGATTCATCTGTCCGTGTCTGTATAGGATGCATATTTAGTTTAGTATATGGTTCACATCCAAAAGTATCCCGTCAGTAAATTGAAAGGAGAAAATTCTGTTTCAAATGAGATGATGACAAATAACATCGAGCTTATAGCATGGTTAACTACCCCTGAGAAATTGAGATGATTCAGGAGCTTCCAACATATGGATTTGTTGCATTTACTGGTTCTCAATGATGCATGTATCCATGCATGTGGTTGTAGTATTTGTATGCATACTAGTCTATCGCTTGTTTGTGTAAATTGAAATTCCCAGAACTAATGGTGGTGAAATGATAAAGTACAACAGAAGTGGTAAATCTCTTATGCATATACATATTCTGCAATACAATTTCATAGCTTCTTCTAGAAACATGCTGCAAACTATAAGAATCGCGCGTAATATAAGGGTCTTCGCATTAAAGATTTGTCTAATGGCTTCTCTTTATTCTTGTTCAGATGGCTTGAAAATCTTCCCTTTTCCTTGGCCCCTTTTCTCCTCTCTGTATTTTGGTTACTAACTCGTTTGTGGTCTTGCAGGAAGAAAAGGTGGATAGCGCTCTCGAGTTTCTTATATTGGCCAGCGATGGGCTATGGGATGCTGTCTCAAACGAGGTTTGCCATGATTTCCATTTCTTCCACTCTATTCTCTTTGATAACTAGTGCATTTCTAATTTTCTATAACTTCTAAGATTTAAATGAGTAAGTTATATCAAGAAGATTTATTTTGTTTCTTTACCCATTTTTTGGTGTTTGATGCCATGTTTTGGTAAAGTACTAAAGTTAATAACTCTATGAAAAGTGAGTCAAGGATGACTTACACCCGTAGATGAGAACCTACCAGACATTATTTCAAGTCAGAAATCACCATTTAGGCTGGAGATAAGAGATAGATTCTGTCTCTATCTAGATTTAAACTGGCGACAAGGGACAGATCCTGTCTCTATCTACTCTTGAAATTCTCACTCTATAATTATCAAATCAGTTAAACACGTGTAGGTTCATCATTGCCGCTGTGAAGATACGATGACATTCTTGATATGAAGTTCAGGAAAATCAGTTGTCATTTATGCAGTAAATGAGAAGAGCAATGTGAAGGAAAAAGATAAAGTAACATTCCAAATTCCAAATTCATGAGTCATATCTGATAACACATGGTTGCAACACCAGAAAGCAAAGCTCTGAAGTCTAATTTGATTTATCTAACTTAAGCTTCCACCTTTTTCCAGGAGGCCGTCGCTTTGATAAAACCAATAGAGGACGCAGAGGAGGCAGCAAAGAGGCTGATGCAAGAAGCATATCAGAGACAGTTCTGCCAACATTTCTTGCGTGGTCGTTCGATTCTTGATGAACCAAGATGCTTCTTCTCGCAGTGGCTCCGGCTAACCATCTCCTCTTCAGTATTAAAGGGTAGTGCATAGGCTTGGTGGTGGATAAAAATTTGGGGTTTTGCAAAATTTTTTATCATATAGTTTGTCATAGGCATACTCCTTTTAGTTGTGTGCCATGCAAGAATAGAAATTAAATTGAGACTCATTATGGTCGTCTAGCATAGCGATTTTCTCACTGTCTCATTTCCATAATTGGGTCCTATTTGTAGCTTAGGAAAATATTATGTAAAGGGTGTGGCCAGAGTTTTAGTTCCACACACATGCTGTATATAAATGTGGTGTTGATCTTGTTGATGTATTCTCCCCTTTCATCCGAAACATAAACAGAATACTCATACCCTCTTCATTGATTGTGCATCTGGTTTTCCTAGTACTAGTGATACCCTTGTTCTGAGTGAATCATGGGTCTTATCAAGTGTAATAATGTAATCTAATAAGAAACATTTGATGTTTATGTTTTCCTGTGGCTGTGTAAGTTTGACTAAATACATTTTCACTTGTGACGTTGAAATGATGAATGGAAAATGGTCCAAACCTATAATGGGGGCCTCATTTATCTCAAAATCAACAACTTGTTCGAAAGGGGAAGGTGTTACGCATCTCAAGACGTGGCTGAACTGAATTTGCACTCACTTCTACGCTCTATGCAATCTTGTTTAAGATTCTCTTCCTTCAGGGAAAATAAAATGTGCTATATATATATATATATATATATATATATATATATATCCTTATAAAATTTAAAGATACGACTATCTTTTTGTTTTTTATGGTTATAAATGGGTACATGTTCTATTAATTCAAGTGTTTAAAATCTATCAAATTAAATATCAAATTACAATTGTTGATTACACAAATAACATTTTTAAAAAATAACTCATTAAAAATATTATCAAATAGTTTTTCCTAATTTTTTATCATGTTAACTTTAATATATATGTTAAATAATTTGATATTAATGTAAATATTTGACAGACATGGTATATGAGATGATATTTTTAATTAAATTGTAGATTTTGTTAAAACTTCTCAAATCAAAAGTTTAGTAATGTAAAAACAATTTTTATTCACTACAAGAAAAGCATGGGATACCGACCCTTTATCAACGGGATTTTCAACGGCTTGTATTTATACCGACGGATACTCCCATAGGGCATCCTTTTGGCCGTCGATGAGTATTACGGAGAATAATACCAATCGTATTTATCAACACCACTACCGACGGGTAATAAAATACAAAGCAGTTGGTATAATTTTATAAAAAGACTTCAAGAAGCTCAGAGACATATTTATACCGACGGGTTTTTGTTTTTTATCGATGATTTTACCGACGGGTAGATAATATAATTTTATTTAATTAATATTGTCTTTTACCAACTGATAAACTCATCGGTAACCCGTGGGTTAAATTATAATTTATCTTTAATGATTTTATTATTTAATTATTTATTTATATAATAACCTAATTATCAATAAACTGATATTAAATAAGAAGAAGAATAAAATGAATAAATTAAACTGGATAAATAAAGTAGTAAATTATAACAATAAAATATATATAAACTACAGTAAATGTAAAAAATATCTAGAAAGTAAAAATGGAAAAGCTAGATAAAAACAAGCTGAAATCCTAAGCGTCAGCATCGTTGGCCCGTCGCGCATCATCATCATCAGGATCATCTCTGACCATCATCATTATCCGCGCCATCTGAACTGGCTGGCCCTGAGGGGAGTGGGATATGGGGAGCGTCCGTCCGAGCTGGAGGATCTTGAAGCCTGCATGTCCTGAAGAATATCATGACATCTGCAGTGATCTTCCCGCATCTTCTAGAGCTCAATCTTCGCCTTCTTTGCTTTCTCCTGCTCCTTCTTTGCGTTCTCCTGCTACCACTCCCAGGAGAGTTTAAGCTCTCGGATTTCTCTCAGCTCTTCCTCCATAGTTGTTCGCCCAGCCTCCCCCCTGAGCCTGGAGCTATGCTACCCCGCGCCTCCTCTGACTAGATCGACTGGGCCCGCCCTTCCTGGATCAACTGGGCCTGCCGCAGCTCATGGTTGAGGGCATGGACACGCTCCCTCAGGGCATCATCCCCAGTTTGACCCAGTGCGGAGGATGGGGTACACTCTAGGAGAGTACCCATCCCATATATGCGACCCTTGTAAGGGCCGCCACCCACCTGGACCCACACATCCTCCTCGTTGGGGGAGGAGGAATGTCAACATCGGGCCCAGCTTCACCATCTGGGTCTAGGCCTCCCAGAGGTCTGTAAACTCACGCTAAAGGAAAAAAAGAAAAACAAGTGTAAGTAATGATTATGACATAAATGAAAATAATAATTCAAATTAAGTAAAGATATGTCTAAATTTAAATTTACATAGGTTGCCTTGAAGCAGAGTCTACCCAGACCTCTCAGACTGTCCCTCTGCTCACCCTTTCGTGTGAGTCTCCCGAAATAGCTCGCCTGTGTTGGAGGGCGGCTCAACTCCCTCGCCCCACAAATAAGCACAATAAAGTCATCAAAATATATTATTTGTCACAATTCAAATATAGTAAATGTTATTATAAAATGTAGAAAGGGTAAAGAATTACCAAGCACTTCGGTCCCTCCTGGGTGCTGACCCACCCGTGTGCAGCGACCGCTTTTTGTGAGGCTCGGTTTGTCTTTCCCTTACCGACCTATCCTTGAAGGTCGGGTCATGGCCCAGTGGTGCTCCAACTCAGCCAAGGTGGCGTCGTTCAACCACGAGCTGTTCATGTGTCCCTTACGGACATCATGAAACATATCCCGCATTCACTTAGAGGACCTAATCCTCTAAGCCCTATTCACTGTGGGCTCATGCTTGGGCTTAATGTAGAATGCTTTCTACATAAACAAATCCACAACACATTAGTGATTGTATATTAGGCATATAATTAAATAATGTAAACATATTTTAACAAAAGTGAAGCAATCATATAATTATCTTCCATTCCTTCCACCATAACTCCTTGATATCAACAAGGATGTCAGTCCATGTGAGCCACAAATGGTTATACCGACTCCGTATAATCTCCGTGATCATGTGGTGAGCCGCAATGGGAGAAAACTATTAAATAAATGAAAAAAAAATCAAAAACCAATCAAAATTACTCAAATATCATAAGCAATGTAAAATTAAAATGTAATAAAAAACATGTTTCAACTTACATTTCCTTACCGTCCAACCTAATCTGCTGAGTGGTCCATCAGGCCCAAGTGGCCTACTATCCTGAGAGGCCTCCCATCGGCATCCATGCCTGTGACCGTCGAGGAAGGAGGAGTCTGACGAGATGCGGGTTGGGAGTCGGGCAGTGATAGGGCTAGGGCAGTGGTAGGACTAAAGGATGGGTCGGAATGCGAGTGGGCTATGAGTGTGAATACGGGTGGGGTGGGGCCATACCCAGGAGTGGGCATCATCTGAAAGCCTAGGTGCTGATGGTCGGGACTGAGGTAGAGGTGGTGGAAAGGAGCTGGTGGAATGGACGGGGCTGAGGTGGTGGGAGAGGCGGTGGCTGAGGTGGTGGTGGTGGGTACACTAACCTTCAGAGGTTAGCCTCTGCCTCTACCAGCCATATTGAAACAATTAAAAAATAATACACAACAAAACATTAATTAAATCAGGAAATTTCAAATAATTGCATAATAATATTGCATATAATATTGAACACCTTAGTTAATTTGAAAGTGTAGGACCGTTTTCATCATCATTCTGCCATTGATCATTAGGTGACTCATCAGCACTACTATCACTTGTTTCATCTTCGTGATTTCTGATTGGGTGGTTACTTGTGCATTCAATAAGTCAACTTCCCCAGTAGTCAATGAAAGGGGTTTTCAGGGTTGTCTGCATCGAGTACTACCCTTGAAGGATGTGGATCATCCACTTGATACGCATCTTCAACAGTATTTTCCTCTATTTCAATCATACCTCTTGATTTTATCTTATTCACAACCCTCCACTGTGACCTACTTTTCCCAGGATAAGACATATAATATACTTGTCTGGCATTTTGGGCTATAATAAATGGATCATAACTTCTATATCTTCTGGTGTGATTGATTTCAATGGTTTTGTAATTGTTGTGTTGACGTGTCCCAGTTAGTCGGGTAGGTCATACCATTCATATTTGAATAGGACACATTTATTTGTGAGCTCACCTACGTACTCAAACTCAAGGATTTTCTTAACAACACCATGCCAATCACATTCTCCGTCCTAGGATCGCCTTTAACACAAACACCAGTATTGTCATTTTTTCCCACACCCCAATCAGCTGTGTGAAACTTGTACCCATTAACATAGTACATGGGCCAACTTACAACTTTATTTTTTGGGCCCCAAGCTAAATTGAACAAATGGGGACATGTTACACCATTATTTTTGTTATGAACCTACGTACATAAAGTTTGAAATGTCAAACTTACTTGTATCAAACAAAATTAACAGATAATATTTTGGACTACATAATCTAAAACAAGCGGACTTACATGTAATCTAAACCAATCCGAAAATTATTGAAGAGAATCTTGACCGTGCAGTTGCTCAAAGTATCTGTTGTTGTAAATATATTTTATGTTATTTTATTATATATGCATAACATCACACTCACACATGCACAAAAAAAGGATTTTTGACTTACAATCTGAATGGTTGCACCTCGTCACAATTTAGCAAAATATGTAAGTGTGCGGAATTCCACCTTCGAAAGTCAGCCATCGAGGCACGCTCTTTCCAGGCTCGACCAGGTTGATTGAATATAGACAATGTAGGTGGAATAGAACACTCCCTTCCATCATCGTTACGACCAACCCGAGTTCTCTTAGATTGAACATGTGGTTGAAAGTAAAATGAGCAGAAATTTGAAGTCTCTTGGCTAGATAAGCTTGGCATATTGATCCTTTCACTTGAGACTTATTCTTCACGGTTCTTTTAAACCCTCCTATTTCCTTTTCAAATGGATACATCCACCTGTATTGAACCGGTCCACACACCCGTGCTTCATATGCCAAATGTATGGGCAAGTGTTCCATTGAGTCAAAGAACCTAGGAGGAAAAATTCTTCTAATTTGCAAAGGATTTTGGGAATATTTTTTTCCATGACAAGCAGTTATCACACTGAAGAGTAGAAAAGCATAAATCCCTGAAATATTGACTCAGCTTCTTGAGCGGCTTCCAGACAATATCAGGTAGCTCTATGAAAGCAATTGGAAGCAAACACTCCATGAACACGTGACAATCATGGCTTTTCATGCCAACAAGCTTACCCTGTGCAACATTGATGCACCTACTTAAGTTTAAAGCATAACCATCGGGCATTCTTAACTCCTTAAGCCACTGACAAACTGCTTGTTGCTGATTGGAACTCAGGGCATATTTGGCCTTTGGTTTATAGAAACGACCATCTCTCAGTCTTGTAAATGCAAATCAGGCCGCGCAATACTCAGCCAGATCATGCCTTGCCTTGCCTTTGGTTCGATCTGTATCCAATATAGTATTCATAATGTTGTCAAACACATTTTTCTCAATATGCATGACATCTAAACAATGAGCACCAAATTATCCTTCCAATATGGCAACTCCCAGAAAATACTTTGTTTGGTCCAATTATAGGATACTTCATAGCTTGGCTGTCGCACTACCTTTCCAATTTCCATTATTTTTGGGATATCCTTAACTCGATCCCACATTTTGTGGCCACTTAGTCTAACTGGAGGCTCATCATATTCAACACAATTTCTTTTAAAACCATATCTGCTTCGCCTATAGGGATGATCAGAATCTAAGAACCTTCTATGACAATCAAACCAAAAGTTCTTTCTCCATGTTTCAGGGTGAATGCTTTAGTATCGTCCATACAATCGGGCATGCTAATTTGCCTTGGGTCATCCATCCAGACAGCATTCCATAAGCTAGGAAATCATTGATGGTCCACATTAATGCAGCTCTCATCATGAAGTTTTGCTTAGTTGAAATGTTGTAAGTAAGAACACCCTGCACCACAGCTCATTCAATTCATCAATTAGGGGTTGAAGATGCACATCAATCTTAGCTTTTGGATTATCAGGGCTAAGGGTTATACATGTTAAAAATAGGTAAGGATCTTTCATGCACATGTCAGAAGGGAGATTATAAGGCGTAACTACTACGGGCCAATAGGAATAGGGTTTGCTAAATTGGTTATTCGGAGTAAATCCATCTAACAGAGTCCCAATCTAACATTTCGTGGGTCACAAGAAAAATCAGGATATCGTTGGTTGAACTTTTTCCACGCTTCACCGTGCGATGGATGCATCATCACACCATTATCCCTTTAATTTTCACTGTGCCACCTCATATGAGAAGCCGAACTCATTGACGCATAGAGTCTTGTGAGCCTAGGGATTAAGGGCAGATAGTGCATTCTTTTCTGAGGGACATCCTTATACCTCTCACTTCCACGTCTTTTGGGTTTAAACCTAGGCTCTTGGCAGAACTTACACTCAGTCAATGAACTATCATCTTTATAATAAAGCATACAACCTTTCAAGCAACAATCAATCTTTATTTCCTTCAACCCAAGTTTAGAAACTAATTTTTTAGCTTGATAGAAATCTTTTGGAATTGCATCGGGTTTCAACTTAGCTCATTGTAGTGTAGCCCACTGATCAAAAGAACTTTGGCTTTGATTCCCTTCGGACTTAATGCTCAACATTTGAACTGCTAATGACAATTCAAAGTGCGCACAATCATCGCATAAAGGTTGATTGGCAGCTTCCAGTAGACTATAAAATTGAGCGGCATCTTGGTTAGGCTCCTCACTGAAGGCTGAATAACGAGCAGCAAATTCAGGAAAGCATCAAACACCATCTCATGATGCCTAGCTAGGTTATCTTCCCATAGCACATTACCCATGTCGTGCTGAGTTATATGGATCCCACCAGAACTACTTCCAGTTTCACACATACCCACTTGGTTCCATACGTTAACTACCTTCCCATACTCGGTCCAAACCTAATAGTTAGGCATGAATTCCCACTTGTACTATACTTCCTACATTTGCACCTATTACATGAACACCTAACTTTTGCTTTATTAATGAACTGTTGTGTTTTACATGCCATGCTCATAAATTCTTCAACACCATTATAAAGTCTGATTTAATCCCCCCTCTATTAGGATGCAATCTATCATACATCCATGATCGATTTGAAGGTAACATTGCGCTTGTGATTAACTCTAAACCCTATAATTATTTAAAGATAGAAAGTTATTACTATCAAAAACAAATTCAATTGCTATTTAAATTTTAGGTACAACTACTTTAATCTTATTCTCTCAACAAATATTCTGAAAATTTTTCGAAGCATATCCATTTAGATTACGAGTTTTCGTTATCACATATTTCTTTTAAATGGATTTTAAGTTTTTTTAACATGGTTATTTTTATTTAATCTGTTATTCATACAAAAAAATGTAACAACATTTTGACATCTCCCTTAAATTATGAGCTTTCATCGTTACATATTTCAGTCAATACAACAATTATAAATATTATTATAAAGATCAACAACAAAATAAGTATAGTAAAACAGAAATTTGAGCCCGCCGTTGAAAAATTATATAGCTATGGTTGTATTGAAATATATGGCTGGAAGAAATTTACAAAGCATTCTTGTTTGGGACATGAATATTTGTTATTTTTTAAATATAAAGGAGGCTTCTATTTTAAAGCCAGAGTATATAACCATATTGCTTTAGAAATAGATTATTCAAGATATGACAAAGACACTATCCAATATTGTGAAGTTGGCAATCATCACACTAAAATACATGTAGCACCTGAGGACAATGTACATTTGTTTAAGGTGCACCACAACTTTCAAGAAACGTACATGATCCTTGCTACAGGCCTTTCAACGTCATCATTGCCAACTTCACAATCTTGGATAGTGTCTTTGTTATATCTTGAATAAGTCATTTCTGAAGCACTATGGTTATACACTATGATTTTAAAATATAAGCCTCCTTCATATTTAAAAAATAATAAATACTCATGTCCCAAATAAGAACGCTTTGTAAATTTCGTTCACCATATATTTCAGTCAATACAACCATTGCCATATAATTTTTTAACAACGGGCTCAAATTACTACTTTAAAACATATCGAATTGGTTTTCTTTATTTTTTTAATACAGTTATTTTTAATCCTTTTTTTTAATCTTATTTCCTCTAGCGCACAATTTTTTTAAAACTTTTTTCCCTAAAACAAAATTTAACAAAATTTTGTTCATTAGGAGCTTCCATCATCAGATAATTTTTTTAATTGATTTTTAAGTTTTTTTTAATACGGTTAATTTTAATCTTTTATCCCTAAAAAGATTTTAACAAAATTTTGACAGCATCTCCTCTTAAACTAGGAGCTTCTATCATTATATATTTCAGTCAATTCAACAATTATAGATATTATTATAAAAATCAACAATATAATAGGAATAATTAAACGTTACATGTTAATAATTACACACAATTCAAATAATCATAAAAATTGTTCTATTGCGCATCCCTTATTACTTCACAACATACATCCTGTCCGCAAATACAAAGAATCCTATAGCAAACAAATCAAACAAGTCGGGGAAGGACCTCTACGCCCTTCCCCCAGTCATGCAATCCCCATTTCCTAGAACTCTATCCTATAAAATATAAGTCTCTATATATCATACACACACACACACACACACACTTATATATATTAAATCATTAAACGATATAAATAATAAGGAATGAGTTACTAACCTCTATAGCAGAAAAAAAAATTTGAAATATAGGGAAGCTCCGACGTTCAACAAAGTCCAATCTGAAAATCCAACATTATAAATTTCAATCACTACAATTATATAAGCACAAAAAATAGATTAACATATACAAAAACAATGGCAAATCTCCAACGTCAATAATCGCTTGACCCTCAAGCAAAACTTCTACATTAACAAATTAATAACATAATTAATCTCCAATGCAACACACGCACAACACTATGGGCACCAAAAAATGAACGGAAAAAGTAAATCAAATAAAAAATAAACCAATTAAAATGCTCACCAAAGTCTCGGGATCATAATGGTCGCCTCCGTTTCTCAAACGAGCTCTGGTGGCAGCGAACCGAGCCAAAAACCACGACGGGCACGCGGGTAGAGAGAGAAGGGGTTTTAGAGAGAGAGAGGTTTCAGAGAGGAGAAGAAGGGCTTCGGCCTGGGTAATATCCGTGCCTTACCGACGGGTACTCGATTAAATGAAACGGTGTATCACTTATAGGTAATTACGACTATATTACCAACGTGTGATGGGAATGCCAAGGGTTTGCTTGGGTGTGAATGAAATTTCAAATACACGTCGGTTACCCGTCGATAATCTAATATTAAAATCTTAGCCCTTCTAAGGTTGGTAATTTCATTCATAAATTATTAAATATTAACCATGTTAATACTCGTCGTTACCTTCGGTAATTTTTATCATAAATAATATATATTTAAAACCGTAAATACCCATCAGGAAGACCCGGTAATTCAATTCATAAATTATTAAATTTGAGTACCAGTTATACCTGTTGGTAAATGATTTACTAACTATTCACTATTAAATATAAAACTCACCCGTCGGTTAGGCTTTGGTATACCCATCGAATACTATGCGTGCCAACTGGTGATTGGCACCATCATTTACGACATTTATACCGGGTATTTATGTAAATTGTTTTAATACAAATTATTGCCTTACCCGTCGGTTGTGTCGTAATTACCGACCTTATGTACCCATTGGTAACAAGCGTCCTTCCGCCATTTTCTAGTAGTGATTTATATGGGTGTTACCTGAGGAACTTTTTATGAAATATATTTTATATCAACTGGTTCAAAAAAATTCTTTTAATCTAAAGATAAATGAGATGGTTTTCATTAAATAATACATAATGATATTTTTTAAGAATTAATTATCATACATTGATAGTGTAAATTATCTTTACATCGTCAATTAATAAAAGGTTGACAGCTTATTCATTTTGTACAATTTTTTAAAATTTGAATTAGACATGATTTGATAATGGATCATATGACAATTTTTTATTGTTTGACAATGTAAAAATAATTACACAATGAGTGCATGTCAATTATACTCATTTTTTCAATTAAAAAAAATTCAAAAACCACCAAACAAACTTATGGCTAAGGGCGCGTCTATGAGTGAATCAGCATGACTCTGTTTGGCAAGCTTTTAGTCAAACTACATGGATAATGCATTTTTCTAAGGATGTAAATGAACTCAAATCATATGGCATTAGGGGGCAAAAATTAAACTCTTTTTTTGAGAGAAAAACATGAACTAGCATGCCCGTAATGTTAAAGCAGAGAACACACATCTTGATGTCAATTATTTGAAGTGATGGACTCAGAAAGAGAGAATATTGTCGGCAAGGCAGTTTTTGCTCTTACGCACGACGAGCGAACCATGTGTTATCCTCATTGTCCATATCAAAACTAAGAACAAAAATATTATGCAGAAATCAAAAGAAAACAGAAAAATAAAAAGTAAAATTTTGTTTTTACTACCTTTTATAGAAGTTTAAAAAACAAAAATAAAATGGTGTTTTTACAATTAATATTAAAAAAATTGAACTACAAATAAAAAGTATCAATACAATCAAAAGTGTATTGAGGAGCACGTAGATCAACTGCTAGTGACCTGTTCTCAATGGTTATGCTCGATTCGAATAAGATTACCTCCATTAAAAGGGCGCATGTGGTTTTAAAAAATATATAAAACCAAAAGTCTTTTCGTTTCAAGGCACACAAAAAGAGGGGTGGAGAGAGGAGCGGGGATGGGGGGTTGCGACTTTGAGTGCACTGCATGAGAATGAACAAAGTGCCAAGGCAAGGTGAAGCTTTATACAGTGGAACTTCAATTTGTTTTTTAATAGGGAATTCGAATATTTTTACTTGTACAAGGAAGAAACTGCTAAAGCCAACTTGTATGAAGAGTACAATTCTCATGCCTTGCCTAGCAAGTTATGGTCCCATGGCCTAGCGAATTAATTGAATATGTACAAAAACAAGGATGGTTATCAATTAAAATATTCCAAAGTCATGATCACAAACCACATTAACGTTCACTTCCATTGTAATGTCATTTAATTAGTTTAGGATGAGGTGGAGCAAAATAACGACATCGTGATGCTATATGCTAAAAATGTTTTGCTTATAATTTTTTTTTTTCCATGAACAATCACTCATACACAATTAATCATCATTTTTTTCCCTAGTTTGCAAGGGAAAATATTTATCAATCCATTCATAAAGCACAAATTAAAACATTATGTGAATGGTGTTTATTAAAAGTAAACCTTCAATTTGGTCCCTAAAAAATTTGTGCTAAATAAATTAGTCCTCAAGAATAAAAAAAAAATACATTTCATGGTCCATCATAATTAAAATAAATATAAAATAAGTTACTCATTTCTCAGTATTTCAATGAATTCATTTATTTTATGTGTTTTATAGGATGTCAATTTGACTTATTTTATAAATTGTTAAGGATTAATTTTGTCCCAAAATCCTTAGAAAATATTAAAGAAAAACTAAATTGTCTTATTGTTTTAATCACAAAATATATATTTTTTAGGAGATAAATTGATCTAATACCATATCATATTGGGAGTGGCAAATTATAAGATGGACTTCCTTTTCTTAAATTTATCATAAACCTCTTATTATTAGTAGTTAGATAAATAATACTTTAAAAATGGTCCATCATGAATTATTTATTAATTGATCGTTGAAATTGTAAAATTATTCACTTCGTTCTTCTTTCCATTCCCCGCTTCGTCCTTCCCCACCTCCTTTGTCGATGAGCAAGGTATATGGTATAACCCGTGGTGGTGACAAGGGAGGAATACCCACTCTTGACATAAGCTAGTGAAGGAAAGATAAAGATGTTCTTAGGTGGGGATTGCTCAGTTTGTGACCATGTGGTCATGGATATAATTGAAATAAAAATAAATATCACACAATTACCTTTAAATCCTTCTCCTCGACCTCTCTTTCTCTTTATCTCTTTGTTCCCCGACACCTCCCCATTTAGCGCGCACACGCACAGCCTCACCTTTTCAATCCTTTGATGCACCCATTCAACACAAAAATAAAGCTTACACAAGAGAAAGAGAATGAGGTGGTGTTAGCTTTGGCCAAGAGAGCATGAGCTTATGATTTGACCCATAGGCTCCCTGCCTTTCTATTTCCTCATCGCCACCATTTTTGCACCAGCACACCCACTCGTCCGCTAATTATATATATTCTCTTGGCGATCTGTTTGACAAATAGGGATGTGGGCATGTAAGTTTCAGCTGTATGCAGATGGGTGAAAATCTTATGTGCAAAAATTGAAACTTTACATAAAAAAATGATTTTTTGGAGAATAGAGACGATGGGTAGATGTAGAAGCTATTGAAAATGTGATTTAAATTGGAATGAAGGTAAAATGAAAATCACATATAGAGAACCATCATAGCGTCGGAAGAGGAAGCCATGGTTGTCGATCTGAAACTTGAACGACGTGATTCCTCTCTCTCTCTCTCTCTCTCTCTGAAGCCATGGGCTGCTCACAGGAACTAGAATCGTTTGCGAATTGGGCAAACTAAAATCTCAAGAACTGGGCAGGGGGCAATGGGGTGGGTCAGCGACAGTGTGCGGTGGCGGTGTGCAGTGGCGTCGGAAAGTGGCGATGTCAAGGGGTGAGCACTTGATAGGGTAGAAGAATTATAAAATATAAGAGGATAAAATAGTAAATCAAATAGAATATTTATTTTTAGTATTAAAACATAAATATAAATTTTATTAAAAAATTATTTTTTAATATAATAAATTTTTAATTTCAACCATGAGATCATAAATTTAGTGGTCCGGATTCAATCACCATATGATCATAAACTTATCATTCCCTGAGAACTAGTCGGAGATTTAATTAAAAGTTTTACATTGAAAGAGAGTTAAAGGTTTTTATGAGTTTTGAATTATAAATATGAAATTTGAATATTAGGGTTAGTTATCTTTCAAGAGTGAAAATGATTCATTATATGAGTTTTAAGAGCTGTCCATATAATAACATATTTTATAAAATTGGTTTATAATTTTATCCATTTAAAATTACAAATGATAAAAAATTTATGAAGTCATATAAACTGTGAAGATCAAAACACGTTAAATTTTATGGAATTATATTTTGTATTTGCTTTCTTTCCATCGCCTAACAGAAGGTTGGAGGGAACCGAGATAGAGGGGATATCTTTTTTTTTTTAATAATTTGAAGCTATTTAATATTTATACACTTTTTATAAATTGTTAGTAATATTTATTAATTATTATCCCACCTGTTTATTTATTTTTTAATTTAATATTAATATATTAAATAATTTGTGGTTAACCGTAACTCTCATGTATATGTATATGTGAATATTTCTATGTTGATATGGCAACATGTGGTTTTGATTTTTCTCTAAAAGTTCAACCACCCATTTTGCCCAATCACAGTTTAGTTCATTTTTATCTTGCTATTAAATCATCAGTTATCTATCTAATATCTATTCTTATTATCCATCCATCTTTTTGAATTAATATAAAACATTAATAGTTTATGAAGTTTGAGACATTCTAATACATGTCAAATTATTTCAAGTGAAGCTAATATTTATTTTACATAAAAAAAGATAATACTAATTTTCTACTTTCCTTTTCATTATAATATAATGTATCATGTCTAAATCATATCATAATGAAAAAAATTTGATGGGACAAAAAAATCTTCTACGTTTTCAAGTCATTAAATCCATAATATTTTTCTTAATAAAAAATCAATTAATATTTTTTTAGAGTTTAATGTTTTAGTTAATTTTCAAATTAAATAATTGCATGTAGATGTTTTTCTTGAAATGAACATAAAAGTATATATCTTTGTTAAGAAAAGTAGTCACTTCTTGCTTTTTGATATAAGCGATATAGAAACTTGATCCCTTTTTTTTTTTTTTACTTTTAAAAATTGGTTTTGGAAAACATAACACAATCAATTATCACTTGTGGGAAGAAATGACTTGCTTAAGAGCCAACTGTTCTACTGTTATTATCCCATACTATAAAACGTTAATATTGAATATTATTGTTTATTGAATGAACAAGAACTTGCATGACACGGCAGTGCACAAGTCAAATTAAGCCAAGTGACCATTTCACAAGTTCATTCCAAATCTATATATCTTCCACAAAGGTGGCCCCTCCTTCATCAAAAATGTCACAGCTCCGTTAATTATGGAATAATCTTGTCTTTCTAAAGTCCATAGTCTTGCTCTCATTTCATGTAAGTATCCCATACATTATAATATAATGTTTCCTATCTAAATCATATCATAATATATAAACAGTATAAAATCTTTTTAGATTGTTATTCAATCAAAATATTTTATTTAAATTATTTTTTTAGTAATAGATATAAAAATTAACTATCATAAATTATTTAATAACATATGATTAAATAAATGTGCAAAAAAATCTTATATTGTAAGTGTATCAGAATTAAATTCTTATTTTTAAAGCTTAAAGTAAATTTATATAACAAAAATATTTATCCAAGCTTTAAAATCGAATCATTAATTTATATATAACAAATAAATTTAAAATGCCATGGGTACTAGTGAATTTGTGCAAGTTATGTTGGGTGGCTGTTATGTCGGCAGGCGGAAGGAAAGCACCTGACCTCTTTCCTTCTCTTTCTCTGCAGACTTCTTTGACCAATTCTTCTTTTCTTATTTATTTAAAGGTACATTTGATATTGTTATTTTTATTTTACAAATATTATATGATCTAATAATAAATTAATATGTATAAGTGGTAAAGTTAATAATAAAATGTATTAAAGTTACTGTATGTGAAATAAAAAGTTACTATCTTGACATTTATAGTACTATTTTTCTTTCTTCTTTCTTTCTTTAATTTATAACTTTTGCATATAGATTTACAATTTTTTGTATCCTGATTTATAACTTTTCGCATATGGTTTCACATTTAATCATCAACTTATTTAGTATGCGTCCTCAATTAATTTACAATTTTGCGTACTGATTATAACTTGTGCATATTGGTTTATAACTTTTTGAGTATTGGTTTGTAACATTTCGTAATTTGCATTTATAATTTTTTAACTTCAGTTTTCAACAATAAAAATAAATCTCAACTTCTAACAGAGTTATTTTCATTCATTTTCTTGCTAAAAAAATTGAAAAAAAATTATCCATATCTTAAGACATAAACCATAAACACATGAAAAATCAAATTTCACAATTTTTGTCAACTTATATCTTAATAGCGTTGATTAAAGAATTCAAACTGAAGTAATTTTAAAAGTAACAGTAAATAAATCTAATTCATAAAATATTCTTACAATACATATAAAATTTAGAACATTCAATTTTATATTATTATCATGCATCTTGTTTAATTGTAAATCGGTTTACAACTTTTGTGTACAGATTTACAACTTTTTGCATATAGTTTACAACTTTTCTACATATAATTTCACATTTAATCCTTTACCTGTTTAATATTTGTCCTCAATTAGTTATAACTTTTGTGTTGATTTATAACTTTTTACATACTGTTTATAACTCTTTGGCATTGGTTTACAACATTTCATAACACGTCTTTACAATATATTAAACTATTAAACTTATATATAAAAAAGTTATAAACCAGGATCCAAAATGTTGTAAACTAAATATCTATTCTAGTCAAGAAATATATTAAAAAATATATTAATTCCTTAAAATTTAAAAATTTTATGTTGGTCCTTTATAATTAAGAAAGAGAGTAAATAATTTTTTGGTATTAATAGTTTTAATTAGATATCAATTTGATCTTAACAAAACTTTTTATATCAATTTAGTTCTAAAATTTTTAATTTGATATCAGTTTGATGTTAATAAAATTTTTAACATAAATTTGATTTTAAAATTAACTAAAGCATCAATTTAATCATAATATTTTTTATTTAACATCAATTTTATCTTTCATTTAAACAAAAAAACCAAACTAATATTAAAATTAAAAATATTAACACTAAATTGATATAAAAAAGCTTGTTGATATTAAATAGATGTGAAATTAAAAACGCCAGCACAAAAGAAATTATTTACTCTAAAAAAAATCAGTCAAATTCATCCCATTAAAAAAATACTATACAAATATCTGTGCAGAGGGACTATATATTTTTGAGGGATATTTGTCTCACAACATTTCCTTGACCACATAAGTTATCTACCCCAAGTCAAATAGTCATTAGTAAGATTTCCGTGTTGCTTTTGATTCAGATTCAACTTCAATGCGAAGAACATGGGGAAAGGGAGACCGTAATCTTAATTCATGAACCGACAAATACGTCTATGATCTGGCTTAACTCGTATCAACAGAAGAGCTAGCGCTTCTACCCGGTATGTATGTTTTTTAGGTTACAACCCAATATGTATGTGTACATATGTATGTTGCATACTCTGGTATTCTTTGTCTGCTCCTAGTTATCCAATATCATTTGATCCACCTTTTACATCAATAAATAAGAAGTTACTCCTAGATTTCCAGTATCATTTGATCCATCGTTACATCAATAAAAAAAAAAAGGAAATTAGAGGCCGACTTGGATGATTTTAAGAAAATTATTTTTTTAATTGATCTTTTAAAATAAGCTATGTTTTGAAAAAAATAAAAATTATATTTGGATGTAATATTAATTTATGATTAAATATAATATTAAAATGTTTTTATTTATTATTAATTTTTTTAATATAAAAGGGAATTTTTTTACAGAGAATAAAAATTGTAGTTTCTGAAAAATCTTTTTTATTTTTTCTGGTAAGTTTAAAAATTTTATACAAACATATAAAATAATATAAAAAGATCATTTTCCATATATATATATATATATATATATATATATATATATATATATATATATATATATATATATATATATTGTATTGTTAAGGGAGAGCTTAGTTAGAAAAGGAAGAGTTTTTCTATGCTCTTGATCTGTATTATTAAGGGCGCGTTCAGTTAGAAAATTTAATGAGAATTTCATCTAATTTTTAATAAATCTTGTAAAATTTTAAACCTTATTTAAACATTTAAATTATTAGAATTATTTAAATTGAAAATTTATATTGTTCTTATTAAGTGATAACTAATAAAATAAAAAAAAATAATTCAAGAATTTAATTTCATGCACTCATTTTGTACTTTCAATTAATAAAAATTCAAGACACTGCTCAACCATAATAGACAGTCGTTAATTATTACAGGGGATAATTATCTAACATGATTGTAAAGTAATATTATACTAATAGTACGTATAAAATAATTTTATATTATTAGTAGATAGAAATTAAATTCATAATTTAAAGCAATATATTTTAATAATTTTTGTCATCAATTTATTGAGTTGCAAAATAATTGCAAGTTTATAGGTCCTGTTTACTTGAGTTGCTGGACGAGTTTCATCTAGCCTGGTCCTCTAATTCTCCCTATTAGTTTAGATTTTAATTGTTTGGTTTACTTGCCTCAGTAGAGCAGTGATGTTGGGCGAGGTCCCTTTTATTTTGTTCCCTTGTTGTTTTGTCATGTGAGACATTATGTAAGCTTTTCCATCAATGAAACTTTAACAATTTAGTTTTCCTCCCGTCCAGCTCTTAACAATATTTCAGGAGTTCTGAACAATAATACTCGGGCTCATGTAAACAAGCAATTTATAATCTATAATAAAAGAAAAAGAAAGAAAAAAAGCCTTAATGGTAATATTTTCTCAATGTGGTTTTTGTTTAATAATTTTTTTAAATGTTTTGTTTTCTGCTATCATATGCAGGTAAAACGCATTATTTCATATTTGAAGTTCCGATTTTAGCCTTCCTTAGAGGACATTGGCAGATTAGTTCCAGCATGAGCACAGCAAGTGATTTTCCCAAAATGGAGTTGGAGGACGGTGAATCCCCCAAAATGGAAGTGAAGCCACTCGATTTCTTCGATTTCTTTAAAAAGGAGTTGCATGAGGTTCCCAAAACGAAGTTGAAGGCGGGTGATTTTCCCGAAGTGAAGGCAAAGACGCATACTATTTTCTTGCCCAAAAAAGAATCTAAAGAGGCCACTGCCTTTACCTCTTTGGTGAGCTCGGAATCAACCATAACTTCGTTAAGAAAGCCTATGGTGAGCTCGGAATCAACCATAACTTCGTTAAGAAAGCCTACTAATTTATTGCCCAAAAAAGAATCTAAAGGGACCACTTCCTTTGCCTCTTTGGTGAGCTCGGAATCAACAATTTCCAGAAATTCGGCAAGAACGCCTTCGATGAGGAGGAGACATTTGATGAGCCTGTTGTGGAGTTACCAAATGAGAATAACAAATGATTGGGTTATTGAGTCGTTAGAAGAGCTATTTGATGGGAAGCCACTTAGATTTTTTGAAGGGCTAATACCAATGGAGATAATTAGGGACGCAGCAAGAGGCGAGAGGTCCTGCTCCATCTCCACTAACGACAATGACTCAGTTCCACCTCCAAAAGCTATTCTGAATTTGGCTGTTGATCTTGCCGTCGACCAATTAATTCAAACATTGATTTCCATTTCTTACGAATGTCGATATCAGCATCCGCACCATGTCAAATACATCAGGTTATCAGCCAGAAGCGATGTTGAAAAAAGAGCAGTGACGACAAAAATAGAAGCAGCCTTGAACGACGAGAATCATATGCATGATAATCTCAAGTCATTTCGTGGAACTCTGAGTATTGATGCCTCCACCTATCCAGCTTCAGCAGAGAATCAGTTTCGACGACACATTTGTCAACAGCTTCAGCTTCCAATGATAGAAGACGATGACATTTTGTGCACCAGATGTATTGAGGAAGAGATGTCAATCAACAGGTATCTGGTTCTTTTGGTAGACAGGGATGGTGGGGAAATCATAGATCCACGGAAAGTAGGATTTTGTATGACTCAGCTTGCAGGAGTTTTGGTGCTTATTACCACCGAGTCAACAACCGCACAGACTGAAGAATTAATGGACTTGGAAATACGGATTAGAGATCATTTGTTGTCATGGGAGGTATTCTGTCACAACGTGGGTAAGAAGTATGTATATGCATCAAGTGCCATCTTGACTACTGCAGTGCGTATAGTTGAGGAATGTCATGGTCACCTTCTTGCCATTGTCCTTGTGGCAAAGTGGTTGTTGAAGAATCTTCAAGATGACAAACATTGGGAGCTTGCTCTCCATAAAATACTTCACACTAATCCCTCCTATGATATTCATGGTCATTTTAGCACAATCATGAAAAATACATTCCTAAACCTTATCTGGGATAGTATAAATAAGGCGCAAAAACATTGCCTGCTGCGCTGTTTATTCATTCCTAAAATAAGAGATGGGGAGGTTGATTATGAATTATTGAATGATTGGATTTCTTCTCTCTTTGTGGATGCTGAAGAAACAAAACAAAACCTAAGAGAACTTCTAGATAATTCTGTGCTACTACAATTTGAAGGCAAAAGAGGCAGGTATATTCGATTATCAGAAGAAACATATAAAATTTTGCAATCGATATACACCTTGAATCCATTGTTTGTAGATATATCTGGGCAAGAACTGACTGAACCACCAAACACTGATAGATGGCAGAATGCATTACGAATTGAATTGTCGGACAATAAACTCTGTGAGCTGCCACTGTCCCCAGATTGCATGGAACTCAAAGTTTTGATGCTGCAACGCAATGCTGAATTAACAAAAATCCCATCCTCATTTTTCGATCACATGCCCCTACTTCAGATCATGGACTTATCATACACTAGTGTAAGAGAACTGCCACGCTCCTTCTTCTTTTTGGAGCAGCTTAGAGAATTATATTTGAAAGGCTGTGAATGCTTCATGAAATTACCACCTGAAATTGGAAATTTGCAAAAACTTGAGAAGCTTGATCTTGATGAGACTCAGATCACACATCTGCCGGAAGAGGTCCAAAAGTTAACCTATATGCAAAGCTTGACTCTCTACTTCTATGAATATCGTGGCAAGAAGAATAAGCAGTATTCCTGTTCAACAATTATTCCTTCTGGAGTGCTGTCCAAACTCAAGAGGTTGAAAAATTTAAGTATTGGTGTAAACCCTGACGATGAGCGATGGCATGACAATGTACAAGTCATTCTTCCAGAAATATTGGGATTGGAGTTGTTACAAACTCTTAGCCTATATATCCCACAGTTGCAACTTTTGAAGCTCATTCCAGCTTACATTCTTGAAGAACTTGACTTCAGATTCATTGTTGGTCATCATATGCAGCGAATTATATCAAGCATACCACCTACGATTGATGTAAAATTCAAACAAAGTGACCGTAGCTTGAAATTTGTAAAAGGTAAGGATGTCCCAGCTGAAATAAAAAAGCTTCTTAGACACAGCAAGGCTCTTTTCTTGGATCGACATGTCACCATAAAGAGTCTATCTGAATTTAAAATGAAAAATTTAGAAGAACTGCGGGTGTGCATATTGGCAGAATGTAAAGAAATGCAGGCAATTGTTGAAGGAGGAGACTCAAATGGTAATTGTGATATGCTTTCGCATTTGCTATTCTTGAGTGTATACCACATGAAGAATCTAAGAAGCATATGGGAGGGACCAACTGTTCCTCGTTTCTTATTTGGTATGTTGCAGTCCTTATCATTGCAAAGTTGTCCCAAGTTAACGACTCTCTTCTCTCTGGATTTTTTGGGAAATCTTTCTTTACTGAAGGAGCTTATAGTCAAAGACTGTCCCAAATTAAGTACCTTAATAAATCGTGAATCATCAGTGCACAATGCATACTCTTGCCTCCCTCAATTGAGGAAGTTATCACTTCTCCATCTCCCTGAATTGACCAGCATTTGGAGTGGGTTGCACATTGGGCCTTGGTTAAAAGAGATAGCATTTTATGACTGCCCAAAGCTGTGTAGCCTTTCAAGGAAGGAATTGGCAAGTTATGCACTAATGGCAATCAAAGGAGAAACCAACTGGTGGAACGCTCTAAAAGGTCGACCATCTGAGTTTGACAGGATTTTTATCCCAATTCATGAAGAGGCTGATGTGATGACTCAATTAGGTATATATAACGATGATGATATTGATAATTGTCCAGGTAATTTACTAACTTTCAATATTGGAAGCACTGTTTCCATTTTTTAATCATTCCAAACACATGATTTTACTCCTAGATATGCCTTGACCTTATTTCTAAATGTTCTAGATTTATGCTTGTGACGTAAGAGATTAGCTTGATTCACTTGTTAACATTGTTAAAACATGAGATAATAGGTGGCCCAATGGGTAAGCCATCACCGCCCACAGACATTGCAACTCCAGTATTAAATTCTTCAGCTGTGAGTCACCCGGGTAGCATGGACAAAAGGCAAAGGTAGGCAAGGTCTAATACGCACCCTGTTAAATTTGGGTACATAATGCATCAATTACTGTACATTGTTTTCATCCCAGACCTTGTAGGCTTATGCCATTTGAATACATAAAAAATGAAAAGGTTAAAATTTATTTGGTTTAAATATTTTTTAGTCCCTATGAATGAGTTATTTTGATTTTGCTCACTTTAACATTTTTGTTTTGTTTTTGGTTGCCCTTTCTTTATTTTTTGGATAGAATGGACTTTATCCATTATACTTTAGATCATGTATAATTAATTTACACCATGACTTTTCAAAACTTACATTGTGACACCTTAAACTTTTCAAATAGTGTTAAAAACCTTGACTTTTCAAATAGTACAAAACATTATATCATAGCAACCTATCAAGTTACACATAAAAAAATTAGTGATGTTAAGTTTACATGAGCATTTACAAACAAGATATTGGATTGAACAAATTAGAAACGAAATATCAAAGGGTTAAGTGCACATAAATTATACATTCACTAGTTATCAAAATTATGTTGAGGGTGTTTGCACGTAAAAAAATTTATGATGTTACAATATACGTTTTGAAAAATCATGATATAAACTGTACATAACTTAAAGTGGAGGGGATGAAATGCATTTTATCCTTTTTTTTTTTGTCCTTATTGTCCTAAATTTTGATTCCTGTAACATTTTTTAATATACATTTAGTTGTTTAAAAATATTGAAATCATTATTTTTGCACTTATAAATATTTTAAACATCTTATTTTGGTTCTTATAAATATTACCACTTAACATCAAATTTACATGAAAGGGACCAAAATCATAATGATAGAAAAAAGAGGGCCCAAAATCAAAACAAAAATTTTAGAATGATCAAAACCAAAACGTTATATTTACGAAGATCAAAAATATATTTAAGCCAATTTATTTATTCTATCCAAATACATCCCAAGTCTCTGGATAGCCTGAATCTATTTAACAATCTTCGTACAAATTCTTGTATTAACATCAGGAATTCAGAAACATGGGTAAACTATTCACCTTCTCTGGAGGATGGATACACATGGAGAAAATATGGCGAGAAAGTAGTCCCAAATATGAATCATCCAAGGTAGCTCCAAATTTACTCTTCAATTAAGTATCACAAATTATTTCGATGAAATGTATGACATGCGTGGTCTATATGCAGGTCTTACTACAGATGCACTCATAAGTTTGACCAAGGGTGCCAAGCCACAAAGCAGGTTGAAAGGGTGGATGAGGACCCTCCTTCATTCAGAGTTAAATACATGGGACATCACACTTGTCATGTTCCACAAAGCATTCCGCCCTTGAATCTAGATTGTGTTGACGAGTCTGACACAGAAAGTACGGTTGACGAATGTTCTGTCACAGAAAGTAATTACATGAGAAAGCTAGCATACTGATCCAAATTCTTTTTGGGACGGCGAATTTGCACGGAAAGTGTTAGGGGTCAAATATGATTCGTCTTAATTTAGAATATGGGATTCGTCAGAGTCATATGTGGAAGTAATTACAGAGTGAGTTTGATAAAGTATTACAAATTGTAATTATAGTATTTATTGGAAGTTTCGTCGAAAAATGTTATGGCTTAAAGACTATGATCAAGCTTGAAGCTTGTCGAAAGAATGATTAAATTTCTTCGGACTAAGTGACAAAATGATGTAATAAAGTCCTGGCTTTTGAATTTCTTTCCCGTGGCATTTTAACTGGCCATTTTTTTGAAATTTTTATTTTGATTTATCTGTTCACTTACCAAATTAAGAAAGTATTAATTTTAATTTACCAGCTATATTTTTATTTTAATTAATTGTATCTTATTTATTTTTATTTTTTCAAGAGCATAATCATATTAAATAGGAACAATTTTATCAATTAACATACTTTTACATGATTTTTACGTAGTTACTATCTATTACAAGTGTTGATAACTAATTTATTTGCTACATATTTTTTAATCTATATATTAGTTTTTATTTTTTATAACATAATTATCTGAGTAATATAATATTGAGTATTTTATGAAAAATAATAAATAAAACATATAACAATAAAGAAGTACAAATAAATTGTGATACACAATTACATACTTTATTTTGCAACGTTTAATGTTTATATAATTTAAAACTATTCCACAAACAGTTGTACCATGATTCATTGCTATTGACCAATAATTTTTACCTTTTTTTTTGTTTTCTGTTCATGTTATTAAAAATTAAGATAATTTAATACATTAAATTAATCACTTACCTGTGTCAGAAGAAAGTTCAAAAGGGTTAACTTTTTTAATTCACAATCGAAAAGTACAAAGGTTGAATTATTTACTTTGTATTAAGTAAATTATACATTACAGAATTTAAAATAAATTAAAACAAAATTAAATATTATGGACGTGCAAGCACTATATTTATCTTTCAATACGCTATAATGGCATCACCTTCCAATTAAATATATACCTATATACAACTAATTCAATGCATTAAATTATTTCAATTTTTGATAATATAGATGAAAAACAAAATAATTACCATAAAAAGTAAGTGATTGATGATAAATCCTAATTTCAATTTTGAAAATTATGTAAACACTAGATGCTAAAATATGACCGGCATGTGTTTCATATATCATATATATAATAAATAATAATAATTCTAAAATTAGATTTTACAAAAATAAAAAAAGTAATGGTTGATGTGTCATTCAACTCAAGTGTGAGAAGTAATTTATTATGATAGTGAGAACAATATATCTGAACTGTATAATTATATATGGATTATTAAAATTAAAAATTAATTAATAGTAATTAATTATCACATGACAATTCAAAAAAATCACATGACTTAATATTTTAATTTTAACTATTTATATAAGATTCAATGATCAAGATTTTCCCTTATTAATATACCTAAATAAGGAATTGAATTAAATTAAATTTGTAAACAATCACTATCTTAATATATCCACCAAATAATAAAAAAAGAATCGTGTTGATTGTAACGATATCCTGCATGCTTCTACAAGCATTGACAGTCTATAAATTGCTACAACTTTTCATTCTGCACTGCAAAACTCCAACAAAAAAATTAAGAGGGACCTAGAAAGAAACATTATCATGGCACATTCCTTTGTTAAACCTTCATTCATCCCTTCCCTTTTGCTTGCACTATTTCTCTCTTTGGCTGTCTCTTCCTCTTCATCCAGAACAGTGCAATTGTCCGACATTTGCTCAAAACACTCAAACCCTACGAACTGTGCCAGCATTTTGAACTCCATTCCTGGAGTGGCAGCCGGTGCAGATCTTGATAGCATTTCGCGCGATATCATAAACTTTGATCGTGTCCATGCCTTTGACACTATCGACATGATCAATGACCTTGTGAAAAACACAACCAACGAACAGTTGAAACATCGTTATGCATCATGTATCGCGTATTATATGGATTCCTTATTTTCCCTGGATTGGGCTAATGCTTCTTACAGCTTGGGAGATTACAATGGCATGAAATCCAAAGGTGAAGCCGTGATGAAAGATGTTCAAACTTGTGATTCGAAGCCACCATCTGATCCATCGGCACTCCCAGAAAACAACAAGTTTATGGAAGATGTTACCATGATCATTCTGATTGTGGCTGATTTTCTATCAGGAAAATATTAGGGTGTTATATTTTATCTTTGGGGCAAATTTTTTTTTTTTTTGGGTAGGATTTTCGAGTTTAATGTTTTGTCAATATGGGAATCAGTGACTATTGCTTTTGATCTTATAATTATGAACAATGAATGCTTGATTTATAAAGTATTTGAATCTTTAATATATAATTTCAGGAAACTTTCCTGCCAATAACTTGTATACTACAATTGTGAGAATCAAAATTATTCTGTGATTTGACGCACCATCACAGAATATGGAAACTTTGTATGCTGTAATTGCATCATCTCCGTTGGGAGATGAGAGTTAATTAATTATCAAAAAAACAAAATGATAAAGGGGAGCCCATAATGTCACTCCCTATTAATTACATATTTTTATACTATTCCTCAAATGCCCTCAAACTTTTTTAATAGTTTGATTTTTTTTATTTGTTTTATTCTCCCAACTAAATTAAGAAGCCTTACATACAAAAAAAAAAAAATTAAGGTTGGCTTTTAATAGCTATAATTTACGCTGTGTAATACAAGAGCTTGGCTACCTCATCTCATATGAGATTGATGAGCATGACGATGACATACTCGAAGAAAATTTGCAAGATAGAATTACTAAGCATGTTAGTTTTTCCCTTTTCAAGCATGAGATAAAAAATATTCTTCAGTAAATCAAAATACTCTTAGTTATAGTTATAAATGAAATTAAGTGTTAATGTTATCTATCAAAATTGTTCTTAAAAAGAGCATTATGCATCATCTTTATGACGTGTGTGTTTTATTTATTTTAATGATATTTAATAATTGTCACTATAATTTTATATTTAGCTGTTTGCAGCCGTGATTGATGAGGAATGGTAGGCTTATATGCTTTTTCATGTCAATGTTTTGAAAATTGATTTATCAAGGTGAATATATATGACATTATCTACTATGTTTTCTAATTAATTTAATCACGTTTCTCACTATCCTTATTTTATATTTTTTGGTATTGCAGGGACACATATCACTTGAAGACTTTTGATGATTTTTTTTTTCTAGAATTGAAATATTGTAAGATTTATTTTAGGCTTTTTTTTTTTTGGAACTAGTATGACTTAAAAAAATGTTATTAAATTTGCAAGTTATTTAATTTTGTTTCACTACACTAGTATATTTACAAGTTATATCGTTGCACGGTGAGGGCATATTCACAGTGCGAGTTCTTGTCAAGTTGCTTTTTTTTTTTTTGGGTTATGCATAAGATTTCTTAATTTAATTGGGAGAATAAAATAAATCAAAAATAAAACTATTAAAAAGGTTTGGGGGACATTTGAAGAATAGTATAAAAATATGTAATTAATAGGGATTGGCATTAGACACATGCCACTCCCATGATAAAGATGTTAAACCAAGAATTCTACGAAATTATAGATTACAAATCGCCTATCCCTATTGTAGAAGTAATTTTTATTAAAATGTACTGTTTGGATAAAGTAGATATAGAAAAACCTTTTTTTTGGGTAAAATTATAATTAAGGCTATGAAAAGTTACTTCCTCAAAATATGTTTGGATTTTCCAGTATTTTTGCAAATGATATATTTTTTATATATAAAAGACTATATTTTACTTCTTATTTATTTTTAACTAAATATAATTAATAAAACATATTTAAATAAAATGAAGAACATTCATCATCACCGACTCACCACAAAATAAATATTATTAAAAAAATTAAAAGTATATAAGATTATCCAGAAGCAAATATGCATATATTTGATATTTTCGTGCCTATGCTTTGATTACTGAATATCAAATCTTCTTAATGGAACAAAGATGTGAGCAATTCAATGATGAAATCACGACTAGGTAAAAATAAAAAAATGAGATTACTTTGATGCTCAGAAATGCGATTTCTTGATTTCATAGCATTTGATTCCTTAAAGGAGCTCATTAACGGGGAGTGAAAGAAAAAAGTATCCATATTTTATTTAAAAAAAAACGAAAAAAAAAACAAGTGGCCGATTTCATTACATTATAATAATCAAAGAGACTTACTTTAGATGAAAGAGCCAAATTGAAAGACTTAGCTGTTGAAAATCAAAAGAGAACCGAGAAGAGCAGCATTGAGGGAGAAAAGGGTGCGACTATGACAGCGAAAATAGGGTGAGTGATGGAGTGATTTAGTGGAGAATTACTTTTTCTCACTGCATAAAATTTGTGAGAATAAATTTACAATGTAAATAATTTGAAAAATCAATCAAGAACATATATTTCTTCTACTATTTCTGCTTCTATTAGAAATATATAGAGACCTGTTTCTGAAAAAAAAAATGCAAAAAAAATTATAGAAATACTTTTTTTTTCTAAAAATAATTTGAAAAGAAGTATTTCTTTCCTCCTAAAAACTTGTCGAAACAAGCTCAATATATATGATAAAGGCTTTAGGAAGTAAAACCATAAGGTCAAGCTAGGTAGGAGTAAACACAATCAGAATTTAAGATGTATAATGCATGATGTGTAATCAGTCCTTGGTTCTTGTAGAACTGTGTAATTAGAGAGAACAAGATCATGTGTCTTAACAATGTTCTATAGTTTTATATAAATGTACAGCTAAAGTAATTAAGGCCACCAAATCATATCCAGCTGAATGAAAATTTATAGACTCGTGTCGTTGCTGTTGTTTTCTAACATTTATACACCCTGCTCCTAGACGAAACCTCACAAGTTTTAGAGAGCCCTTGGATGGATATCGTGCCTTTTAAAAAGTCGACAATCAGCTCAATTGGATTGTTTACTTTCTGCAGTGAAAATGATTGAGTATCTACAGCTTCTATGCGCGAGACCTTGAGATCAAGATCAGAGATATTGATACATCCAAAATCTAAATAGGAATTAAAAACTGAGCTCATCAAGTAATGGACAACTAGAGATAAGAGTCTCAAGCACATAAGATTCAAATCTAACAAAAGTTAAGTGGCTGTGTTGCCCAAACACAGGTACGGTACCTTGTACCCATACCATACCCGGTAGATATGGGTACGAGGTACGAAAATTTTATAAAAAGTGGGATATGGGTGCATCAAAATTATAAATTTCATATGGTAAAATTAGTAATTTCAAATAATGTGATATTTGATTTTATTTAATCTTATTCAACTTAAGTCAAGTTAGCTGAAGTTCAATATACTATAAATAAGTTATATAAAAAAAATTATTCTTTCATTATTAATGGAGGAAAAAAAAAGAATATAAGGAGCAGTTTATGGAGGTAAAATTTGAACCATCCGTTAATGAAATGGAGAAAAGTATAAACATGGCAAGTATCAAACGGTAAAGGGAAAGACCCAGCACCAACATCATGATGCATTGGTAGCACTTCTTCGCTCTGAGGCTAGCGAAGGAGAGAGAAGAGAAGAAAAGACCATTACTCCCACACATCACTGCTCACACTCTCACTCACTCCCCACACTTCCCCATCCCCTAAACACACACACACGTCTCTCTCTGTGTCTCTACAAGGAAGATGTCGAGCGCCGATCCCGAGCACCAGGAAGAAGAGGAGGCACTCGTCGTCGGCGATGACGAGGACACCAGAGCTCAAGTCGCTCCCATCATCAAGCTTGAGGCGGTTGCCATCACCAGAGAAGAGGATGAAGAGAATCGCTGTCGCCATAGCTCGTCGGGCTGCTGCGAGGTGGGTTGCGTTGCCTTCCGCCGTTTGTGAGCGTCGCCGCCATGGTGTGGTGTTGCCGACAATGATGAAGGGAGAAAGGATTTTGGGGGAGGTGATGTTATGAGGAAAAAGTAGGGCCGGCATAGCAAGGGGGTTGGGATAATCAATGGGTCAACAAATGTGTTTTTTTTTTTAAAAAAAATAAAAAGTTCAAAATGCGGGTACTAGGTACGCATACCCGGTTATACCCAACTTTTTTTTTCAAAAAAATAAGATGATGGGTACGTACCCAACACGTACCCACACCCAAAACGTGTACAGGTACTTTTCCATTTTAGCCGTACCTATGCTTCATAGTTAAGTGGAGTTCAATCAAACTTTTAAAGCCACAGAAATTGGGCAGAAGTGACAGTTTAAAATTATAGAGTTGGAACTAAGCTAGTTCCTTAGAAGAGAGAAGAGATGATATGGTATTTGTGGGCCCAATTCATTTAGTCAGAAACTCATGATGATCCCCTAATAAGGAGGGAGGTTCAGAGTAAATCATGCACATCGCCACTTCAGCGATAATGCTACAAATCTCAAAACGCTCACATATGTATTTATCATTTGCAAAATTATTTGTGGAGTACTCCGCACCACTAATTATAAGTACTCTGCAAATATCATCCGCAAATGACGAGTAGTTTGCAAGTTAGAACGTGTGAAGGCTAACACCCACGTGAGTGCATTCTTATGCTTAGTTCTAAATTAGAAGATATTCACAATCTGAAGTCGATTAAGGCAACAACGACTGCATTATAACTCCTCCAAATGGTCTGGCACGGCTTCCACAGCTTTCCAACAACAGTTCTATAAAATTTTCTCAGGGGAATAATTGAATAAGGATATGCCAATAAAAAACAGGTCTTCTTTATTCACCTCTATAACAAGTTCCACCAAATTAGGAGTATAACAAACAATGAACAAAATTGATATCTTGGCCATTCAATTTCAGATACTTTAAGGAGTAGATTGACGTTCGCAACGTAAGTCTGTTGAATGGTAATTGTAGACAAGATCTGTGGATCCAAGCAATAAAAACTGTGAGATATATTTTTACACAAACAAATGGAAAAACACAATTCACTAGATATAATATTAGGACCATCACTCAATTCAACTTTGTTTCTCTTGTCCAACAATATATAAATAAGGTCAAGGCTTTAGACAATAAAACCATGCAGGCCACCGATAACCGGCATATAGACCATTGGTGATCGAATGATAGATCAATAGTTAATAGAAGACCATTGATGCTTAGCATATAGACCATTGGTGATCTAATGATAGACCGATGGTCAGTAGACCATTTGAGATCTATTTGCAATAGATCACCAGTGATGATCTGCATATAGACCATTGTGATACACTTACAAACTCATCTATGGAAACTAGTTCAATTGGCAGCCATAGCACAACGTGGACTTTTTGCCCCCAACCCACTCACGGGAGTAGTGGTTTTTTTTTTCCTCCAAAGGATCATTTCTACTTACACATGTTATCAGTAATGATGAGACAATATAAGAAACCATTTATATATACATATAACATGTCTTTAAAAATTATATGTAAGTAATATAAGAATATTTTATTTGTGAAAATGATTTATATATGTCGTAATTTAAATCTGATCATCTTAATTCTTTTTTCACACAACAGTATCCTTTTATAATTTGACATCAAAGTCGATATTAAAATATACTTTTATAATTAATATAGATATTGAAATTAGGTCATTATATATATCTTTTCATAACCTGGAGCCAACCCCTCTTATCCAATGTGTGACAGGACTATTGCTTCTTCTACTCCTGTCACTCCCTCCCTTATCCCTCCCCCATCATCATCTCCTACAGAGTTAGGCTTTGCCACATTGCCAAATGTAGATGTGCCCTTGAACCCCATCCCATGCTCTTTGAGCCCACCGTCATTGATGTTGTCCACTAATTAACTGGGGAGAGTATTGGCTAAGATTACATCTCTTTAGCTATGGGTTGGTATAAATCTTCCTATACATCAGGCTAACTAGCCTTCATGTTCAGGTCAAAGTCACATCGGGGTGCTAATTGAGCATCATCAATGTTGTAAGAACTATTCATCCCAAACTCTCCAGTGCCACTGCTATCAACGAACCTTCTCCCTTGACTCATAATGCTCCTTGAACCATGTCGGCTACCCCTTGCATCTAGGGACATTCTGATGGTTCCATATACAATGTCGACTCTCTGGGGAGGACCTGATTATTCCTACTCAAATTCAACCATTAATCCATGCCATCATTTGTAAATTGCAAGGACACAAAGACCTCCTCCTGATGAGGGAGTGGCAAAGGCATAGGGAATGACTGGTCCTGTGGGATGGGTTAGCACTGGAAGAATGGCTTATATTGTGGGAATGGCTGGTATTGTGAGAATGGCTGATGGTGTGGAAATGGTTGGTGCTATAGGAATGGCTTGGTGCCTGGATGATTGGCTAGTGCTATAGGATTGGCTGGTGCTATGGAATTGGCTACTCCACCTGGTGCTATGGGATTGGCTAGTCTGGCTATTGAAAGGGACAACCACAACCAATTTCTCGCATCCGTGTATACTAGTCCTAGTAATCATTTGATGGGACATGATGGTTTATGGGTTGTCCCTGCAATAAATGTCATATCAAGACTCCCACAATGTAACCCACTCCTTATGCTTCTATCTCCAATCAGATGGTTTTCTATCTAGTAAGTCTTTATTATGTGATGTCCCTAGATTACGGGGTAGGGAAGCAATTGGCCGATCAAACCCAAATGACACATCACACGGTCAACCACATATCACTCTATTATCTCAAAATATATAAGTGGGCTAACAATTGACCATAAGGGACACTAAGCTTGCACATCGTTTGGAATATGACCATCAATTGCTGGATCTTGATATGGTTGTCACACAAACTATATTAATAAATAGGTTACATGAGATATAAAAATAATATTTAATTTGACAATAAAAGGAAGTCTTCAGTATATTCTATACCTGATGAAATTGCATCTGATCTAATGCAAGTGTGATATTCTGGAGATTATTGTATGGAGTGTTACGTTGATACCGATGTTGCTTCCAATTGTGAAATATTTTTAGTTTAGATATAATCTTCATAACAATAGAAATATCTATTTAAAATATTTTTACCTGATAGCAAGGGGAAAAGTAAATGGCATGGTTGGCAAAGGAGAACCATAGGAGCCGTTGTCATGCCCACACTTGCAACAGGTACCATGCAACTGGTAACTTCTTTTGTTTTGATATGTAAAGCACGATCTTGTCCATGATAAAGTGAAGAGAGGCATGTTGAGCCCGAACCATACAGCCTAATATGTTCCAAATTTTCAAGCAGTGACGAGAACTTTCCATGCACCATACTTGTTCTTTTATTTGGGATTAGAAAACGTCCCAACATAGATAATATATAGTCACGAACATGGCATGCTATCCGCTTAGTAGTATCGTAGGAAAGTGAATTTAAATGAATTATAAGCTAGTCAAATTTTATTTCACCGGCAACAACATCGGTTGGTCCTAGTCGACCACCAAGTAGCTGGTCACACGCATTCCTGATGACTTCGTAGTTGTCGTTAGTGCTTCCAATGACCCATAAACCTTCAATACGAAGTCCAACCACAATCATGACATTCTCTAGTATAACTGAACATTCCTCGCAAGGAAAATAGAATATGTATGTTTTCGGTCTTCATCTTTCAACTAATCCGCTTATAAGATATGTGTTTACCTCGATTTGGCAAATTCTCGCAACATGGTGAAAACTAACTTGTTGTAGATGCTCATGTATCTGCACCATAATGGTTCCATGAATAAGTGACGAAACTTCAACAGTTCCCTTTTCTGTAACAAATAATAATTTTTACACTATTTAATAATAAATAACAAAAGGATTCCTAATAATAAACTATTTTTTATTTTCTTGAAAAATTAGAATATAAGGGAGGGAGGGAGTTCCAATGCATTTCAATATGTAACAAATAAAATTTTTTTAAAAAATCCAAATTTTAAAAATTTTAAAATAAAAATCACATAAAACTTATTATCTTCTTCTTACTAATCCAAATTATAAAACTATTCTGACAAAAAAATAAAAATTAACTTATAATATTTTGACTAATTTTCACCAATACATACTCATTAGAAATTAATGTGTTATCAACTGGTATTTTTCCTCTTCATTGTGATTTTTTTAACACTGCCTCACTACACTCAGTAGCATAGCCTCACAATACGCTTTATATAAGAAGAAAAAAAACACACAGCTTCAACTTTCACTCTCCTTATCTTTTATGCGTCATGTTTCACATTCTCCACCATATATAACATTTTATAGGCGAGCAAAACCAACGACAATTCAAGCAAGCTGTCCCTGATTTCCGCAACCTTTAACATTATTGATATGGTTTCAGGCAACAACTTAATATTAACACTGTCTTGTCTTTGATCCATGTCATAGTGATTTAACAAAATTTTTAGTTTGGTCAATATTCTATTACGAGAAAACAACTAACTTTTTTCCCTAATCCAATTCGCAATGTAAACGAATCTCATTGTTCACAAAATATAACGAAATCTGCTCTCTATATCTTCTCTATTTTTATACAAGCTGTTTTTATGTCCTATACTAATTAATATATCTAAATAAGGAATTAAATTAACTTAGATTTATAGACAATTACCATCTTAACATATCTACCAAATAATAAAAACAATCTCGTTGATTGTAACAATATCTTTCGTGCTTGTACAAGAATTATTGGTAGTCTATATAAATTGGCACAACAACAAGAGGAACAAGGAAATTAATTACAAAAAGTTATCATGGCACATTCCTTGGTTAAACCTTCGTTCATCCCTTCCCTCTTGCTTGCACTATTTCTCTCTTCGGCTGTCTCTTCCTGTTCAGCCAGAACAGTGCAGGTGTCCGACATTTGCTCACACCACTGGAACCCTACAAACTGTGCCGAAATTCTGAACACCATACCCGGCATGGCTGCCGGTGCAGATCTTGATAGCCTTTCGCGCTACATCATAAACTTTGCTCATGTCTACGCCTTCGAAACCATCACCATGATCAATGATCTCACAAGAAACACGACCGACCAACAGCTGAAGCAACGTTACATAGCATGTTCTGCGGATTATATCGATGTCTTGGTTGGCCTCAACCAAGCTAATGATTCATGGAGCTCCGGAGATTACAATGGCCTGAAATCAAATGGAGAGAGTGTGATGAAAGATGTTCAAGATTGTGATTGGAAGCAACCATATGATCCATCGACACTCCAAGTGAATAACAAGTATTTGGAAGATGTTACCATTATTATCACGATTTTGGCTGATTATCTATCAGGGAAATATTAGGGTGTTATATTCTATCTTTGGAGCACTATTTTTTTTTTTTTTTGGATTTACTAATTGAAATATATTCAGTAAGGGGAACAATTGATTGCCTTTGATGTTACAATTAGGAGCACTTTTTTTTCTTCTTCTTTTTGATGAAACAATTTATTGCTTTAATGTATTTGAATCTTAATTATATAATTTCCTGAAACTTTACTGCCAGCAATTTTGCATTACAATTGTTAGGATTAAAATTATTATTCCATACAGCTGAGCCAGATGAACAAATTTGCGTCCAAGGTAGGACTTCAATGCATAAAGATGTAAAAGCGAGAATTTCAATTTCGAAGCAACAATCAGTAGGTGGAACCACTTTTTATTGCGTTTTTTTAAATTTGGATAATTGATTTATATATGAGTAGTCAAGATTAACACATAAAATCACATACAATTTTTAAATTAGTTTGAGAATTACCTTGTGATAATGTTTTATTTCTATTGAATTCCGTTTTAATTTTTTTTTTTGGGCTAATTGCAATTACTTGTTTACTTCTTGAATTCAAACACCCGCCCCCAAACTCTACTTAGTTAGCATTGCTTCATTTTGAAAAACGACCAGAGTTTGCACATTGTTAGTACGGCGGTTTCAGTGCAACTTGGCTACAAAAATAATTTCATTAACTTTGGCGCTAGTTAGAGTTGCGATGCTCTAATCTCGTGCCACCAACAGGAAAAACATTAATATATAATCTATCAATAATAATACCAATATTTTAAACTTTTATGGGAGAAATGTTTACAAGTATCACTTTTAGAGTAATTTTAGATCCAAAATTTTCATTTGGAATTTGAATTATCAATATATATTCATTACATTTAATTAATAAATATCAATCACATCAATCATATTTAATTATTAATTATGATATATTAATTATAAATCATAATCTCACTTCCCCTTTACAACCCCATTTCAAAAATCATTATCAGATACTGTAATATATATCACTTTGCAAATTTTTTTTTCTATATTTTAAATTTATGAAATAGTATTTCTTTTTCGTTATAATCTATAATTTATCTATAATACTAATATTTCAGACTCTTATGAGGGATATTTTTACAGATGTCACTTCTAGAGTGTTTTAGGACCCACAATTTTCATTTAAAATTTGAATCATCAAATTATATTTATTACACTTAATTGATAAATATCAATCATATCAATCATAATTAATTATTAATTATGATATATCAATTATAAATCATAATTTCACTCTCACTTCACAACCCAATTTCAAAATCCATTATCAGATACTACAATATCACTTTGCAAAAATTTTTTTGTTGGTTGACTTTGCAAATTTTTATTCTATATTTTAAATTTATGAAATAGTATTTTTTTCATTCTAATATATTTCAAATTGTTTTTTATGATTATATTATTTGGCTTATTTATCAAAAAAAATTATTTGGCTTAATATATAGCCATGGTTTCTTTCAAATATATTATAGTTCTATATAGAACACGTGATTTATATATTATCAATGAATGCATAATTTGAAATAACTTATCTGGTAGTTTTCAATCAATATATAATTATCAATTTATAATTAAAGTAATCTATCACAACGATATCAATCATAAATAATAGATGGATATTTTAAAATTATATATTTGATTTAGAAACATGCCTATCAAGATAAATAAATTAAAATATTTTGGAATTAATTAAATATTGATTTAAATACTTTAGTTTACCTTTTCAAATATATTTTTACTTTTAAAAATCTATAATCTATCTATAATACTAATATTTTAAACTTTTATGAGGAAAACTTTTACAGGTGTTACTTTTAGAGTGATTTAGGATCCATAATTTTTATTTAAAATTTGAATTCTCAATCTATATTTAGGATCCACATTTTTATTTTTTCAATTATCTATATTGGATTTGCATTATGTATGTATTTCTTATTTTATAATTTGGATTATGTTGCATTACTAATATTTGTTATTATAAATAATTATATTTTGAATTTCAAAATATTTTAAAAATTTTTTGAAATTCTTTTAATAAATTCGTGAATATACGCATGGATTCAAATCCACGGGGAATGAGGAATTGGGACCTATAACGGTGATAAGGATAGGGGATGGGAGGAAAAACTCTAAATGGGGAGACGGGGGCATGAGACATCTCCTTACCCATTGTCATCCATATAAACAACTCATGATATAATAAAATTATTCACTTATTCTCTTTTATTATTCAATAATTTCAACCTTTGAAATATCTAAAATTTTCATAAAATAAGCTCTTTATTATTATAGGTCATCTATTGAGATACTTTTTAACCTTATAAAAAATATATTCAAAATAAGATATAAAATAGAATTAAACATTTATATTTTATTAATTTATTTAATTATTTAACTATTAAATTATTTTTAAAATAAATTTATATACTCAATTTTCTATAAGATATATTTAAGTAAATTATTTATTTTTTATAATTGTCAACAAGTTATTTTTATTATTACCCTATGCATCACACTTGGCAAATGACTAGTGCTCTTATATTTTAGCCTATTAAACAATTTAATTAAATACACCTTATAATAAATCAAATATATTAATTAATTTTGAAAATCAATTAATAGTTAAATAATTAAATAATAACAAAATATAAACAACCATGAACATAAAATGAATCATCCTATTTTATATTTTATTTTGAATATCATATTTATAATGTTGAAAAAGGTTCGATAGACGATCTTTAACTACCAACAAAGAGCATATTTTATGAAAAATTTACACATTTTGAGAGATAAAATTATTGAATGATGTAAGAAAATAAGTGAGTAATTTTACTATATCATAAACCATTAATATCCTTAGTAAATTAGAACATTTTGTTTATAAAAATATAAAAATATATTTTAGAATTAATAACAAATTATGAATAAATTTAATTTACGTTATTTCAATTATATGTCCTTTATTTTTACATCTTCTTATTAAATTAAAATATCAAGTTTAAAATATATGTTATAATTAGTAAAATAAAAATCATGAATAATCTTAATTGATGTCATTTCAATTACAACTCTTTTTCCAATTTAAAAATAATATTATATAATATAAAAAAGATTAATTTATTCCATTTTAATTATGCCTCATTTCCTTTTATGTCATTTTAATAAATTGAAACTTCTAATTTAATACATGAATTTATTTTTAAATAATTATATAGTTAAATAGATAAATAAAAAGAAGTATAAATGAATATGTTCCTGAAATTAGTCATTCATCTATTAAATATTCAAATAGATAAAATTGAGCAAATTTTACTTGATGACTTTTAATGGACAATAAAGATCTTATCTTATAAAAATATTCTTGTTTTGCCAATAAAATTTTTGAATAATAAAAGAGAAAAAAATAAATAGTTTTACTATATAATTAGTCATTTATGTTATTGTAATAAATTAAAATATCTATTTTATAAAATAGATTTTATAAGTAATAAAATTATAAACAACCTTAATTATACACAAAATAGATTTATCAGAATACTCAAATATTGTCTGGATACAATCTAAAACACACATATTATATGTTAAGAGTCACAAAAATATGAACATATATTTATTTTACTTATCTTATTCCCATTATAACTTAAACAATAGCACAAAAACTCTAAGCCATTAATTAATCACTTCTTGAAGCCTTGCATGTCCAAGCCTCATTTTTTATAAAATTTCTCAAATGCATCACACTCATATCTCAAGGAGAAATTCCAAAATAATTACCCTTAAAAAACTATTATAAGAAATTCCAAAATTTCTTATTTCATATTTCTTAACAAATAAAAAAAGGTTCATCAACTTTCTCTGAGTTTAACAATTCAGAAAAAGGGTTGAGAACAAACATATTCATCGAAAAAACAACATATTCTATTTCCTTCACACAAGTGGTATGCATAAAATTGAAAAAGAATGATGAACTTGAATGACGAAGAAGAGAGCATTGTTAATTTTTTAAAATCTATTTTAGACATCACCTTTGCAATATCATGAAATTATATAGAGCTATTAATCTATTTTATGATATATATATATATATATATATATATATATATATATATATATATGTCTAAAATCATGTGATATTATTTTTTAAATGATGAATTAGAAATTGATTTAAAATTAGAATACACATGATTCTTGTTATGCTAAATATTAGCAAAATATCAATTAATTATATAGAGATATTAATTACCAAATTACTAATAATTTTATCTAATTAGTCAATTACCCAATGTTATTTACGTTGCCTTTTTTGGTAGATATTTACATTACCTATTCTAATAAAATTTCCACGCCCTACGTTCAAATTTTTATGTTGTGATATTATAATGAGACTGTGATTTTAAGATTTAATACTGTTATATTATAATTTTATATGTACTAAATTCAAAACTTTCTAGAATCATGTAATATTATGAATTATATCCAATAAATAATGTATATTTGATGAATCAAAAACTAATTCTCATTATGCTAAACATCAACCAAAATCAATTCATATGATATTGTTTTATTAATTAGTGAATAAAAAAATATTTAAAATTAGAACATACAACTAATTGTCATTTATCAGAATCACCAAATTATCAATAATTCTATGCATTTATCATTGCAAATAGGCGGGAAACAATTTTAGAGTCACTATTATCTTATTATATATATATAGATATTTCCCATGTTATTAGATTTTTTTTAATCTTTTTTTAAATAAATTTTAGTATTTCTCTTAATATTTAAGAAAGAAAGTATTAATTAGAAATTAAGTATATTAAATATTTCGAAACATAATAAAATGGATTTGAAATTTTATTTACGTAGAAATTAAGAGGATTTGGTAAGAGCCTTTATATCTAGCTATAAAATAAAAAATATTAAATATTTTTAATATTTTTAGTGTGTTAAATGTATTTATCTTTTCAATTATAACTTCCTTTTGATGGGTTTTACTATATCTTTAAAAATAAAATGTATTTAAATATTTCTCATTATATTTAATAAAGAAAGTATCAATTAAAAATTAAATCTGTTAAATATTTTAGTACATATATATAATAATAAAAAGATTTGAACATTCATTTACTTTGTAACTAAGAGTATCATTCAAGAGGACTTGAAATTATTCCTAATTAGTAGAAGCTAATTAAGCATTATTATGATGAAAATATTTTAGGGGAGTGTATAATTCTCATAAAACAAATCCCATAATGTTTTGATTTAGTTAAAATTTTGCAACCAATAAGAAAATAAAATAAAAAATCATCTTCATCCTTGTATTGTGCTTGTACAAAGTACAAACACAGGTTGTTTATAAATTGGTACAACTCTTTCATCCATTTTTGGCAAAACTCCAAGAGGTAAACTAGAAACAAAATACATATCATGGTGCCTCCCTTTGCTAAACCCTCACTCATCACCACTTCCCTTTTGGTTGCACTATTCCTCTCGTGTGTTCCCTTTCTGTTCAGCTAGAATCGTGAATGTAAATGACATTTGCTCAAAACACATACACCCTTCATATTGTAATGAATTGCTGTACAACATACCAGGTATATCTTCAGGGGTATCTCTTGGTATCTTTGCCCCATTAACCCTTAGTTTGAATAGTGTCAATGTCTATGAGGGCCTCAACCTTGTTAGCTATCTCATGGACAAAGCCACTGATCCTCAGTGGAAACAACGTTACACAAAATGTTATTCGGATTATAGCAGAGCCCTGATGAATGTCAAGAAGGCTAAGTTATCATTAAGATCTTTGGGTTATGCTGTCATGAACTGGGATATAGGGAGTGTGGTAGTATATGTTAAAGATTGTTCTGAATTCACAGCAGGTGATCCATCGATAGTCCCAACATTCAACAGTTTTTTGGAAGATATGAGCATAATTAGCCAGATTTTGGCTGATTATCTTGCAGGAAAATATTAGGGGCCGGTATCTGTGGTTTCATTAATTGAGTTTTGTATGCTGTACTTGCGTGTTGACTTTATGTCAATAAGATGAATAAGTGGATTACTTTTGATCTCATAATATCCGAAACATATTCGGATGAGTATTTTTTTATTAAAATTATTTTTCACTTGAAAAAAATCACTTTTTTTTTGTATATTTAGGCAATTTTATAAAAATATGATGTGTTGATTTGTGATATTAAATTGCTTACTATGCCTAGGATATGTCCTTCCATATGTTTATTGTTATGGAATGTGGTTTTATTCACACGTTGCATTAGTTTATATTATGCGCTTACGAATGAGGCTCTTGCCGTATTAAGTTTTAGAAAAATTTGTTCTCTATTTTCTGGTAAAAGTATTTAAAAAATAATAATCATATGAAATCAAAATGTAAGAAATGTAATAATTGACCTCTTATGACGTACACATAAGAAGTTAATAATTAGGGTTTTACATTTTAGTATAAGAGCTAGTCAATCCTAATAGCCTGAGGATTGGACTGCATATGCTTCCTAAAGCATAAAGCAGGTAGAAATGTCATGCCCTGGGCCTTGTCTGTATGGCAAGTTATAGGATTTAGAGACGCCTAATCATTTTGTTTGTGTGTTGTGATTAGTAGTTCACATTGCTTGAGTATTGAGCTTGATCACCTCAATACTTCTTGTTTGTGTGGCATATTAGATCTCATTTCGACATTTATCCAACTGACCTGGAGGGCGCTGGGAATGCCCTTTGAGGCTTGGCACAAGCTATGCAAGGATTGGCAGCGGTTGGCATTTTGGAATCAAAGCGAAGAGGAACGAATCGGAAGGCGTAATAGATCTTGAGTGCTCCCAAGGAGAACGTTCAAGGTCCAGTGACAAGCAATATTTGTTATATCTTGATTCAAAGTCATCTCTTAGTTGAAGATGTAGAATATTAGAAACAAAAGTTTTCTTTCTTGACAATATGAAACTCTCAACTTATTCTAAAAAAAATGCAATATTTATATTTAAAATTTAGAGATACACACTACAGAAAAACACTGCGACGACGGATTTTACCGACGAAATTTATGGATTACCAATGGAAAATATTGTTACTGACGGATTTTTGATAGGATTTTGTCCACGATAATAACGTAGTCGGAAATCATTATCGACGGAAAAAATCCGTCGAAAAATTTTATCAACGGATTTACTGACAGATTTTGTAATAAAACCGTCGGTAATGGGCTGAATGAATTCGCCAATAAATTCGCGAGTCAAGGAATTACCGCGGATTTTATTTTATTATCGATGAAAATTTCCGTCGGTAATTAAGCATTGGATTTTATATTTTTTAAAATTTTTATTTTACCGACGGAATAATCCATCAGGAATTATTGGATTTCATAATTTTTATTTTTTGTTTACCGATAGATTTTTTCGTCGATTATCTTAAATTTTTTATTTTTTCTTTATACGACGGAAAAATCCGTCGGTAATTAATTTTTTTAAATAAATATTCTGTAATTTATGTTTTACCAAATCATTTAAGAGTTTATTTTTTTATTTAAATCTAATTAAAAATTATAAAAAAATTCTCAATAAATAATAAACACAACGAATTTTACTTCAAAATGTAAAATAGATAAAAGTTTAAGAAAGTATACAACACAAATATAAAAATTCAACATATAACAAAGAAAGATAAAACAATAACTCAAATCATCTTAGGCAACTAGTGCTGTCTCGCGTCCTCCTTGCATACAATGAAGTTCCGCATTGAGCAAGTGAACTTTTATGTGGACCTCATCATTTCTACAGATGTACAAAATTTAATTTTACAAACAAAAATTAAACTCACTTTCCACAAAATATAATAAGGATGGATTAGGCAGAAGTAACACCCTTGGTTGTAGCACAAACTTCCATGTTCATAAGCCAAGCTATCCCAATATTCTCCAATGGCAAAAACAGGATTTGATGCTTCAATATATTCTTTTACGTATGTATTAGAAAAGCCTCTACATGAGATAGTAAGGAGCTATCAAATTTTATATTAGAATAATTTAACTTTAAAATAGAAAAGAACTAGAATATCTTCAATGGTCAGTTCAATAAAATAAAAATAAAATAAACTAAAGACGTATAACATGTGGCAAAGAAAGATTGAAAACAAGGAAATTTATCTCATTATTAATTTACAAGGAAATTTAAAAAAGATTTCTTAAAAAAAAATTCTAAAACATCAAAATCACAATTCGATGTTCAAAATATTGAGTCAACAAGCCGTCACGGCTAAATCAACATCCTTATTTGAAATAAAGTAAGAAATTTAAATTTAAACATATGAAAATAAACCTCTCTTATGAACTATAAATATTTATAAATAAGATAATTTATTTTATTACTTTCTATGAAAAGAACATAAAATAATAAAAGAAGATTTAAAGAAAATTTGAAACATCAAGCTCTAAGCTTAGATGTCTAGAATAACGAGTTAACAAGCCGTCACAGCTAAATTAACATTTTATTTGAAATAAAAATTTTTAACAAATAAATGACCAATTTAAATTGAATATAATAGAAAATTTTATGAATTATTTACAAACAAGATAAATGAAATATTTTTAATATCTTTTTTATAAAAGGGAAAAATAAATTTTCAGAGAAATTTTTGGATCATTAAGCGTCACACTAAAATGTCCGAAATATTAAGTTAACAAACCGTTTACGGCTAAATTAACATTTTATTTAAAAAAAAACTTCTCAAATAATATAAAAATAACATAAAATATTTCATATGAAAAAAAAATAAAAAATACAAGTAAGACATAAATTATAAAAATTTAATTTTGAACTTGACAGGGATTTGAATCGCCCTCTACGTATCCCTGCAATGGGGAACTCAAAGTTACGTAGTTCTTTAACATATAATTGCAGGTTAGTTGATTTTATTTTTTGAAAAAGTGGTTTTAAATTTCAGGTTGTTGCAGCTAAAATATTATCAGATTATAGGATTAATAAGCCGTCACGGCTAAATTAACACTATCATCAAAAGGGAAAACTATTGATCCATTGCGTTAAAATAATAAAAAAAAATTCTTTTTTTTAGAGACATTCCTTTTTCTTTACTCAAGGCAAAACACAAAAGAAAAATGAATTCAAACAAAAAAAAACAAAGCCCATGTATTTTGTGCCAAAAACAAAAAATAACTTAAAAAAAAAAAAAAACCAACCGTCCAAGACAAGCATTACCGTTCCATCTCAAAACGAGAGACAAAGGCACATAGAGAGAGAAGGTGTGGTGAGGCTTTTATCTCAATCACTCTCATCCACACATACCCATATACACCCACGTTCACACATTCATCCATTCACAAAGAGAGAGAAAGGCCGAGAGAGAGAGAGCGGAGAGGAAAGGGACGCGTGAGGAGAGAGGTGCGGCGTAGCTCACACGCGACGGAGAGGCCGCGACTCTGGTGTGATGCGACGGAGGAAGCCGCGTGACAGCAGCTCCACCCCGGCCTGCGAGGAGTGGCGGCATCGCGAGGAGAGAGGATGAGAGGAGAGAGAGGCAGTGATGTTGGGATCCGACGATCTCAAGGGAGGTAGCAATCTGCGCGGCTGAGAGACCATGGTGGTTGGGGGTACGCGCCTGAGAGTGAAGCTTCTCGCGCGGCGTCGCGACTCCGTTCGCGAACTACTCGATGCAGAGAAGGAGAAGGTGCTTGCGGTGATGACCGATTTCAAAGCGGAGTGGTATTGATCGCGCGGGTGATGGGCTCGTGGTATTGGTGGTTCTCGGCCACAAGGCATGAAGCCATAGTGATGAAACCAGTGCGGCCCGCCATGGCGTTCCCCCTTTCCTTCTCCTTCATCCTTTTGTTTTTTTGTTCACGGGTATCATGGATTATTGGTTTGGGATTTATTTTGATGAAGATTGATCCAATTTTTGTACCGTCTCTGTGATGTTTGGTTTCTAGTTTTTTTTTTTTTGAATAAATTGAGGACGTGTTTGGCTTTGATTTAGGGATGAAGACTTTTGTTATGGACTATTTGATGATGATTTGTTTTGGACTTTGGTTTGATCTGTGATTTTATGGTTATGGTATTGGGCTTACCTGGATGATGGAATGGGAATTGGGCTGTGATTTTGTTCATTGTTTTGATTTTTGGCTCTTAACAAGATGTGGGTTTTGAAGGACACAGGAGAATAGGCACTAAAAGAATGAATCAACAATTGCAAAAAAAATGGTTTACCTGGAATCCTTGCTGATTCTCTTTCGTGTGTATTGTAAAATTGTTTCCAGACAAATGGTGATGAAAAAATTTTTTAGTGTTCAAAAACAGATCCGATTCCCTCTCCTCTTTTCTCCGTTTTTTTCTTAATTTATACACAACCATGTATGTAGATTTCAAACATGGCATGTGATCTTTGATTTTATCCCAGATGATGCTTGATTTTTGGGATCTGATTCGCCGTTTTTCTGAAAATTCTCATTGTTTTGTTCGGCGATTTACTTTTCTTTTGCACGCTCTGCCTAACCACTCCTGCATGCGCCTTTTCTCCTTTTTTTTTTTAAAAAAAAAAGAAAGGACAAGATTGAAAATGGTGCACCACTGAAAATGACAAAATTAAAAACGATGCACATGCACCAAAAATCAACCTCTCATCATCATCATTTTATTTTATTATTATTTTTAAAATAATAAAGAAACAGCCTTAAATCTTCTCTTTTTTGTTGTTTTTTTTTAACAAATAAAAATAAATTAAAATGAAAATGAAATGGGCTAATTAATTTTTTTTTTGAAGATGAAATAGTACAAAAAGAAACAAACAATGACAACAACAAAATAAACGTAATGGGTTTCTCTTTTTTTTTTTGAAATGCAATGAGCTTAAAAAAAAAAAAAAAACTAAAACATGAAATGGACTTAACACAAATAATAACAACAAAACAGGTTAAGGACTTTTCAAATGGATTGAAAACATTTTCCTTTTTTGGTTTTTGGGTCAGACAAAATTGGGTGTTCACAATAAGGATCATAATTTAGACTAGAAACACTGCACTTATACTCTGAAACACCACAATAACATCCAAAAGATCTTAAACTAGTTACTTTTGGGCATCCAAAACTATGATGGGGTTTTAAAAAAATTTAACAATATTGTAAGATTTGAAGAAATCATTTTCCTACAATATATCTTCAAGTGACAAAGTGTTCAAGTTTAAGTGTCAAAACTAGCAGGCATAGCATACCAGGAGATCAAGAATGCATTTTCTCTAACATTGTTTAAGTTCTTCCTTAGAACCAAGGATGAATTCAAAGTTATATAGATTAGAAGGTGTATAACCTGCATATTAGTTGAAAACTCACGAATGCTTGTTGTGCCCCAGGTTGATCACATATTACATATGGCATCTACAAGATATAAGATACAAAAATAAATTTGTTTGACAAGAAAATGAAACTATAAATGTGATGACAGCATATAGAATCTGACCAGAAATATTATCTTCTTGGTGCGGACGAGAGGCGAAGGTTGCTGATGCGAGTGCGGAGACATGGAGGCGCACGGCGGTGGCGGTTTGCGTCACGTCGCACGAGAGGTTGCCGCTCACTGAGATCTGCTCGTGTTGGTGGTCGCGACTTTGAGGCGGGCTTCGCAAAGGTAGTGATGAGGCAGGGAGGTGCAAGGCTTGCTTCGCTCTGTGCGGGCTCGCTTCTGTTGTATGGCTTGCCGGCTGAGGTTCCCATTTAGTCCGATTCGTCATGTTGCCGGTCGCGACTTCGAGGCAGGCTTCGTGGAGGGAATGGCGAGGCAAGGGAGGCGGGAGGCGCGCGGTGTGGCCTCAGCGTCGGTCACACAGCATGGCCCTAGCTCGACCTGAGGCGCGCGAGGAGGCGTCGCGGGCTACAGTTGCTTGGTCGTGTTCACCGCCCACGTGGCAGTGCGGGCTCGACGTGCAGGTGCGCGGAGGAGGCATCGCGGGCTGCGGGTTCGACGGGAGGCGTGGTGTGTCGACTTTCCTGGGCCCTGGGGCAATTCACAGAGAGAGAGAGAGAGAGAGCGAGAGAGAGAAGCCAGAAGAAGAGAAAGTGTTATGTTATCAGAAGCATGTGGCCAATATCACTTAATTTTATCACTTAATTTTTGACGGTTTTTTGAATTACAGATGAAAAAATCCGTCGGTAATCCCCAAAAATTAACAATATTAAATTTTTTCTGTTTGTGTTTACCGATTTCCGTCGGAACTTGCAAAATCCGTCAGGAATGTAAAAGCATCCACCCAATACAATTTTTTTCCAAGGTCCTTATTTTTAATAATCCGCCGATAATGTAAAGGTATATTATCGGCGGATTTTTCCTATATTTAACCTTGAAATTTTCTTCTACAAAAATGATTATCGACGGAAAAATCCATCGGTAATATTTGTTTCAGGATAATAGAATAATTTAAAACGATTACTGATGGAAAAATCCGCCTGATGTGCGCGCCATGTTTTTTATTTTGACGGAATGTTACGAGATTTTTCGAGGAAAAAATCCATCGGAATGGCTGGAACCCAAAATTCCCTGATTTCTTGTTTCCCATTGATAAATCCGTCAAAAATACCAACGAAAAATTCATCAGGAAAATCCGTCGAACTCGCTTGTTTCTTGTAGTGACAATATTAAAATACTGATAAAAAAATTTAAATTACAATTTTAAAACTACATTAATTTCTTAATAATATGTTTTTTCAGTTATATAAGATTTCATCTTCTAAAGTTTCGAAACATGCTACTTACAATTGCAATGTGCTCATTGTATTTGTCACTAATAATGTAACAAAAATTTTTCTTAACTAATTTGTAGGTGCTAACTCAACAATTTTCTTTATACCTTCAATAAATTCTTGTTTAGGAAATGTATGAGAAATTATTTGTAAATTCTATTCATATATTAAGCTTCCAAAATGAAAAAAATAGATTTCAATAATCTTTTCATATGAATTTATCATTTTCTTAAGGATAATTTGAAAAAAAAACTTAAAATCATGTTAGCTTAATAAATAAGACTCAATTTTATATTAAATAAGAACATTATAATTTCATAAACTGCTTAGTCTCTGTCATTTTGAATTTAAGCCCTATATAAATGTATTAAAATATGTATTTGACTTTTATGAATATTAAAAATTTAGTTTTTATCTTTATAAATATTTTTAGAATTCTCTTTTGATTTTTAAAAATGTTATTATATAAAAGTGATAACTAACCATGAAATCATATATATAATACTAAAAAATGGCTAAAAAAAAGCTAAAACAAAAATAATCAATAAAGATAGTAAAATAATTATAAGATAAAACTGATAAACAATCACAGTAAATACTCTTATTACATAATAAGCCATTTATCTCATTTTAGTATATCAAAGCTAAAATTTTAGTTTATAACAAATATTATAAATTAATAAATATATTAATTTAAATATACTGGATTATATTTACCCCATATATATATATATGTGTGTGTGTGTGTGTGTGTGTGTGTTATTATTTTATCAATAGGTATAAAAGTTATATAATAATTAATCAATATTATATATTAATTAATTAATTGATAATTAGGAGTATATTCAGTAAAGTAACATAACTTATCTTATTTAAAACTTTTTCAAACACTTATATTTGAAAAAATAAACTATATAATTTAAAATTACTTTTGATTATTTATTTATTTTATTTATCACTAATTATTTTAAATAACTCCAATATAGAAGGTTATCAAAATAATTACAATATTTTTTGCCATGTAGACTTCAAAATAAATTACCCATATATTAAAAATAATTATTATGAATATTAAAATTATATAAATTGATGATAGTAAACTAATGATATATAATAATTATGATTATAATTTTTTAAAAACTTAATTATTAAAGTTATGAAATTTGAGGGCTCTAAATTACTTTGGAAGCTATACTTAGAAAATTCAAAAGATATTAAATATTAGTATTATAGATTTAATTAAATGTCAATAAATTTTAAATATATTTAACTAGTCAGTTAACCCGTAATCATACACCTGAGATAATAAAAAATTATTTATTAATTATTATAAAAAATAAATGATAATTTATTTAAATATATCTTATAGAAAATTAAGTAAATAAATTTATCTTAAAAGTAAGTTAATAGTTAAATAATTAAATAAGTGTACAAAATATAAATGTGTCATTCTATTTTATATCTTATATTGAATATCATATTTATAAAGTTGAAAATATCTCGATATGACCTATAACTAATAATAAATAGTCTATTTCATGAAAATTTTGCATATTTCGAAAGTTGAAATTGTTGAATAAAGAAATAAAATAAATAGATAATTTTACTATACCATGAGTCATTTATAGGGATGACAATGGATATCCATTAAGAGAGAGACATGTCTCACTCCTTCCGTTGCCTTTTAGAATTTTGTCACCCGTCTTCATCCCTATCCTCTTTCCCTTTAAGGTTCCCTTTTCCTACTTCCCATTTTCTATGGGGATTTTGAATTTTTAAGGTATTCAGGGTTTATTAACAAATTTCAAAGAAGAAAAACTTTTAAAGTATTTTACAATTTGAAACATAAATATCCATAATAACGATATTATTAATGCAACATAATCCAAATTAAAATTAAAAATATATGCATAATGCAAATACAATAAAAATAATTACAAAAAAATAAAGGTGTGCTATCCTAGTCCCTATCCCATTTAACAAGTGAGGACTTAGCCCATATCGATCATCCCTATGAAGGCAAAATATGTCTCAATTCCTTTCCCCATGATGGGTAATTCCCGTGTGTATGCATTTTTAATTTTTTTATCATCCCTAGCCATTTATATCTTTTTAGTAAATTAAAATATTTAATTTATAAAAATATAAAAATATATTTTCTAATTATTAAAAATAATATATAAATTCAATTTATATTATTTCAATTACATGTCTTTTCCTTGTGCATCATTTTAATAAATTAAAATATTAATTTTAAAATATATGTTATAATTAATGTGTAATAATTAGTAAAAAAATCATTTATAATTCTAATTTATATAATTCAATTATTAGAGTAGTATATCAATTATAATATTGTTTTCAATAAAAATAATATAATTATTTACTTTTTAAAAATTAATAAATATTTAATATCATTATCAAGGAAGTGTAAATTGTGGAATTGATTTTTTAAAAATATTTTAGATTTGAAAAATTGAAGGTATTTTTTTCAAAAAAAATTAGTATGAAAAAATTATGAAATTGATAGATTGGAATGTTCAAGTTGTAAAAAATTAAATAGGATATAGTGATGCAAGTAGATAAATGATTTTTTTATTATGATTTTTAAAAATTCTAGATTTAAAGTTAGAAAATTTTTCCCTAATCTTGTCTTCATTTAGAATTTTGCCTCTATTCTTATCTTACATCCCTATCACTGTCCTTATTCCTCATTTCACGTGGAGATTTTAATCCTATTGATATTTATGTTTATTAAAAAATTTCACAAAGGAAAAATTGTACAAATACTTTGAACTTCAAAATATAAATATCTATAATAACAAATACTACTAATACAACAAAATTATAATAGCTTTGTTATCATTAATACTATAATTATATATATATATATATATATATATATATATATATATATAATTTTTATGGTATAATATATTGAGTTATAATTTTGTTTATGCTATTTTTTTTATTTTTTATATTGCTTTTGTTAATGGTAGAGAGATATGAATGTATGATTGAAGAAAAATAATTAATAATTAGAAGGTAAATTAAATTCAAAAACTTACTTTAAAGGTTAAGATTTGAAAAAGATGGTATAATTTTTCTATGAATAACACATGAAAGACTTTTTATGTAATGAGTCTTAAATATTAGTATTATAATGAGTCTTAAATATTTGATTAAGAATAAATTTGGTAGAAATTGAATTTTTAATTATTATCATATCAAAATCAATCAACTAGCAATTCGTTAACAATTTGACCTACCCGTTTTCTTTAAAAAAAATATGTTGATTTTAAAGCTTATTTATTTTGAAAATATTTTCTTTATAATTTTTTATATTACCTTCATAATGTGAGGCTAGTAATGGTTCTTAATTTAATTGTAGATCGTAATTATATTGACATGGGCTATGTCTTAGTGTAAATTATAATCTTTAATTATCGTAATATTTGATTTTATTTCATATGAAAAATAATTAATAAGTAAATTATAAATTAAGTTTAAAAAAATCTTTAGACATAAAGATTAAGAAAAGTGGGGCCTAAATCACTGTATGAATGAAACGTGAAACCCAAATCACTATATGAATTATACGTGTAATAGTATCTATGAAATGAGTCTGAAATATTAGTATAATAGATTTATACAATAAATAAATTTTATACGAAATCTTAATCATTAATAACGTCTAATTATAAATAAGATTATGATAAATCTCTATCATATTTTTTTCCTCAAATCTTCTCCAATTTTTTTAACTTTTTTCAACACTAACTTTTTTTTTTCAAAATTCATTCAAATCTTTTAAAATATAAAATTATCAAAGTTGTCATCAATTGTGTGATTGATTTTTTTTTCAAAATTCATTCAAATCTTTTAAAATATAAAATTATCAAAATTATTTGCAATAGCTCAAGGCTATTGAAGGTATAATTTTATGACCATCCTAGGTGATCTGATTGCAATAGTCATCCCTTCTTTATGTTCACTGTCAACGCAACGGGAAAAGCCAAGAGTAAGATCTAAAAACTTTGATTTTTCTTGTTTTTCTTTCCTTTTTTTTTTGTTCTCGGCAAATAGTCTCATTTTTTTGTTGACCTGATTAAGGCATTCCACTTTTTTATTTTTTTTCATATTATATTATGTTTTATTATAATGGGCACCATTAATATTTTTATCATCACAATACATTTATATCTAATCAATTTTTCAATTATTCTTAATTCTATATTTTTTTCCATTCTTAATGGTTCTTAATCCCATGAATATATCTTAATAATTCAAATTTTATTGATTCAAGTAATTTTTAATAATTGTAATATTTGATTTTATAAATAATTAACAATTAAATTGTAAATTAAGTTAAAAAATCTGAGGCATGAATGTTGAAAAGTGGGTCCTAAATCACTATATAAATGATAAGTGTACTCTAAAACTCTGGATGAAAGACACGTATAATGGTTTTTATGAAATGACTCTCAAATATTAAATAGAGAATTTTTAGTGCAATCATGCTATTATATACTGATGACTGTCAATGATATTATAATAATATGTCATAATTGTAGTTTTATTTTTTTAAAAAATAATTAATAATTAACTTCTTAAAATGGTGGACCCTAAATCATTTTCGTTGAGACACCTGAAACTTTCCCTCATATGAGTTTGAAATATTAGTATCATATGAGTTTGAAATATTAGTATTATTAGTATTATTGTAGATAGATTATAGATAGGTTTGTAGTGTCTTATGTGCATAAAATTTTCAATTATACATCTTCTTTTTTGTGTTTTTTACTATATATTTATAACATAAATGATTTCCTAATAACTCTCATAATATTTAGTAAAGAAAGTATTATTTAAAAATCAAGTCTAATAAATATTTCAGAAACATGTATAATAAATTGGATTTGGACATTTCTTTACTCAGTTATTGAGAGGATTTTTTTTAATACGGCTTAAAATTTTTCTTAATTAGTCGAAACATTATTATATATGAAATTATTTTAGGAGGGTGTATCATTATTCATTAAAAAAAAATCCCATAATGATCGATAATTAGTATAGTTAAAATTTTCCGAACCAATACAGAAAAAAAAATTAAAAAAAGAAAAATCATCTTTATCATTTTTATGTATGCTTGTGCAAAGCACATGTATTCCATATAAATTGGTACAACGACCCGTCCATTCAATTTTGCAAAACTCTAAGACAAGAGGAAACTAGAAACAAAAAATATATATACATATATCATGGTGCCTCCCTTTGTTAAACCTTCACTCACCTCTTCTCTTGTGGTTGCACTATTGCTCTCTTCTGTGTTCTCTTTCTGTTCAGCTAGAACCCTGAATGTGGTTGACATTTGCTCAAAACACATACACCCTGCAAATTGTAACCAATTGCTGTACAAGATACCAGCTATATCTGCAGGGATATCTCTTGAAGATATCTTAGCCCCATTAACCCTTAGTTTGAATAGTGTTAATGCCTATGAGGGCCTTAACCTAGCTGGCTATCTCTTGGACAAAGCCACTCATGATGATGACCCTCAGTGGGAAAAGCTTTACGCAAGATGTCTTGGGATTATGTCAAAGCCGTGATTAGCGTCGAGAAGGCTGAACAATCATTAACATCGGCTGATTATGGTGGCATGTACTCGAACATGGGGATGTGGTAGTATCTGTTAAAGATTGTTCTGAATTCGCAGCAGGTGATCCATCGATTCTTCCCGACACTCAACAGTTTTTCGGAAGATATGAGCATAATTAGCCAAATCTTGGCTGATTATCTAGCAGGAAAATATAATTAGGTAGGGTATTGTATGTTGTCTGTGGTTTCATTATGTCAATAAGATGAATGGTCTTGATCTTACAATCGGAAACAGTGAATGTTTGCTTTTGAATTTTAAATACTTGAAATTGATTGGACACTAAAGGAGGTGAATTGCGACGAATGTTATCTGCAATGTATTTGAATGTTTAATTTCTCGTCAACTCTAGTATCGGTATTGACAGGAAGGGAGTGAAAGGGAAAGAAAAAGAAGTGAACAAAATCACCTTTCTGCTTAGTTGGATTTATAACTATATGTTTAGTTCCATTGTTCTGTTCCTTTATCACGTAACTTTCACGTACGAGTATGTAAAAGAGTATTTCAGTGAAGGCTTTGCTCAAATATGCAATAGCCGTGAGCAGTCTTTATTTAAGAGAGATTAGCTACAAGGTTGCACCAGAAAAAAAACAGAAAAAATAGGAATAGCGAGATAAAACAGAAAGTTGGTAAATGCTGAAAAATTCAAATAAACTATCTAAAGTGATGGAGTTGCTGCTATCTGATTCAGCCCCCCTCAAACTTGGCATGGGTTGATGAAGGCTGAGTTTGGATCTTAGAGTGAAGAACACTTGACTAGATAAGGACTTGGTGAAAATATCAGCAAGTTGGTCATGAGATGGAACATAACATGTGACAAGAGTACCTTGAGCAACCTTTTCCCTGATAAAATGGTAATCCAATTGAATATGCTTGGTTCTTGAGTGTAAAACTGATTAACAGATAAATGTAGTGCGCTGAGATTATCACAAAATAATTTTGGAGGATGCATTAAAGAAATCCCAATGTCAAGCAAGAGAAAACTTAGCCAAGTTAATTCGGCGGAAGCCATCGCACGATACTCAGCCTCGGTGGTAGAACAAGCAACCGTGGGTTGTTTCTTAGCACACCAAGAAATGCTTGCTGCCAAGAAAAGTGCAATAACCTGAGTTGAACGTCTTGTTTGTGGAAAGCAAGCCCAGTCCGCATCAAAGGCATAGAGGTTTGAGTCTGAGGCAGAAGTGATGCGCATGCCAAGGGTAGTAGTGCCTTTGAGATATCGGAGAACTCTCTTCATTTCCTTGTAATTGGAATTAGTAGGGGCTTGCATAAATTGACACAAGTGATTGACTCATAAGTAAGATCAGGTCTAGTGAATGTAAGATATTGTAAAGCACCTGCAATACTACGATACAAACTAGGATCCAGAAGAGAGTTGCATCAATTGATCTTGTTGAAGTGGCAATGGGGTAGCAATGCACTTGCACTCATGCATGTGGCACGTTCAAGAATATCTTGCGCATACTTGGGTTGACTAAGGAAGAGACCATAATCGGTATGTTGCACTTCAATGCCAAGGAAAAGTGTAGTTGATCCATATCTTTGATATTGAAAGCACAATGACAGAAGTAATGAAGCTAGCAAGAGTAGAATCTTTGCTACCTTTTAAAATTATATCATCCACATAAAGTAACAAAATCATGACAGAATCATGTTGTTTAAACACAAACATGGATGAGTCAGCAATGCTGCAAATAAAACCATAATCAACTAAAAAGGTGCTGAACTGATTGAACCAAGTGTGTGGAGCTTGCTTAAGGCCATATAAGGCTTTGTTTAACTTCCAGACATGATCAGGAGGATCAACAAAGCCTGGAAGTTGAGAGACGTAGATTAGATCGGCCAAGGAACCATGTAAGAAGGCATTTTTAACATCCAATTGGTGGTTGCCAACCATTCATGCAAGCAATAAAGAGCACAAGGCGCATCGTAGTGTGCTTGATTACCAGGGAAAAAGTTTCAACAAAGTCTACTCAGCGATTTGATTAAAACCTTTTGCAACATACCTGGCCTTAAGCTTGTCAAGAGAACCATCTGCCTTTAATTTTGTGCGCAGACCCACTTAGTGCCAAGAACACGCATATCAGGTGAACGTGGGACCAGGTGGAAAGTGTTTTGATCAATGAGAGCTTGTAGTTCTTCCTCCATGGCCTTTTTCCATCCTGATGTTGAAGTGCAATTTTTATTGTTTTCCTTTTGGGATGATGTTGCAAGGAAAGAAGGTACTTGCGATTAGGGCGGATGATTCCAGACTAGGCGAGGATTTGTATTTGAACTGTTGGGTTTGTGATCACCATAGAAGGCTGGGTGACAGTTTCGTGAGTTCATTGGTTCGGGTATCATAGTTGATAAGTTGAGGAATAAGAGAGTGATATGAGGGGAGTGGGGACGAAGCATTGTGGTAGTGAAGGGATTATAACAGGTCCAAGGCCACGTAAAGATGAAAAACTTTGTCTTGATCTGAGAGAGCTTGCTAATGAGAGATAAGTCATCACATAAAGATTTGAAGTAACTGATATAATCATTGATTGATTGAGAGGAGTCTTTATAGACAGGGACAATTTTTGTTTGATGAGGAACTCACGTTCCACAGAGGTCTGAGCAAATGCCTCTTGAAGAGCTAACCATACCTCATGGGAGGTTTCAAGATCAACCACCAGACCTAGCACCTCTTCAGTCAAGCGACTAGTGATCCATGCACGAACTAGACGATTGGATTTTGTCCAGTTGATAAAGTCAGGATTGGGTTATCGAACCTCATGCCAGGCGGTCGAGGAGAGCCTGGAGGGATCAGCTTGGATTGGTACTGAGTGTCGCTGAAATAAAGCCTCCAAATCTTGACTCTCAATCAAATTGCGCATTTGAGCATGCCAGAGAGTATAGTTCTTGGGTGTGAGGTCAAGAGAGACAAAATTGCTGATGTTGAGGGAGGCAGGACAAGGATATGGAGAAGGACGAGGAGGATTGGTGCTAGTGGAGTGTTCGGCCATGATGGAGTATTCTTAAGGCTAATCTGAGACCATAAAAGAGTATTTCAGTGGAAGGCTTTGCTCAACTATGCAATAGCCGTGAGCAGCCTTTATTTAAGAGAGATTACCTACAAGGTTGCACCAGAAAAAATAGAAAAAATAGAAACCCCAAGATACGTAAAACAGAAAGTTGGTAAATGCTGAAAAATTCAAATAAACTATCCTAAAGTGATGGAGTTGCTGACATCCGTTATCAGGATGATCCATTTAGCATTTAGAATTAAGAATGGAATCGGAACTTAAAATTGGAATTGGATATTCCAATTCCAATTTTCATATTTTGAGTAATATATAAAATTGAAGTTAAAATTTCACAAACCAAACCCCATAGAATTCCAAAACAAAAAATGAACTTAATTTGTAACTTATATTTATGAATTGTAAATTATAAAATTTATTAAATATATATCTCTTTTCCTATTAAGTCTATATAGTTTTTTTCTCTTTAATTTTTCATATGCTCTCTCCGTTCACAAATAATTTTCTAACATAAAAATTTTATATTTCTATAAATAATTGTCCATTTAGAAATTCTAGGCAACATTTATTAGTTTTTTCCTCATTTCATGCCCCTGTTTTTATAATTTTCTGTTGCTGCCAAAATTTTGGTTTGGAGAGGGACAAAAGGGGTGAAAACATGAAGGATTTATATTAGATTTGGTAGTTTCATGTGCAGAAAATGCCTACCTCTTTAGCCTTGTGTTCTTGAAAATTTTCCAGCACATTTTTAGCTATTAAGGTGCTGCTGCATGCGCTGAAAATAATGGGGTTTAGGGACTATTTTTATGCAGAAAAATTAATGTATGAGGGTGGAAATTGGGTACTAAAGTGTATGAATTTAATGGGAGTTGTGGTTCCTTAAATATATGCTTAAGAGTTGTGTTCTTTTCATGATATTTGGAGAACTAAGTGCTGGAAAATTTTCCAGCAACTATAGTTCAATGATAAGTGATATTTTGTGATTCTAAATGAGGAGTTTTGGTTAATTTGAGTACTCATTGGGTGTTTGAATGTGTTCTTTTGATTATGAAATGTTTGCTAAAATGATGTTAGATTGCTAAATTTTTCCGACATGATATTCCTCTCATAAAGTGGCAATTTGGATTCGATTTCTTGCATCTATGACTTTTGTTTTGTGTATAAGTGTTAGGGTATAATGAGAATGCATTTGGATTGAGAAATTAGAGTTTTTAAACTACTTTATTTGAATTAAAAGATAAAAATTCTGGTTTGAGATTGGATATGTTAATCTAAATTTGATATTATCTTCATAATGTGAGCTTGGAATGTTCATATGTGGATGGTAATAGAAATGTTATTATTGGTTCTATTACATAAATATGTGACTGGACAAATGCTAGCTAGGTACAATCATTTTTCCAGCAGTTGGTTTAGGAACGATTGTGTTATACATTGAGTGACTTTCTATTTGGAATGTTGAATGATGGAAATGTGAAATAAAGGAAATGTAAGCTTTGTCATTAAAATATATGAAGGGTAAGACTTTTATATGGAAGTTGTGCTTATGTCTCTTAATGACTTATGAGATGTTCCATTATGTATGTTGAGTGGTAATTCTAAGCTTGTCATTGAAATACATGAAGGATGTGCTTATGTTTCCTAATGAATTATGAGATGTTCCATTATGTATGTTGAATGGTAATTCTAAGCTTGTCATTTAAATGCATAAAGGTTGTGTTTATGTCTCCTAATAATTTATGAGACTTTTCCATTATGTTGCAAAGTAAGATGTAAGGAAATTAAATTTAAAGTTTAAGTAAAGTTCCCTTTTTATTCCCCATCTAAATTAGCGACGGCTAGTTAGATTGATCTCATTCTAGGCAATAGGTGAATAGGAGTGTGGGCGATAGTTAAATTGCCAGGGCGATGATGTGGTTGGCTAGGCAACAAGGGAGAAAGTTCTCTTCTATCCCCATTTAAATCTAGCAATGACTAGTTAGACTGAGTTGATCCTAGGCGATAGGTGATTCTGAAGTGTAAGCGATAGTTAAATCGTCAAGGCGGTAATGTGGTTTGTCTAGGTGACATGAGAGAGGTGGTATATTTAAGGAACTAAAGTTCAAGCAAAGTGCTAAAGATGTGAAATGACTTGTTTTATTACATTTTCATACATGCCTCATTTTGTATGATTTTGATTATGCTAGTTACGTTATGTATTTTGATTTACCGTTCTCTAACTAAGAGATTTTCCTATGTCTTAAAATATGCATCACTTTAGAATTCTAGTTTACGAACTACTTAAACGAATTAAAGCATGTCCACTTATTTTATAATTAAACCGAAGTTACCTGGAGACAACAACGATTACACTTAAATTATTTATTTAATTATTGAAATTCCTTTGGATGATCACCCTTTTCTTTTTCCATGTCATCTTCAGGGAGCTTGCAGAATAGGATGCTGGAGTCTATTGAGTTCATAACCGTGGAGCTAGCTTATACTAAAAGACTCAATTATTACCTTCTGCATATTTTGTATTCATCTCTTGTGCATGTAGACTATTTATCCTTATTTATGTTTTTCCTTATTTTGAGATGTTTATGCCGTATGGATGATTGTATTTGAGACCGGATCTTATTAGTGGCTCTTAGCTTGGATTTATTTATGTTATGATTCATGTGACTTGTATTAAGTGAGATTGTCCTTCATGGACTCACGCTCCTTTATGATATAGTAGTACCTTATTTATCTATTGATGCGATGACATGTGTTGTTAAATGTTTGTGATGTCCAAGATTTGTTCCATTATGTGTTTAGTATTATGGAATTGTTATTTCACTCACAAGTTGTGTTAGTTCTAATTACGCGTTGACGAATGAGACTGCCTTTTAAGTTTTCAAAAGAAAAAAAATTTATTTGTTTTTTTATGCTAAAGTATTTTCGAATACACTAAATATTCAAAATAAAAATGTAAGAAATCTAATAATTAGCCAATAATGACATACACATAAAAGGTTAATAATTAGGGTGTTACAATCAACAAAATATCAACTAATTATATAGAGATATTAATTATCAAATTACTAATAATTTTATCCAATTAGTCACATACACAATGTTATTTACGTGATCTTTTTTGGTAGATATTTACACTGCCTATTCTAATAAAATTTGCACGCCCTACGATTCAAATTTTTATGTTCAAATTTTTATATTGTGATATTATAATGAGACCGTGATTTTAAGATTTAATATTGTAGTATTATGGATTATATCCAATAAATAATATATATTTGATGAATCAAAAACTGGTTCTCATTATGCTAAACATCAACCAAAAATCATTTCATATGATATTGTTTTCTTAATTAGCGAATAAAAAAGAATTAAAATTAGAACATGCAATTGATTGTTATTTATCAGAATTACCAAATTACCAATAATTCTATGCATTTATCATTGCAAATAGGTGAGAAACAATTTTAGAGACACTATTCTCTTATTATATATTTTATATATATAGATATTTTCCATGTTATTAGTTTTTTTTTAATCTTTTTTAAACAACTTTTAGTATTTCTCTTAATATTTAAGACAGAAAGTATTAATTAGAAATCAAGTATATTAAATATTTCGAAACACAATAAAATGGATTTGAAATTTTCTTTACTTGGAAATTAAGAGGATTTGGTAAGAGCCTTTATATCTAGCTATAAAATAAAAAATATTAAATATTTTTAATACTATTAGTGTGTTAAATGTATTTATCTTTTCAATTATAACTTCCTTTTGATGGGTTTTACTATATCTTTATAAAATAAAATGTATTTAAATATTTCTCATTATATTTAATAAAGAAAGTATTATTTAAAAACTAAGTCTGTTAAATATTTTAGTACCATATATATAATAATAATCAAAAGATTTGAACATTCATTTACTTAGTAATTAAGAGTATCTTTCAAGAGGACTTGAAATTATTCCTATTTAGTAGAAGCTAATTAAGCATTATTATGATGAAAATATTTTAGGTGAGTGTATAATTCTCATAAAACAAATCCCATATTGTTTTGATTTAGTTAAAATTTTCCAACCAATAAGAAAAAAAAGTTTAAAAAAAATCATCTTCATCCTTGTATTGTGCTTGTACAAAGTACAAACACAGGTTGTTTATAAATTGGTACAACTCTTTCATCCATTTTTTGCAAAACTCCAAGAGGTAAACTAGAAACAAAATACATATCATGGTGCCTCCCTTTGTTAAACCCTCACTCATCACCACTTCCCTTTTGGTTGCACTATTCCTCTCTTGTGTGTTCTCTTTCTGTTCAGCTAGAATCGTGAGTGTGAATGACATTTGCTCAAAGCATATACACCCTTCAAATTGTAATGAAATGCTGTACAACATACCAGGTATATCTTCAGGGGTATCTCTTGGTGTCTTTGCCCCATTAACCCTTAGTTTGAACAGTGTCAATGCCTATGAGGGCCTCAACCTTGTTACCTATCTCATGGGCAAAGCCACTGATCCTCAGTGGAAACGACGTTACACAAAATGTTATTCGGATTATAGCAAAGCCGTGATTAGTGTCAAGAAGGCTAAAGCATCATTAAGTTCTATAGATTATGGTGGCATGAACTCGAATATAGGAAGTGTGGTAGTATATGTTAAAAGTTGTTCTGAATTCACATCAGGCGATCCATCGATACTCCCAACATTCAACAGTTTTTTGGAAGATATGAGCATAATTAGCCAGATTTTGGCTGATTATCTTGCAGGAAAATATTAGGGGCCGGTATCTGTGGTTTCATTAATTAAGTTTTGTATGCTGTACTTGCGTGTTGACTTTATGTCAATAAGATGAATAAGTGGATTGGTTTTGATCTCATAATATCCGAAACATATTCGGATGAGATTATTTTTCACTTAAAAAAATCAATTTTTTTGTATGTTTAAGTAACTTTATAAAATAACTAGAATCTAAAAAATTTATTTTTAATTTGTTAATTATATATAAAATTAAGTTTCATAATATTCTTTTAAAAGTTGAAATAAATGGACTTTTAAATTTTAAATACTTAAAATTGATTGGACATATAGAGGAAGTGAAATGTATCTTTATGTTTTTACATCTACTAACATATTATAATTAGCCGGAAATTGAGTCTATAACTATACGTTCCATTTTTTTTATTTGTAATGCAACTTTCAAACACGATTACGACCTGCAATTGAGTACGGACTAGAGATTGAAATTGGAATTGGAAATCCAAAATCCAATTTTCATATTTTGATAACATATAATATTTAAATTATATTCTTCGTCCTTCTTATTTATTTATCAATAATCATTTATTAAATATTTCTCTCCAAATTAAAGCCTATATTTTTTATTTTTATAAAAATATGAAAATTTTGTATATTCTAACTTACTGATTTGTAAATAATGTATAAATAATTTTCATAAAAAATGTTATAATAAAGGGATTGCTAACCTCTACATTAAGGTGTGAAGGTTAGCAAGCTTTTCATTTTTATTAGGATAAAAAACTACCATTTCTTTTCTTTAATCAAGTTATAGTTATGGATAATTATGTAATTTTATTTTATCGGCATTAATTATTACTTTAATATTTCCTCTCACTTTATTAATATCCTCTCTTGTATCTCTCTCTCTCTCCAATTACTCCACTCTTTCCTTTAACTTTTCGTAACTCTCTTTCATTTGTTTCAATTTTTTTATTTTGAAAAATAAATTAGTGTTATTAAGATATGTATTATATGATATTAACATCTTCAAGCTTGGACGAAATACATATTATTCATCGTAAAGAAATTATATATTAATAGAATAATTCTTTAGGTAAAATTTTTTGTTAGTTTGATATATTAAGCCTAATCTATAATTCGAAACACTTTACATTACAAATTAATTTAGAACCTAATATAAATTGATTGCCTTACCATTTATCATTAGATTTTGAAATCTAAATCATACTATTATTTTTTTCAATTCTTGTTATTTTATTTTACTAATTTTTATTTTATAGGCACATAAAAGAAGACCAGTCTTCTACAAGTTTTTTTTGATTGGGATTAAATATATAATTCTAATGGAACCAAATGTAAAATGACATTTAGTAAGAAAAATCACCAAAAAATAAACTAAAGACCAAATAATAGGGAGACTGTCAATTTGGGAGAAGAAGAGTGGAGTAACGAAATAAAGAGAAAAATAAGAGAGGATATTATAATGAAGTAAGAGAAATTGTTAAAATAATAATTAATGTTATACAATAAAATGACACAATTATCTATAACTACATCTTGATTAAAGAAAAGAGATGGTGGGTTTTTCATCCTAATGAAAATGAGGAGTTTGCTAACATCCACGTCAAGATATGAAGGTTAGCAATCCCCTGTAATAAAAATATTACTATGATGCAAAAATCGTTATATATTAATATTTTTTATTATTTTCAATTTTTAAATCACATAGTTATATAATATAATTAGAATTAGCATTTAAAATTATCATCCATTTATAATTATTTAGAAAAATCGAACATAAAAGAAGTTAAATTCTGCATTGTAAATCTAATTCTAACGTCTAAACGGATCCTTAACAAATTCACTAGAAAAAGGTCAGTTAGTGGAAAATTATTTGTAGCGAATGCGAACACACACTAATTTGTGTTGGACAATAGGCACAAAGTTAAGAGAAAAAAAGAAGAAAAGAAAATTATGATCTATTTACTTATATACTCTAAAAATCATATCTCAAAACAGTTTTATATTTCTATATCATTAATTAGAGAATATTAAATCTATGCATCACAAGTATTCCGCAGGTGTATTCTAGTATATAATAAAAGGGATTTGAACTTTTCTTGGACGATTTCAAGCATGTGACTACGGATGGCAATGGGGCAAGGAGTGGGGGACACGCGTCTGGAGTTACCCCAATCCTTATCCTCATTCAGCAGGTCAGGGAAAAATTCACTCCATCCCTATTCCCCACGAATCCACATCCCTATACCTCTAATTAAAGTTTAAAATAATGATGAAAACCTATTTAAACAATTTAATTTGTCTGAAAATTTTGAATAAAAAATACTTACAACTAATCATATAAAATTGATTCAAGTCTTACTACTTATAGCCTTACATCATTATGACCAAATTTTCAAATTTTAAATTAAATCACAGCTATCACTAGAACACCTTAATAATCAAACAACAACATCGAAAGAGTCTAACACAAAACATCATTAATAAAATGCTAAATATCTTCATAATCTTCATGATTGAGATCAAGATTCACTTCTAGTTGCAAACAAAAAGGAATACATACATCACTATAAAAAAAGTATACTCAAGAGACACTACGACGATTTGAACCGTCAAGTTACGCAGGATTCCAATGGGTTGTCATGTTTTTGGTAATAAATGAGATCATCAATAATGTGCACGACATATTTCGGTACAACCATCGGAAAATGCTAACGCCAACACGTGCCACATGGCGCGCATAATGTCTGATGAGTGTACCAACGGGTATTTAATAATATTTTTTAACTTATTTTTATTAACTATTACCGATAGGTTAACCAATGGGTATATTTAATATTATTTTCAAATTTTATTTTGATTAAAATTAACCAACAGATATACCGCGGTGATTAATAATATCTTTTAAATTATTTTTAGTAAATATTACTTGATTTACCAACGGATTAATTATAGTATTATATTTAAATTACTTTTATTTTAATATTACCGACGGTTTACTGACGGTATAATTTAATACTATCTTTCAAATTTTTATTAATAAAAATAAATCGACGGGTATACCAATGGGTGCTTAATAATATCTTTTAAATTATTTTTAGTAAATATTACTAACTGTACCGACGGTTAATTATATTATTATATTTAAATTACTTTTATTTTCATATTACCAAGCAGTAAGGAGGTATAATTTAATATTATCTTTGAATTTTATTTTTGTTAAAATAATTACGTATACTGATGGGTGCTTAATAATATCTTTTAAATTATTTTTAATAAATATTTCTACTAGTTAATCGATAGGTATTTATTTTAAAATTATTAATTATTATTTATTATTAACGGGTATACCGATGATTTTTTGAAATTTCACACGTTGTCACACAACCTTTGATATTTTCCACTTGTTGTCGATAAACCGTCGATAATTACTAACGATTAAAATGCATCATTTCATTAATTGGTTACCCGTTGTACCGCATTTATTTCCCCTACGAGCCTTCTTCCTCCTCATTCCGTCAAATGCTCTCTCTCTCTAAATGTTTTCTCTCTCTTTACTTTCACCACTACCGCCTATTTGCTGCGTGTCTCACCATTCTAAGCTCATTCAAGAGACGAATACCACCATTATGATCTATGGGCTTTGGTAAGTATTTTAATTGGTTTAGTTTTTTATTTGGTTTAGTTTTTTCGTTCGTTAATGGGCGCCCGTGTGTTTTGTTGCATTGGGAATAATTATTATTGTTACTTTGTTAATGTAAGAGTTTGCTAAGGGTGACAACGATTATTGATTTTAGGATCAGTTTGCCATGCTTACTCCTTATGTTATTTTATGTTTTCTATGTACATAAGTGTGTTAATTTAAATTTATCATATTGGATTTTCAGGAATAAATTTGGTTAGACGTCGAGAGCTTTCCCACATTTTGTGATTTTTTTACGCTATGGAGGTTAGTAACCAAATCCTTATTATTTATATGGTTTAATAGTTTGATATGTATGTAGGATATATAAAGACTTATGTTTTCTAGGATAGAGTTGTAGGAAATGAGGATTGCATAATTAGGGAAGGGCATAGAGGTCCTTCCCTAACTTGTTTGCATTGTTTGCTATTTGATTCTTTGTGTTTGTGAAGATTGCAGGATGCATGTTGTGAAGTTATAAGGGATACGCAATAAAACGATTTCTAGGATTATGTGAATTGTATGTACTTATTAAAATGTAACTATTTTACTATATCTATTCTATTATTGATCTTTATAATAATATCTATAATTGTTGAATTGACTGAAATATCTAATGATGGAAACTCCTAATTTAAGGGGAGATGTTGTTGAAATTTTGTTAAATTTTTTGTGTGGAAATAATAGATTAAATAAAAGTAACTATATTTAAAAAAAAAACTTAAAAGCCAATTGAATTTGTTTAAAAATAAAAATTTAAATAAAACTTAATGACAAATTGAATGTGTTTTAAAGACCAAGTAAAATAAATGTTTTTTTTGTGAACTTTTTAATTGTTTCAGGATGGTTGGTAGAGGCTGAGGTCGACTTCGGAAGGTCAATTTACCCACAACCCTCTCACCACCGCCCCTCCCACCACCTCCGCCACCTCCTTTTCCACCACCTCTACCTCAGTCCTACCACAGCACCTAGCCTTCCGATAATGCCCACTCTAGATATGTCGGCCCCCACCTCCCCCGTATTCACACTCATAGCCCACTCGCATCAGTGACCCTCCCCTAGCCTTACCACTCGCCTAGCCTTACCACGCTTAACTCCAAGCCGAATCTGATCAAACTCTTCCTTCCTTGCTGGGTCACAGGCATGAGACGCGCGTGGAGGCCCCTGGCCTAGATGGCAGGCCACTTGGGCCTAATGGTACACCACTTCGGCAAATTAGGCCAGACAAAAGATAGGTAAGTTGAAACATGCTTTTTTATTATATTCTAATTTTACATTGCTTATGATATTTAAAATATTTTGATTATTTTTTGATTTATTTTATATATGTAATAGTTTCCATCCATTTGCCCGCTCACCATAGGATCACTAGGTTATAGAGAGTCGGTATAACCATCTTTGGCCCACATGGATTGACATCCTGGTAGATGTCAAGGAGTCGTGGTGGAAGGAGTGGAAGGTAATTTTATGATTTATTCGCTTTTGTTAAAATATATGTTTATATTATTTAATTATATACTTATATATAATCACTTATATGTTGTGAATTTGTATATGCAGAAAATATTTTACATTCAGCCGAGCATGAGCCCACAGTTAAGAGGGCTTGGAGGATTAGGTCCTCCAAGTGAATGCGGGATATGTTTCATAATGTCTGAGGGACACGTGAACAACTCGTGGCTCATGATGCCACCCTTAGTGAGCTTGGTGCCATTAGGCCAGCGACCTAACCTTTAAGGATAGGTTAGATAAGGGAAAGACAAACCCAGCCTCACAGAAGAGGAGTCGCAACACATGGGTGGTCGAGCACCCAGGGGGACCTAGAAGCGTTTAGTAATTCTTTAACCTTTTTACATTTTTCAATAATATTTACTATATTCCAATTGTGGCAAATACTATATTTTTATGACTTTATTGTGTTTATTTTTGCAGTGCGGGTATTACGCCTCTGAACAGGGCGAGTTATTTCGGAGACTCACACCGAAGGTAGCAGAATGGAGTTGGATAGGTCTGGGTAGACCTTCACTTTGAGGCAACCTATGTAAATTTGAATTTAGACATATCTTTACTTAATTTTTATTATTATTTTTATTTATGTTATAATTATTACTTACAACGTGTTTTATCTCTTTTCCTTTGCAACGCGAGTTTACAAACCTCTAGAGCAAGCACAGAACATTACAGATCCAGATGGTCTAGTTGGTCCCAATGCTAAAGCGAGGAGGATGTCTGGGCCCAAGAGGTTGGGGCCTTTACAGGGGTTGCATATATGGGATCATCCTTCCCCACTATGTCAACTCCTTGGGATGATGCTGAAGAAGTGTGTGCCCTCAAACCAGGAGTCATCAGCAAGCATAGTTGATCCAGGAGGAGGAGCAGGAGGCAGCTCCTTCAGGCTTTAGGAGTAGGTATGCAGGGCGAGCTGAGTAGGAGCTAAGGGAGATCCAGAGCTTAAACTCTCCTTGGAAGCTCAAGGAAGGAGAAAGCAAAGAAAAAGAAAGTAAGTTCTGAAGATGAAAAGGATCACTTGCGATGTGATAACCTTCTTCCTGACATAGGGCTTCCAGATCCTTCAACTCTGAAGGATACTTCCCCAGATCCCATTCCCCATATCCCTCTCTCCTCCATTTCCAAGGGACACTCAGAGTTTGATGGTGCAAATAATGAAGATGGTTCAGATGATGATGATGATGTCGCTCCTTTAACAAGGCCGATGCCCAAAGTTCAACTAATTTTTATCTAGCTTCATTTTTTTCATTTTGGATATTTCTTACATTTATTGCAATTTGTATATATTTTATTATCATAATTTGCTATTTTATTTAATCAGTTTACTTGATTCATTTTATTATTTTCTTATTTAACATCACTTTAATTGGTAATTAAATTATTATATAAATAAATAAATAATAAATTACCAATCACTTCATAGTTAAATAAGGAAATTAAAAAAATAGTAATTTTTTACCAACGGTATGACGTCGGTAATATATCATATTTTAAAATAAATTGTTTTCATAAATCAAACTACCATTGATAAGATGTTGGTAAAAAATTTAAAAAATTAATTTTATTTATTTAAACACCCTTCATAAAATTAATCAGCTGTTAGTATAATTATGTCTCAATGACCATGGTGACGCCTTTTATTTAATTGTACCAATGAAATATTTTATTATTCGTCATATAGCGTCGAATAACCGATGGGTTTTTTATTACCGTTGGTAATATTCATTGACGGCTTAGAAACTGATGCCCATTGCATCCATCGTACAACCATCGGTATAAATCCTACCCATCAAAATCCGTAAATAATGGCATCGGTTACCGTTCTTATCTTGTAGTGCATAAACTAATTATAATAAGTCATAAAAATTGCAGCTATAAGAAATCTAGTATTATTAGAATACTCTTAATCCCAACATTATTAATTGACATCAATATCCTCAAGTATTATGAGATATTCCCTCAGGATAGATATTCCCACAAGATGATAGTCATAATCCCATCCTGAACCCAAGGCTACTCGGGGACTTTTACCCCATTCTTATCCCCATGAGAAAAGAATTACCACATATGGATCCATCTATGAATATTCCCACATATATCTCTAATGCGAGCTGTCATGACTCACAACAAATTAAAAATTTATAAAGTGTCAAGTTGCACCAAAAATGTAGTAAAGGGCACAATGGTCATCTCACAAGGAAGTGTTATTAACTAATTAAAAATTTGGGATTTTTGAGATTATAGCAAGTAATTTAAATTTAAGGATAATAGCAACAATAGATAAGGCACTAGTGCAAAGTATTCCTAGGATTGAAAATTAATTATCATTGACTAAATATTAAACTCATTGGTGGCTATTGGTAATAAATTACCGGTAATTCTACTGGTGATCAATTGACCTCTAGAATTTAATCAATGCAAATAACTAATAAACGACAATCGCCAATTTATTTAGAAATCACATCAATTTAATGAGCCAATTGCTATAGCCTAACCACCAATCGGAAAGTTAATTCTAATGTTCTCCCTCAAACATAAACCAATAGATCTATCAATTTATGCCTAAAGGGTTTCTCTAAACGACGATCGCCAATTTAGTTATCCCAATAAAGATTATAACAATCACCACAATAATTAAAGGAATAGAAACTAGAACATTAAGAAAACCAATGCATTCAATATAAACAAAGGGTCTCAAATGTCATCAATTCATCCTGAATCCTACACATAAAGAAATCTACACCTCCATCTCTGGAGAATTACAACGATGAAGATAAGAGAGAACTTGAAAATAATATCAACAATCATTGCCACAATCTCCAAGATAAAGCACCTTCACCAATAGAACTCTTAGAGAGAAAGAAGTGAGAAGAAGAGAGAGATGTAGAGAGAGATGTGTTTTCTAGAGAGAGAATGAGAAGAGAGTCTCATCTTAGTATGATAGTATGATAGTCTTTTAAAACCTAAAAATAAAGTTAAAATTGGGTTTGTATGTGAAATCGTCCCGCTGATGCTAGCCACTCGCATATGACCGCAGGCGGTCTTGACCGCCTGGGCGGTCTCCAATGTGAATTTTGGTGACTTCACTCCTTCTATTCACCGCTGGGCAGTCTCCAGTAAATTCCAAGCCTATTTTGGAGGCCAAAACATTCGAATTAGCTCTTCAGCCTAAAATAGAAGTTGTAGCTCTTTGAATAAGCTTTCTAATGCCATCAAAATCACCTCAATCAGGCATTTGTACCTCCAGATATTGCAAAAATACTAATTGGAGGTCAAGTTAGAGCATTAGGCCTCATCAGTGTTCTGAGTTTCTTCTGCTCTAAATGACTAACTTGGAAGTCCCTATTATCAAACAACACTCCCACAAAGAGGTTAAAAGCACAAAGCACTTCCAATAAATGATCATGCACTAAAAATAATGTTTATAGCTATAAAATTAACCAATGATGCATATTGAGGACAAATTGCAAATTCACTAATTTAATATCAATTAAGTATAATTCAAATGCAAAATGTCCAGAGTTAGGCAGAGAATGAGTGCATAAATGCAACTCATTAAACTCCCCCACACTTAAACAATTGCATGTCCTCATGCAAGAGACTCAGATGGATGCGGCAAAGCGACTGGACTCCTAACTCTAAAAATGCATGATGCATGGAAAATAACAATACACCAATCCAATGGACCTAGAGATACAAGCAATGACCTTTCACACCAACAATCAAAGAGGATCTCAACAAGCAAGGCATGAACGAGAACATAGCACAAGGTGAAATCCACATGCATGATGAATGAATCAAGTACAAAAATCCTCCCAAAGTTAGTGTTTGTCACTCATTCACTCAAGTGTTTTAGGATAAGATGTACACTCAAATCACCTCAAATGAAAATGCATTACCATAGGCTTATCAAGGGTCTCATTCTCCATTTGTTACACACACATGCATATTGAATCAAGAGAACTTGTTTTTAGTTGTGATGGGGTTTAGGTGAAGGTAGGAGAATATAAAGGTCAGTGGAGCTAAGCCTCTAGTCAAAGGAGAGCAAATGTATACACCAAGAGCACAAGTGTCTAAGGGTACACTTTGTCCATCTTAACAATACAAGCCTATCTTTTGCAATGTGGCACACCTTCAACCAAACTCTTTTAGAATTTTTTTTTCAATCAACCTCTTTTCTTTCTTTTTACTTTTTTATTTCTTGGTATGCCACTTGCTAAATTTTGAGTACACATTGTTCCTCCCCTACACTTAAATTAGGGCATGTCCTCATGCTTTCCCCCACACTTATGCTCAAACACAAATAAGAATTCGCACAAATGCTCTCCTAAGCCTAAAGGGTTGGGAATTTTCATGGTTTTTCACTTTAGGCTAAGGATATGCTAAAACAAAAGAATGGGTAATAAGGCTCAAGGGGTTAAACAATAGTAACATGCAAAGGTTGGCTATATGGCAAGTGGCTAAAAAAAAAAAAAGGAAAAAGGCCTCAATCACTTTCAAGTATGCACATGGAACACATTTTCAAACAAGACCCTAGGAAGTTCTAGAATACAAATCCAAAGAGGGAAGCACACATGAACAAATAAACATGGCACATGATAGTCCAATCAAGAGGTTCAAAATCTCAGGTAAAAGTGCATGTAATCAATCCAAACAATACAGTGAATCCACCAAGCATGCAATACAAATAAAGTCAATGCCAAGCATGTCAATATAGTGCATGTGGTGTGAGCCTATGCATGTGACCTTTAGGGTGCCAAAGGGATGGTGTAAAATACAAATAAAAATAAAAATAAATATGATGCAAAATGCAAAACTAAAATAAATAAAATGCGAAAAATGAAAAGGAAGGTAAAAAACCAACTGGGTTGTCTCCCACCTAGCACTTCACTTTAACGTCCTAAGTTGGACTGCGAGGACGTCATGGAGGTTGTGCAACTTCAACCCAAAGGTAGGCCAACTGAGCCCTTAAATCCGTCGGGCTTCATGGAGGTACATCGCCGATGCTCATCAATGGTGCACGACCTACCCTGGAGTTTTCTAACTCAATTGCACCATCAGGATGCACATGGTTGACCAAGAACGGTCCCTTCCATCTAGACTTTGGCCTCCACCATCATTTTGCCCGAGGCTTATGAGGAAAATCCACTACCCTCATAGCGCTTCTTACCCAACATGGGCTGGTCATGGAGCACTTGATAAACTGATGACGTTATCCTGGTGTACCTGTATCTAAAAGCTTGGAAAACTCTACCACAATAGATTTATCATATCCCATGGGAGAAGAAAAAATAGGGAAGGGGATTGTGCATCCTTACCAAGTAAAGTATCACATGTATTTTCTACTAGGAGTCAATGACATCAATGCCAAACACAGAGTGGTCCTCAAGGGGTTTCATGGCATTAGACAAACAAAATTGGACTTTCAAGTCCCCACACTCCATGGAAATGTACAGCATAAACATCAATTTTGGTTCTGGACTTTCAAAAAGGGCCTACCCAAAATTAATGTATGTTGGTTGGCATCAGTGTCATTTTCCATCTCAAGCACATAAAAACTAGCAGAAATATTAAATCATTTACCTTTACCAAGACATCTTCCAATACCCCCTGGCCTTATGATGCAGTTGGCAAGTTGGATTGTTAACCCGGCTTGAGTTCCCAAAGTGTAAGGATCTGGAGAGTGATTTTAGCATAACATTAATGCCAACTTGAGATTAGCCATGGCTTGCTTGATTTGCAGGTTCCCAATGGTATAGGGAACATCTTAATATGCTTTGATCCTTACACTTGGGTGGCAGGTTGCTTGACTTGATGAGGGAGGAAGCATTAACTCCCATAGTCACCTTCTCTTTCTCACTACCCCTGTAGTCTCCTCTTGTTGGTGCATAAATCTTTCAAAAATTTGGCATACCTGGGGATTGGAATTGTATCCAACAAAGGGATATTTACTTCTACCTTCCTGAAGTCTCCAAGAGTTCCTTCTCTAACTCCAATTCATTGGGCCTTTTGGGTCTTGCAACTTGCCGTGGAAGGGCAATGGAATGGGTCTTTTCCCGCTCTTTGTTGGGGTGTGGCTTATCTTGCTCTACCTTGTTTTTGTTGGGGTGCAGGCTTATCTCTCTACCTTTGGCTGAACTATCCCATCCTCCTAACTCTCAACCACAACCTGCTCTGAAGGACTAACAACCTGGAAAAATTGGACCAGACCTAGAGAGTAATAGCAAAAACGTTCCCCTTGGGGTTAGGACGTCCGAGAACGAAGGTGGATGCACTCCCGGGATTGGGAACTCTCTAGCCTCACAATTGCATTTCTCATCTCTTGCATGGCTTGTTCCTGTTTCCTTTGTGTTTCAATCATCATTTTCATCATCTCCTGCCATGGTGCATCTGAAGGGCAGGGGGGCAGGTGGGCTAGCCTCGAGGGGAGGTCACGTGGAGACATGAGGGTAGCTCGTCCTTTTGGGGTGGAACATATTTTGCGCCGCCTGATGAGTTGTTCCATCTCTAGATTAGGGTGATCTCTCCAACAGGGTTATATGTGCCTGTAGGGTCATACCCCTGCGGTTATTCTGAATTCTAAGGTCTTCCAGGGAACACATTGCTAGCAGCAACTAAGGTAGGGTCCTCCTGAGCTGTGGACGTACACAGGAGTATGGGTATTACAAGAACAAATACCACAAGCCGAGGTGAAGGAACCTGTCACTAATTCAAGGCCATCGTTTCAAAAATTCATTCATCTAATTTCTTCACCCTGCTATTCTAATCAAGAGACTTCACCCACATGATGAGTACTACTACCAGCTCTAGACCCAAACGCGAGAGTTTCTGCCATGTTTTCAATCAAAAGTCTGCCAACAGGAGTCTTGTTAACTAAAGCACCCCCACTGGGAGCATCAATCATGCTCCTCTCTAACTAGCAGTCCCTCATAGAAATCCTGAATGAGAGCGCTCTGAAATCTGATGCTAGGGGCAGCTAGCACACAACCTCTTGAACCTCTCCTAATACTCATAGAGAGATTCACCCTGCCCTAATGCCACAAATATCTTTCCTGATGGCAGCTCCTGGAAGTTGGAAGAATTTCTCCAAAATATGCGCTTCATGCAGTCCTTCAGCGTTCCATGGGGGATGTAGAAGAACCAATCTTTGGCAACTCCTTCAAGGGAAAACGGGAAGGCCCTTAGCTTGATTTGGTCCTCCGTTACCCTTGACCTTATTGGCAACAAATAACATGGAACTTTGAGATGTTTATGTGGGTCTTTCCCAGATAGCCCGTGAATTTAGGCAAGTGGTGCAGAGTCCTGATTTGAGCTCAAAGTCACCTCCTTGGTCAAGGTAAATGATCCCCAAAGGTTGGTAGTTCAGGTCTTGGGCAGCGAGCTCCTTCAAAGTTCTATTATTGTCAGCCATATTTCCTGAAACACTAGAAGACTATCAGAAAGTTCAAGGGAAAAATAAAAAGAATTATCAAATTCCCTAGTTGTATCAAAGAAGAGGGGTTGCTTGGTAAATTAATTCTTTCCCTCGTGACCTTCCTAGCGTTTGCCAGTTTCTCAATCTCCGATTAATCGGTAGTATGGGAAAATTAGGAAGGGAGTGTTATAAAATTAAATTACAATAACAATCAAATACAACAGGGAACAAAGAAAAGAAGAAGAAAATTTAAACTAAACAAAACTGAAATATTTTTTTCTTTTTTTTTTAAGGAGAAGCTGAACCTAATAAAATAGAAGCAAAAAATAAAAAATAAAAATAAAAATGAAAAAAAATAAATCAAAAACAAGAAAAAGAATCAATAGCACCACTTCCCAGCAACGCCAAAATTTGATACGAGCTGTCATGACTCACAACAAATTAAAAATTTATAAAGTGCCAAGTTGCACAAAAATGTAGTAAAGAGCACAACTAGTCGTTTCTAAAGGAAGTGTTACTAACTAATTAAAAATTTGGGGTTTTTGAGATTATAGCAAGTAATTTAAATTTAAGAATAATAGCAACAATAGAGGGCACTAGTGTAAGGTATTTCTAGGATTGAAATTAATTATCATTGACTAAATTAAACCCATTGGTGGTTATTGATAATAAATTACCGGCAATTCTACTAGTGATCATCGAACTCTAGAATTTGATCAATGCAAATAACTAATAAACGACAATCACCAATTTATTTAGAAATCACATCAATTTAATGAGACAATTGTTATAGCCTACCCGCCAATCGGAAAGTTAATTCTAATGTTCTCCCTCAAACATAAACCAATAGATTTATCAATTTATGCCTAAGGGTTTCCCTAAATGACGATCGCCAATTTAGTTATCCCAATAAAGATAATAGCAATCACCACAATAATTAAAGAAATAGAAACTGTAGAACATTAAGAAAACCAATGCATTCAATATAAACAAAGGGTCTTAAATGTCATCCCAATCCATCCAGAAATCCTACACTAGTAAAGAAATCTACACCTCCACTCTGGAGAATTACAACGATGAAGATAAGAGAGAACCTGAAAATAATAGCAACAATCGTTGCCATAATCTCCAAGACAAAACACTTTCATCTATGGAACTCTTAGAGAGAAAGAAGTGAGAAGAAGAGAGAGATGTAGAGAGAGAATATGTTTTCTAGAAGAGAATGAGAAAGAGTGTCCCTCTTAGTATGATGGTATGATAGTCTTTTAAAACCTAAAAATAAAGTTAAAATTGGGTCCGTACGTGAAAATCGTGCCGCTACGCTAGCCGCTCACATATGACCGCCTGCGGTCTCCAGGTGAATTTCGGTGACTTCACTCCTTCTGTCACCGCCTAGGCAGTCTCCAGGAACTTCCAAGCCTATTTTGGAGGCCAAAACATTCGAATTAGCTCTTCGGCCTAGAAATAGAAGTTGTAGCTCTTTGAATAAGCTTTCTACGCCACCAAAATACCTCAATCAGGCATTTGTAGCTCAGATATGCGAAAATACTAATTGGAGGTCAAGTTGGACAGCATCAGCCCTTAATGTTCTTGAGTTTCTTCTGCCTCAATGTACGAACCTGGAAGTCCCTATTATCAAACAACACTCCCACAAAGAGGTTAAAAGCACAAAGCACTTCCAATAAATGATCATGCACCAAAAACAATGTTTATAGCTATGAAATTAACCAATTATGCATATTAAGGACAAATTACAAATTCACTAATTTAACATCAATTGAGTACAATTCAAATGCAAAATGTCCAGAGTTAGAAGAGAATGAGTGTATAAATACAACTCATCAATCTCCAACTACAGATCCCATTGCCATCTATACATTTGACTCTTCTTTACTATTATATTCTTATTTCTTTTGTACCAAAGATTATTTGAATTTTGTTTGGTTTCTCAAAATATTCACCATTGGATGCAATGACTAATCTTTTCATTACGTTTGAATAACACTTTAGTGATTATTTATTAATCATTTAGTCTTAAGGCATAATTTTGAATTTTTTTAACCAATTCTGCAAATAATTCCTTTATACCTAAATAAAGAAAATAGTAACTATTTTTATATTTTAACATATTAAATGTATTTATTATTTCAATTATACTTTCCCTTTTACCCATATTTTTTTATCTTTTTAAATAACATTTAGTATTTCTCTTAATATTCAACAAAGAAAGTACTAAATAGAAATTAAATATATTAAATATTTTGACAAATAATAAAATGGATATGAAATTTTCTTTACTTTAGAAATTAATTAGATTAAGCCACTAGGAGTGGGCTAGGGGTGAGGGACTTACGTAGTTGTATAAGTCATTAAGCCTTATTGTTGTAGCCAATTTACCAAAAGGAATTAATTAGAATTTTTAAGAGCCTTTGTATCTAGGTATAAAATAAAGAAAGTAGTAACTATTTTAATATTTGTAGTGTATTATATGAATTACAATTTTATTTCAATTATACATATTCTTTTTTGTGAGTTTAACTATATATTTATAAAATAAAAGATTTCCAAATAATTCCCATAATATTCAATAAAGAAAGTATTAATTAAAAATTAAATCTATTAAATATTTCAGAAACTTGCATAATAAATTGGATTTGGACATTTCTTTACTCAGTAATTGAGAGGATTTTTTTTAAGACGGCTTAAAATTTTTCTTAATTAGTCGACACATTATTATATATGAAAATATTTTAGGAGGGTGCATCATTATTCATTAAAAAAAAATCCCATAATGATCGATAATTAATATAGTTAAAATTTTCCGAACCAATACTGAAAAAAAAATTAAAAAAGAAAAATCATCTTTATCTTTTTTATGTGTGCTTGTGCAAAACACATGTAGTCTATATAAATTGGCACAACGACCCTTCCATTCAATTTTGCAAAACTCTAACACGAGGAAACTAGAAACTAAAAATATATATACATGTATGACGGTGCCTCCCTTTGTTAAAACCTTCACTCACCTCTTCTCTAGTGGTAGCACTACCCTGAATGTGGTTAACATTTGCTCAAAACACATACACCCTGCAAATTGCAATCAATTGCTGTACAAGACACCAGGTATATCTGCAGGGATATCTCTTGAAGATATCTTAGCCCCATTAACCCTTAGTTTGAATAGTGTTAATGCCTATGAGGGCCTTAACCTAGCTGGCTATCTCTTGGACAGAGACGTTATTGGTGATGACCCTCCTCAGGGAAAAAAGATTTACGCAAGATGTCTTGCGGATTATGTCAAAGCCGTGATTAGCATCGAGAGGGCTGAACAATCATTAACATCGGCTGATTATGGTGGCATGAACTCGAACATGGGGGATGTGGTAGTATCTGTTAAGGATTGTTCTGAATTCACAGCAGGTGATGATCCATCGATTCTGCCAACATTCAACAGATTTTCGGAGGATATGAGCTTAATTAGCCAAATTTTGGCTGATTATCTAGCAGGAAAATATAATTAGGCAGGGGGTATTGTATGTTGTCTATGGTTTCATTATGTCAATAAGATGAAAAATTGATTGGTCTTGATCTTACAATCGGAAACAGCGAATGCTTGCTTTTGAATTTTAAATACTTGAATGATATCTGCAATGTATTTGAATGTTTAATTTCTCGTCAACTAACGTATCGGTATTGACAGGAAGGGAGTGAAAGGGGAAGAAAAAGAAGTGAACAAAATCATCTTTCTGCTAAGTTGGATTTAATTTTAACTATATGTTTAGTTCCGTTGTTCTGTTCCTTTATCATGTAACTTCCAAGTACGAGTATGATCTGTTTAGCGTTTAGAATTTAAGAATACATGGAGTCGGAACTTAAAATTGGAATTGGATATCTCAATACCAATTTTCATATTTTGAGTAATATATAAAATTGAAGTTAAAATTTCACAAACCAAACCCCATAGAATTCCAAAACCAAAATCAACTTAATTTGTAACTTATATTTATGAATTGTCAATTATAAAATTTACTAAATATCTCTTTTCCTATTAAGTCGGGTAGTTTTTCTCTTTAATTTTTCATATACTTTCTCTATTCATAAATAATTGTCCAATATGAAAATTTTACTTTTCTATAAATAATAGTCCATTTTAAAAAATATATAATAACTTTTGTTAATATTAAGACATTATCAATTATTTTCTTAATTTTTGTGCATATTTAAAATTGAAAAATTAATTGTGTTTTATTACCTATAAATAAATCAGACAACGAGAGACACACAAGACACAACACATAAAATAAAAAAAATTATATGACATAATACATATATATATATATATATATATATATATATATATATATATATATAATTTTTTATTTTGTTGTATTTTTTTATCTTTTTTTGGTCTGAATTTTTTTATCATGTTTGTATAATTATTTTATCTAATTAGTTATTCTTTTTATTTTTTTGTGATCAATTGAAGAATTTTCAAAATGACTAACTAGTTTTTTTGAGGATTGTGTCCAAACTCAAAAAATTATTTTTTAATTGACGGTGTCCAACATTAAATATTGTTGCTGTGAGTGTCAATATTCAACACATGGACACACCATGAAGCTAGTGTGTTCATGCTTCTTAGGTTATTACTGATTAGAGCGGATTGATGAGTCTTTCATTTTTATTTTTAATTTTTCCAATTTTATTGACATGTGAGGCAGACCAAAAGGTCAACTTGCGAATTAACTCACTTAATCCGTCATTTTTCTTCATTTTCGAGTGAGTTGATTGATGACCTACCAACTTATTTATTTTTATTATTTTTATATTTTTATTTAATTTTAGATGAGTTGACAACTTCAACACAATTTCAAAAATGGTCGTCAAAGCCAATCCTTAACTTTGACCAAAAAAAGCCAACCCTTAACCAAAAAAAAAAGTCACGGAATTTATTACAAAAAAAATTGAAACAATAAAACCTATTCTTTATCTAAAAGTTAATAATATGTCAAGTAATTCTCACAACTCTAGAAAAAAAAAATATATGGAGAAATTTACTCTTAAAAATTTTTCATTTTAAGATGCATGAACCTCTCAATAGTGGTGACCAATTATAAGGAAAAAATTATTATGAGGCCTCTTTAGTTGGAAATACTATTACCATTTTGTATATGGGTTATGCTAGTCAAATCTCTAATGCATTGAATACATTAAAACTTTTTAATTTGGGTGTGTAAGGTAGTGCACACATGAGGGATACATTTTGAGGGAGTGGTGACTATGAACAGGAACTACTCTGTAATATAGAAAGAGTGGTATTGAGAGTGATACACAGGAGGTTGCGAAGTTTACACGTAATGTTTCTCAAAGGAAGAACATCAACTGATGGGAATGCTGATCTATGATGCGCAATGCTGCTGATCCCATGAAACAAGAGGAGAGAAGGTTAAAGAAAGCATGGGCTATACAGCAGGGTGATCTTCAAGTTCACCCTTCATGGTTCAATTTTGTATTGAGTTGTGGGTGTTCGTTTGCTTTCGTGTGTAGGGTATGAGTTGGTGTATGAAATGGTGCTACCATTCATTTGTTTTACCAATGGAGACAAAGAGATGAATGAGGTCAAACATTTCCTGAGAAGGGGTAAGAATGCTGGGAGAACTTCGTAACAGGGCGACTAAGGGGCTAGTTACCAGGCACTATTTTGGCCTTGATGGATAATGCCGAAGGGGCTGGTAGTGTATTGACAGATAACCTTTGTAATGCACTTTGGAATGCCTCGAGTGTTGTAAGTGAGGTTCTGAGAATAAGATTGCAATACTGAATTAGGTTCATATATGAGCAATAGGAGGGGATCTTCGTGGCAAGCATCTTGCAGCTGGAGGTGAAAAACTGGTGACATTCTAAGAAACTGAAGATCAATGTGTATGTACTAGAAATGGTGTAATAGTTTTGATGATTGATGATTGATTATAGTTCGATGTGAGGGTGTATATGGGGTTGGGTGGAGTAGCTATACTAAATGGCTTCTTCCTAGGTGATTTGATAGCACAGATTTAGTACTGGTGTACTAATTCCTACACTCTCTTGAGTGTGGAGTTTTTTCGTCTTTTTAATTATAAAAAAACTTATTTTTCAATTTAATTTTTATCTATAGTTGATGTAACAAATTTGAGATAGACATCCAATTATATAAGTTTTTATATGAATAAAAGTATTTGATTTAATTTTAAAATCTTATAAATAGAAATATATATATATATATATATATAATACAGTATAAAATTCTTTTACATGAATGTACAGTTCATCAAAATTAACGCTAGTTAGCATAACCTTTGTATATAACTGAACAAAAACAAACATTCAATAATGCGCACCGGAGTGAATTGTGAGCATATATCGTTGGTCACTGGAACACACACCACACTTTACCATTATACTTGAATGCTAAAATGTATGAATGTTAAAAGTTCTAATAACTAAATCTACTACTACAATAGATAAACCCATAAGAAGATGCGAAATCTGGTTGTCCTTAGATTGAAAGGAAATTAAACTCCCTCAATTCCCAATTCCCCTCACCTTAAATTTACACTTCCCGAATCCTTTCAAGTCCAAAACAAGGGCACAAGGCTAAAACACCCCGACAATGACCGAAAAGAATAGACAGTGAATGATGAGAAACACAGAAGAATCCCAATCAATATCACCCACTCTTTCTTAAATCTACTACTACTACAAAACCTTACCAACCAAAATCTTGAAGATATTAATTAAAATAAAAAAGGATAATAAATTCTTAATTTCTCACTGGTTTTGTTGTTGTTGAGTTTCTTGGGAACCTTCATTCTCTTGTGTAATTGTAATAGTAGCATGAAAAACAACATGGTTGTCCTTTTCCAGTGTTTCTTTCTCAGACACATTGAAACTCTCACTCTTTCCAATTTTTGTGTCACAATCTTTACCAAGATGTTTTCCGTGCATGGAGCATATTACAGGGGTGGCCAAGAAGGTTGGCTTCTCATCCCCAGCCATGATGACCAATATCTTCTCCTCATAGGCCTTAAAGGGTTCTTTCTTTTCATTGTCAGCTACTTTGTTCTCCAAGTCTCCAATATTATTGTCACCACCACCACCCTCTTGGTTTTGAGACTGATTAGAGAGCCTCCAATAAGAGCAAGCGAGCACCAATAGAGCAAAGGCTATGAGGCCTAGCATGGCAGCTAGGCCTCCAAAGAGGTAGGGAATTGGAGAGTGCCATGGTGAGTGAGTTGAAGTTCTAATTGCGGGTGAAGATGTGATTGTGGCCATTGGTGCTAATGTACTGGTTGTTGTTGTGGTGGGTGTGTTTAGTTTAAAGGTGGAAATAGTTCTCATTTTTTTGCTTTTTTTTTGGCTTAATTAGCTGGTTTTTTTGTGGGGTGTGTGAAGACTGAAGAGGGGAGATGTTTTTGGAATGGAGTGAATTGAAGGGAAAGAAGGTGAAGGATATGTGAGCTTGGAAATGAAGGGGTTAAGGGGTAGGGCATTTATAATGGCCAACAATGACCCAAGAATACAAGAAGAAGAGAGGAACTGCATTGAGGGGAGAGAGAGAGGAGTCATGTTATTTAAACACAAAAGTGAATGTTTATTGGACACCCACTTAACAATCATTAATGTAATTGATAGAATGTATGGGATCTATTCTCACTTCCAATAGTTATTAAGGTTGTGTGCTAATAAAAACTCATTTTTGGGTGTTTGAATAATATTTTTGGAGCGAGAGAGTGGGTTTTTGCTTTTAATTTGCAACAGAGGGGGGTCACGGACTTGGCCCTGTTTTATTGTTTCTGCTTTGTAACAAACTGGTAGCCGGTGCTGCAAACAGAGTACCCTTACTCCCCTAAGATGCAGCTGAAGCACTGTTTTTATTTATAAAACCGTTTCTTCCATTTTAAAAAAACAGCTTTTAATTAAAAAAATTATAAATTTTTTTTTTTTTGAAAAAATGAATTAAAGGGTTAGGGTTCAGAGAGCATTTGTATGTCCTCTTGTGTTATTCTTGTTAAACAGAGGACATCTTATCTAGTCTATAGTCAAGCCATATTCAGTTAGATTGACTGGTGCAGGTCAAGATTGATTTTAGAGGGGTCTTTTACAGTTTACTAACTGCAATTCAGTAGTTTTTCCCCTTTTTCTTTTATTATTATTATTATTATTATTATTATTGGATGTTGCTAATTTGACTTCCCCTTGGACTCAATTTATTGTCACTCTTGACCGAAATAGATTAAATATGTAATATATATATATATATGTATGTATATAGTTTATATGCCATCAATTAAAGATTGACATTGATCTCTATTTATAATTTTTAAACTAAAATACTTTATATAAAATCGGAGAGAAACTGATTTTTAACTATGTAATTTGTACCCATTTTTAAAATAAAATTGATCTCTTTAGAAGAAATATTTATGATGACTTTGGGTGCTGCATGCTTTCGTTTAATACAATGAAAATATGAAAACTTGAATTCATGGAGTTTTAGTTTTTGGCATTTCAGGCATCTTTATAGATGTTATTGTGTGATTCAATCTTAAAGATGTTCTTTCACAAATATTTAAATCAACTTGGTAAGCGGGTTACATGTTAACTGAAATCTTAATGAATTTATGTGCTCTTATCATATATATTATTCATTTAATTAATTCTTAATTAATAGAAAACTTATTCTCTTAGATGTGTTTGATTAGAGAATAAAAATAAAAATAGAATTTTCATTTTGTTTTGTTTTCTAGTGTATTCATTGTTGAATGTCTATGACTAATCTCTTCACATAATATAAGATCATTTAAAGGGATAGATAAAGGCTACAGATTTTAAAACTGCTCCAGGTGATAATCAAACATTTAACACTTTAAAACTGCCTATTTTCATGGATTGACTTTACATATACTAGCCCTCCCACGAAAATTTCCAAGCTATAATTATCCATCTTGACTTTGAGTAATGTGTTACCTTTCACAAATGGAAAGAGAGTTGAGAGAAAAGCGGCTGTCTCTATTGGATGGAGGCAGTATGATGTCATTTGGATACAATTTGTACTTTTAAAATTAAGAGTGGGGATCAATAAAATAATGAAGTTGCATCAATTCATAATCATGCTTTTTCTATATAATGCACAAGGCATGTATGAGGTCATGTTAATATTCTTTAATTTAATCTCCCCCACAGTTACTAACAATATCTTTTTTGCGGGATGATGTAGTATTTTTTTTACATATTTTAATGAAAATTTGAAATAATAAAAAATACTTATATCCATTTTAGACGAGCCACCTGGGCTCTTGGGTCCCTATCCATTGTCATCGTGAATGCGCACAATGCAGCATGATTTGATGAATATAATGAAAGTACCCACAATCAGTAACAAGGGATAGAAGAGAATAAGCAATGTGGGCAAAATGGAAACAAAGCTATTTGTGGCTTTTCCATTTGGTTCATCATTTGATGGTAGATTTTACCTTTATATAGTCTGAATTATTGATGAAACTAAGGTCCAAGGGTCTCTGTATCTCCAATCTCCACTGATCTCATTGTTGAGCGTAGAGAACCCAATAGTTATTCATTCATCATTCATGTTTGGGAGTAATGCCAAATTTTGCAGAGCAATTGGCCTTCACTTTTTTTAAATGCATGATGGATTATCCTTCTACCACGGCCTCCACATGGTCATATATTCCATTACAAATTCATATTGCGGTTTTTGAATTACCCTTGTATTTGGATCGGTTGAAAATAGTAAAGTGGAGAGGAACATAAAAAAGTTATATGGAAAGGATTAATAGAATGGAATGGTATAATTATTCTATTTTATTATTAAATATTAAATTTAATTTTGATATACCAAAAGTGTAAAAGAATTTTATACTAGATCATCATTTAATTTTATATTGTCATATCAGTAAATATAGTTAATTTATATCCCACTATTTAAAAAGTTATGTAAATATAGATATTTAATTGATAACATAAAACTTTCTTACACTTACTATATTAAACTCTTAAATATTTTAATAATAGAATGGAGATACATTTCATTCTATTAATTGTTTATGTAAATAGTAAAAGGAAAATGCTAGTCATCAAAATATTTTCCAAAAAAAAATAACAGAATAATATAACATAATTGATAATTTTTGAATGAATAAAAGGGTTTTTATCATCACATTTAATCCAACCATTACCCTGCATTCTATATAAAATTTTGATTATATTACTTTGAACGGGTAGCATCTCTCATAGCAAAAAAAGAAATGTTATTGCTAAATTGGATCGCGGCTTGAACCTTAAACTTTTTCTCCCTAATTAATGTCAACGTCTGTGGTTCCTTCGGGCTGATATATATAGACTCTGAACAATTATTTTCCTGTCCTTATCCCTATGGAACATAATCTTTCTTAAATTCATCATGGATTTCAGTAATGTCTTTTCAGCATATTGGCACCTGGTCCTTTAAGCATTGGTTTATTCGTAATTAAACTAGGTAGTGTCCCCTATGTGTACATACAAAAAATTTATATGCTTCCTTCGAGCTAGAATATATATGACTAGCCTCAATATGTTAATGACTTCTTACATATTATGATAGCAATTTTAGTTATTCTATATTCTATATCTCATATTGTGACGTAGTTGATTCTTCCTTCTCTCCTCCTATTGATTCTGTAGTTTCCTTCATTTAGTTAGGAGCCAGTGAAAAAGAGCTTCGGATCAAATTAGGAACACCTTTTGCCTTTGGCATCATTTAATTCCCACATTGATGCTTCATTTTTTTCTGCTCTATTACGTCAAAATATATTCTCTACCCATTCCCTAAAAGAGTTGAAATTCTCTCTAACTTTGATTCTTCATATTTCTTAGGGCCTCTTTCATATTCCTGCTAGATCATCACTGATAAACTATCAGATTCTATATAATCTTAATTTGTACAATTTTACTCATCAACCACTTATATGTGTAGCCCTAATTGGCTAATTGATCTCAAATCTCTCTATTTCTTTTTGCTATTTTATTAGATTATCGTCTTAATCATGCGTTAACCACTAATCCATGAATGTAATTAATAAAAGGTGCACTATCTACTAGAAAACCTTAATATTAATTAACCAAACGGAAAAGAAACATTCCACTAAACCAAGCTAAAAAATCCAGTACTAGTAGATAGCTATACCTTCATATATTGTCCTTGGCCCCTAGACATTCAAATCAAAATTAAGAAAGCAGCAATATATTTCCAAAGAAATTAAAAATGCTAATTACACGAAACACTTTCTTCCCGCATCTCTTGCATCCATGCATGTGTGTATATGCATGGGTATATATACAGATATACACACACCATTTTGTTGTTTTGTTTTGTTTAATGGTGTTGCTTCTTGTTCCCCTGCGTGTCTCCATGTGATGCAGTTTTATAATACTCCATCCTATTTGAGTATTCGAGTAATTTTTTAATTATAAAAAAAAACGCTATGTGAAAATAAGAATTGTATAATTTCTCTACGAGAATTAATCATTTGATCTTGCTCTTATTTTAAAGGTAGATTTTTTTGTATCCAAGATATTAGAAAATAAAGAGTATAAGAATCAAACTTTACCTTTCGTAACTTATTGGAACATATAGAATCTACCATTGGAATTAGTTTGAAATTCTTATTTCCTTGAGTAATCTTTTGTGAATAAATGTAATGTATCTATATGAGTTTGTAAACCAGACTTTTTTTTTTTGGAATTTATTTGACAAAATAATTTTATTTTTTCTCCTAATTTATTCTCTCTCTATCACTCCTTTCACATTATGATGGTGTACACTCTGTGAGTGTTCAAACAATATTTTCTTATTTAAAATAAGTGATCTTTATAAATTTATTTCATCTGAAAATTAACTATCCTTATTTATCTTTTTTTAAAAAAAGTCAATAATAAATTTTGTTACTCTTTTCAAAACACTTATTCTCTTAGCATATTTATACATAAGGTGAAAATAGCCAGGTTAAGTTTTGACTTAAATATGTTTACCTGCATTTTCAACAAGTAGCCTAGTCAAAACCCATCACTCAAAAATAGACTTATTTTATGGCCCTAACATAACTTTGTAAAAAATCCGCTGAACCAAAAACCTATTATTATAATTTTTTTTGAGTTAAAAAAATCAAAATGCCTATTTCTAAATAAGTCAAAGGACTACTAAATATAACCAAAAAAATATTTTTAAATATGTTAAAAGGTTTCTTAAATAAGTTAAAAAATATACTTTCAAATACATTAAAATATTTCTATTATCATTAAATTTTCTTAAATAATAATAATAATAAGTAGGCAACCTTGTAAAGCCTAATAAGTTATTTTCATCACCTAAAACCTGGTCATTTAACTAAGACCTTTTGAAAAATTTAAACCGAAATTATTTACGAAATAGCTGGATCAAATTAGACCGAATATTGATTAAATTGAAACTGTCTGGCCTACTTCCATCCCATTTTTATGCGGCATCCACGGCCATATAAGATGATGGAGAGATTATACTAGCTAGATAGCTAAAACTTCAGATAAGGTTTTATTGGCTAGCAATTTAACTAAATAAAGTTGCTGTTTCTGTGGCTCCAACGTCAGTGTTATTTCTGTTCACACTCTCAATCATTAACAACATCGTGACTAATAGTAATTTATAATATTTGGAGCATTAACAATAGTTCGTGACTTCATTTAATCACCATGATACTATTTTTTATTATATTGATGGTTAGATATTTTACAACTTCGTGTTATAATATACACCGGTATGAATTAGAGGTGGATAGAGCACTAGTCATGAGTGAGATTTGTTTAGTTTTTAATGAATAATGTTATTTATTCATAATTTATGAGATAATATTCAATATTTTCCCTTTTATTATTGAATGACATATAAGATCCAAACTAAGTAAGATTGATATCTCATTATCCAATAATAAATAAAATATATCAATATAATATCTCATAAATTATGAGTAAAAATAAAAGTAATCTGAGTTAGCGTACAAAGTAATCTATTTATAATTTCTCAGGTATTTGGTGTTGGAATCTTATGTATGTTGCAACTCAAGAAAAAGGGACACACATAGAGAGAGCACTGGTCCGACCCTCAAATTGGGTGGATGTCTGACGTAGAGATTCACTAATATAAATCATCTTATTCTTTTTTTCTTCCACCAAAAAATAATGCTTTTCTTTGGCATATGCTTCCCCCCATATTTTGTTATAGTTATAGATAAGGAAGCTAGCACTTCAAGCTTAGGTTGCCCATATATACTGTCGTGCACAAATAAAAACACGGGCTAACTAATACTTGGTTTGATATTGTTGTGCTTCTCAAAAAGTTACTAAATACTTTGGGCTCTCAAAAAACTGCTATCAAATAGTCATAACAATATCATTTAATTAAATAATATAAAAATTGCTCTTAATAAGCAAGGGGCATTAAAATAATATTTGGTATATATGTTATAAAGTAGCTCTCAAACTATAAAATGATTATGATAGATATAAATATTTTCAAAAGAATAGAAAACTAAAAGTCTTAATTGATGGAAGGATAAAGTTGAATTTTTATCATGGAGGAGAAATTTGACCGGACTGCTTGTTTGAACATTAGAACCACCACCTCCTTGGTTAAGGTTTAATGGAGAGTTCAAAAGGTCAAAGTTAAAATGAGAAAATGGAAAATGGACCAGTTTGAAATGCGAAACTTTTGATTTTTTTTAAAAGCTAAATACTAACATCTTAGTCATAGAGCAAAATGAATAAAATGGAACCAAAGAATGACACTAACAAAGATTACTGGGTTGTTATTCTTCTCTCTGTTGTTAAGCTCACCATAAACCTCTCACCAATAAGTATTGTTTTCAAATACTTTGTGACTGTTGTGAGGTTGAGACTAGAGAAATTTTCAATGGATTATATTTATTTTTATAGACCTATGAATATATATATATATATATATTGTGTATATATATATATATATATGTTAATGATTTAATATATTTTATTATATTCCATTATATTCCAGTTTAATCGATTGGATCTAAACCTTTAAACCAGGACCTACGTTTAATGCTTGGTCTATTTTCTTCTTTGATTTTTATTAAATTTTAAAGGTTATATTAATCTTTTGAATTTTTTTGAATTTCAAAGAGAGAAAATAGCTTTGAAAAGCCTTCAATGATGCGTTCTCAAAAACTCTTACTTTTAAAAGCTAGGAGCAAAAGCTTTTTGGTTTACCAAATAGAAAAATTAACTTACGCTTTTCATAAGCCAAAGCACCCAGCCGAAACGTCATGACCCAACTTAGACCGTAATGGGCATAGAGACACGTTTCCCGCAAGCCTTAACATGTAAACTTTTATAGAAAAATGGTCAGAGTTTTTTCTATTTTTCGAACATCCCAAATTTAAAAATACAACCTATGAAAATAAATATAAAATACAAAATCGAGTTTTAAGCATTCTCGAATGTGCCCAAGTAACAAACAACTAACCAACATCAACATATAAATTTCAATCCAAGTTCAAATATGTAATTTAAATCAAACCCAATTCTCAAAAGCAAACATGAAGTCAAGTTAGTTTTCAAACTAGTTTATAAATCCATAAACACAAGTTATATGTCCAACCATAACTAAGAATGTAGTTCAAAATATAATTCTAAGTTAAGTTTACAAATCCTTTAATTTTGATAATACAATCTATATAACTAAATCTTAAATGCACATACATAAACATAAACATAAACTTAATCTAGAACCTTACCTATGACATATGGAACATTAAAAATAGTTCCAACAGGCTAAAACTCAAAAGATAAGTTCCACAATTTAAAGGGTCTTCTCAGGAAGGCTCACCAACTTAGACAATCGACTATTGAGGAGTCATGGGATTGGAATTTAAAGCTGCATCGTATCTATAAAAATGAGGTAACAACGGAATGAGTTTTGCAACTTAGTGGTAGACAAGATGTCTATGATCCACATGAGGCACTATGTGATCAATAAAGGAAAAATGAAAAATAATAAATTCATAATTCATATAAATTCCACAAACTCTTATATTTAAAGAAAAGATTTTTGAAAACGTCCAGTTTTACGAAAAATGCTAAGGCATCATCAAATTCAGGATAGCAGGAGATTACATTCGGACGGCCATCCTTTGTGTGATCCTAAAACGAGTCCTATCCATGCGAGTAGCATTGGAGAAAGTGGATTTACAATGTGGTTCTAATCGAATATAGTCAAGGTGTACCAAGTCTAACGTCTATTGTCATCAGTTACAAACCCTCTAGAGATTCTCCTTAAAACATATAATAAAATTTTACATATCATACTAAATCAATTCTCCACAATTCCTTTCAAGTTGTTTCCTCAAATTCATAACAAAAATAAAATAATTTTTCCATTATTCCAAATTCATGAGTTCCAACCTCCCTTTTTGTACAATACAAATTTTTCAAATCAATATCATATCATCTCATGTGTCTATTTTTTTCTTTTTTATAAAACATAAGCTAACATAAAGGATGTGATTTCATTAACTTTATATAACACAATCAAATAATTATTTTTTAGCTTCTAAATTACTAAAATATATTGAGAGCTAATTTAGCATAAATAAAAATAATTATAGACATAATATCTATTCACAAACTGGTTTTAAAAACCAAAAATCAACTTTCCAGTGCTACCAATCCAACGGTTATGCTCAAATATTCTATAACTTTAGGAACAAGATAAATGCAATATTGGTGAGCTAATAATGCCATCAATTAACATCAATTAGCTCCACATAATAGAAAACCCTAAATTTGTGATCATAGGGTTCAAAATATCTCAAATCTACCATGAAGAATTACATAGAGATAGCTCAACAAGACAAAAAGAGTAAGATTGACACTTACCCACTCCTAGAAGGAAGATTAGAGGTAGAGAATATAATGACCAAAAACTCACATATCCAACGATTCCTCTTCTTAAAGAGAGAAACCATGAGTTAGAAAGAGGGGGAGAGATGCAATTTGATGATGAGGAAGAGGAAGAGGAAGAGGAGGTGAAGATGATTGTTGAGGTGGTGGTGGTGATATTATGGAGAGTGAGAGGAAGAAGGATGGATGAGGAGGGAGGAAGGAAAAAGAAGAAAAAGAAAAGAGAAGGGAAGAGAAGAAGATGGAGGAGGGAATGAGGAAGGGAAAAAAAGAGTGTGGGGGAGGTTAAAGTGATTTACACCACTTAAAGTCTAAGTGGCCCAACCTCCTCTTTCTTTTAAAGTTATTATAGAAGAGCATTATCAAACCAATCCTAAGACAACAACATAGACAAAATCTATCATTAAAAAACTAAGAAATCTTAATCCTTTATTTGTTTTTTATTTCAAAAACTACTTAATCATTCAACCCGTCCTAGATCTTATCCGATATATGTATATATAACGAGAAATGTCAAAAATTCATATTTCTCATGAAACAAAATAATATTTTATAATAATTAAAAATGAAAGATAGTTTGATTTGTAAATAAAATATTAAGAATAAAATAAAAATAATTTTATTCAGTTTACCTTATTAAATTTCATTGTTTCAATTTTGAAATCTTATTACATTAAGTGAGATGTTATTATAATTAATTTGATTTATAGCTTAAATATATAAAAGGTTATTGCCCTTAATAAAATATTTTCTATACTTTAATCAAATCAATACTCATTTTAATGAGTTCTAAATTTGTCTGGTTTTTGTCCATGCCATATATAATTATTAACTGTCATGTTGAATTGAATGACCTAGCTTGACTATTTGGATTTTATCTTTTATTAGTAAGTTCACCATTTAATATAGATAATTTAATGATAAATGTTGAAATAAAATTTCCTTATTTTTTAGGTAAACACACACACACACACATATATATATATATATATAATTTCCTTGAATCATTTAAAAATTTTACAACCTGAATCAGCTTCACTGTGATTTTCATTATAATTACTTTGAAATAATTGATATTGAATAAATTAATTGTAAATAAATTAATTTTTAAAGAATTGATTTGTGTTTAAAAAAATTGTAAGAAAAGTAAATTTAGAAGAGTTTATGTTAAATGAAAAAGTAAAAACTAATATTTTTTATTTTCACTAGAACAAATTGTTATAAAAACAAGACACTTTTATCAAAAGTAAAAATATAAAATAAACATCCTCACTTTTCTCAATCCACTTTTTTTCTAACAAACGAGAAAAACTCTGCTAACTAAAGCAAGTCGTTTTCATGCATACCTAAATCCTCCAACAAGGCACACCTGAGGGATCCTAATTATTCTGCATGTCTCCCCTTCTCTACAAGTCTTACTGAGCTATTGCTATCGGAACAAAATTTCTTTCAAAATCTCTTATGGTCCAGCATATCAAATTTTCTTTGTTATTTACTTATTTTCCTCTTCATTTCCTTTGTTTCAATTTTACAACACTATGTTAGAGTATAAAATAATTCATCTGCCTTTACCCATCAGCCTAAGATTTAGGGAAGATAGTTTCATGACACACTACTTTAATCTTACAATACTTTGCACTATATATATTTAATTTTTGGGAACATTTATTGATAATAAATATTGTTAAAATTCTTTAGTAATATTCAAAAATTTTTGAACTGTAATATTTAAAAACATTGTTAAAAATATAAAAAATGTTTTTAATACTATTTAATAATAATTAACTTTATCAGTATTGTATGTAGATTATGTTACTAAACAATTATATAATTTAGTAACATTTTTTAATATTACTAAGTCCCAATATATATTATAGTGGCATAATTTCCAACCTGTAATGGCTTTAATTCGGCATCTCATGCCTCTCACAATCTTCAATCATCTCAGTTCGATCCATTTCATTTCATCAAAAGGCTATATCTATTGATGATACATCATATATATTTGGAATTTCTTTAGGCGTCTGGTCAGATATATATGCAAGTATAGATTCGCAATTTTGCTACTTAGAGAGTGAATTATTTCCTATTGATGTCTTCTGGCCACAAACAAGGTTACGTGTACTTAAGGATCTATGAATCTCTTATTGACTTACTGCAAAATTTGAACCATAAGCTTCTGAAGCAGTTAGGCTAAGAGCATAAAAGGTTGGTAACGACCTTGCTTATCAATGCGGAAAATGAATTGTCAGACATAACTTAGAGGAATAATGCATTTATATGCTTTAACGTCATTCTTTTGCATGAAGCTTCCTCCTGGAATAGAATTCTTCCAACTAAGTTCATTTATTGCTTCATGAATATACTATAATAGAATATTAAAACCTCAAATTTGTTTTTGAATAAACGTCAGACGCACTAGTTTTTCAGAAATGAGAGTAGGATGGAAACCATTGGTCCCCAAATGCTATCTCCTTCCCTGTCTACCAATTATTTATTGCAATATAATATAGAAAGATAAGAATCAAAACATATTTAAAAATTTATAAGTTATTAAATATATAATATATATTTTTTACGTATAAATAAATGATTGAAGGAAAGAAAATATAATATCATTTGGGGACAAGATTTTCATCCATGAGAATCCATAGAACACTCTCTAAGATTTAAAAATAGGGTTAATTAAATGTATTTTACTCCTCTGAGTTTTAGATCATGTCAAGTTTACATTCAGACTTTTCAAAACATGCATTGACACTAAATTTTTCAAAAATGCAAACATCCTATACTTTTCAAAATGTACAAAACTTTAGGTCATTGTACGTATCAAGTTGCACATATTGAAAAATTTAGGGAATGAAGTCCATACCAAAATTCACAAATAATGTGTTGAGTTGTATAAATTTAAAATATCAAGGTGTTAAGTGCACATGAATCATACCTTTATTAGTTGCTAAAATTATAATGTTTTATACTGTTTAGAAAGTTTATTATCACGATTACGTTTTGAAAAATTAGAGTATAAACTGTATATGAAAATTCTTGAAATATTTGTATGACATTAGTTTAGGATCTTGAAAACTTTTCTACATCAAATACAAGTCTTTTTAGATCAAATTTAACATCGTTGGTCCTGAAATTGCATCAATCTATGCATTTGAAAGTTTATATCACTTTAGTCCTTTTGAAGGATTAATGGATCCTCCTCCTCTCTCCTCGATAAAGTATGAATATTTTCATAAGCCTATTTGATATCAAATAACCCGGGAAGGAGTACGTAAAAACAATTTGATACCATTTTTTATATTTCGATAAAACATGAGCTTTTAGTCATCTATATATTGATGTCAAAGCCAAACATTTTTTAAAATTAAATTGGATTAAAACCATACCACGCTAAAAGTTTTGTATCAAAATCGAAGTTGATTATGTAAATACAAGGACTAAAATTAAGTATATTCAAACTTTAAAATTTTTTAACAAAAAGGACAAACTTACGTTTCTTTCTTTTTAGTTCAAGATTTACGTTCTTTCCAAAAATCATTTGAAGTAAACAGCAAGTATTATGTCAGCATTCCTTTTTTTTTTTTTTTTTAGAATACTATAAACAGCATACAAGCAATGCACACTTTATTTAATAGCCCAAAAATAATAGCGTATGGGGTTATTGAATTTTGGATGAAAGGATGGGACTAGTCCTCTATAATTATCTGTTGTTGAAACCAACGAGTCTTCTTCTCTTTCGGTCTACTTCAAACTAATGAGTCTAAGCCCAATCACTAGCTGGCTTCATATTGGTTTATTTATTTATTATTTTTTGGTCGTGTGGTTGCTTGATTTTTTTTTTTTCTGGTCACCGCCGCGGGGCAGGGGTGGCTGCCGGTGTTGAACCCGGGTGCAGTACTTTGGGAGACGCACAGGTCTACCACAAGAGCAACGCCTCAACAGCTGTTTCCAGGGACCAATTTTTTTTTTGGTAGACCAGGAATGGGGTTGTAATACATATTCTTCTTGCAGATCCAGCCCTAGTCTGGGCCGTTTTTGTCACAGCCCACGTTTTCTTTCTCATAAAGACTGCCAAAATACTATCACTTGATGTTGTTATGTTTTGGGTCAATATTCATTCTCGTCTTTTAAATTCTATATGTAAATCATTTCAGTCACTAAAGTTTAAAATTTGATTATGACAAAAAAATAGAGTTTAAAATCCAACTTAATAGAGAAAAAAAAATTTAATTCTGATACATTAACCGTGTAAAAAAAATTTATATTGTTTAACCAATCATGTGCTTCTATTTATTAGATTTTCTAGTTAGTAAGTGATTAAGTCAATCACTTTTGCTAATGTGCATGACATGATTGGATATCAATATAAAATTATTTTATACTAACAATGTATTTAAATAAAAATATTCAAAAATCATTTTTAACTTTTGCGCAAAGTTAATATAACTAGTTTTGTGTTTGCATAAGATTGTTTTGGGTGTAAATTACCTTTCTCACGCAAAAAAACATTGTTTACCGTACATTTGGATAATTTTTTTATAAATAATTAAAATCTTAGAAAAATCTAGGGGCATGCTTCCATGCAGATGGTTTTTTTGTCTGCAAGATATGTTAGCCCAATAGACACACCACATGAGGGCTCATGCAAGTAGGCAAGTCGTGGTCAAATACGGTTATGATGGTAATTACTTTGTCAACAAGATATTATTTCATTAAATTTTTATTAATCTAAATCTAAATCTAAATCATCTATGAGTTTCTTTCCCTCCTCCCCCCACCTTCTGCAACATATTTCTCCCACCACTGCAATATTGCTGCCTTCCTCAGCTGACACTACCATCCCCATCTACCTTCGCCTTGTTGCCACCCCTTCCCCACCACTGCCAGCACCACCCTCAAATGCGGCAGTGACCATCACCACCCCCCATCTTCCCCAACTGGCATAAACCACCATAATCAAAACGCCTCATCATCTCCCTCCAATTCTGCAATCCATCCGCCACTACTAGTCCACCATCAAATTAGTCTTGAACCATATAGAACCCAACACAAACCACAAATCCCAACAATGAAAATTTCAATAAAAATGAAGAAAAACTTTTAATCCACACATTCAATCATCACAACAAGGAGGATATCTAGGATTCCACCACAATCGTGGCTGAACCCTTCGCTTCCCTGGTAAGATCTGAAATCTCGGCACCAACAATGGAGGCCATCAAACCGTCAATCTCGTCGCTCAGCCAGTGGCAACAGGAAGGCTCCATGGCAGAGGATGCTATGAAAGTTGTCGTTGCCAGATAAGGAAGACGACGATGACTTTTCCTCGTCCTTCTCTTCACCATCGTCCTTCACTTCACTCTCAGATCTGTCGTCTTTTGCCACTCACGCAGTAGTGAGGGGAACAAGGTCAATATGCGATGTATTTGTGGGTGGGTTGCGTGACAACGACAACTTTTATAGAAGTTTCTTTTTGTTTCCTTGTTCACGAGCTAGAAGGCTGAAGCCAAAAGAAAAAAGTAATTAAAAAAAAATGTTATTTGTAATAATAAATCATATGAATATCATATCAACTTATATCTCATCTAATTATTAGATAATTATGTCAACCTATTCTAACGGTCCCATTCTTTATCCAAATAAAAAATATGAGTTAACATAGCGTCTCATATATTATGAGAATAATTATTTCCCTTACACCATTTTTTGTATCATGCCAATATACTCACATTCTTGGATGGATATTAGACTCAAACTAAAATCCGCTTATATCTAATTCAATGATGATATAACTATATCAACTAAATTGCGAGTTGAAATAATATTTCTCTTATGAGTATAAACAACCTAATTCAAAAAAATGATGGGATCATTAATAGGATAGATCATCATAATAGGGCCATTAGTTTCATGTTTAGAATTGGTTCACTTTACCACTTGCCCTATAACCATTTGCACAACTCATGTCTGAATGCAACACATAAATATTGCATCTGCATGGGAGAACTCACCAAAAATCTATTTTTAGCTTTTTATAAAAGTTAAAAAAGTAGTTTCTAAAAAAAAAATCTGTATTGCACTTTTTTTTTTAGTTATATATAAAATTTAAATTTGATAATATTTCTTTTTAAAGGTGAAACAAACACACCCTTAATTTTTTATTAAAAAAATTAAAACTAATACACCCTGAATAGTGAATAGCAACAAACAATCACTTCCAAAATTTCAGCCGTAGTTAGCAAATAACCTACCAACGAGGACACATTATTGGCGGTTGCATGGTTGATGTTCCAATGGAGCCACAAATGATGAGAGGTGTCAGCTAGTTTGCTTGGCCATGTGTATCATATGTGTTGGTTCTCTCTTACAGACACAGTCTCCTCCGCAAATCAGAAACTTTTCTTCTTCTACATAAAAGGAGCTCTTCTTCCTACAACCCTTATTCATCAACAATATTTAAAGCAGAAATTAAAGAACACACAACAGGTTTGATATCGTAAGTGAACTATACAATGAGGACACTGATCTTGCGCTTGATCCATTCCACAACCACACCCTCCATTTCCAGGCTCAAGTGAGTTTTTTTTTTTTTCCTCTGTTTTTGTTTCATTATATATTATATTATGTTTGAGTTTAATTTCGATGGATCGCAAAAGCAATTACATTTAATTATATCCAGTGATATATGTTGCTGGTAACTTGGTCATGCTTGTCAAATGATACACTATAATAGATTATGATTGAGAGTTTGATGAATGAAATGAAATAGGAGGATAAATAATAAAATGAAATTAAACATATTTTTTTTACATGAAATTAAACATATTTGATCTATAACAAAAAATGGTAGAAATTGTTAGAATCAAGTTGCCCAGAATGAGGTAGCATTTTATTGATTCTTGAATGAATGTAGGCTTTTTTTCTCTTTGCCAATAAGTTCAAAAATTCCGAATATTAATACCTTTTAATTATTTATGGTTAAATTGTATCAATGTGTCCACTTGCAATTTATTAAAATCTAAAAATCAATAATTCAATTAAAGTTGTTGAAGACAAAAAGGGTACTAGTATCCTATCTGTTAAGAATTATGGTCAATTTTTTCTAGTTGATTAGTACTTCACTTTATGTATTTTCTTGTTATTTATTGAGTTTAACAACAGAAGAAAAGAGTGAATGCATGTCACGTTTTCTATTTAAGTAGTACTTCGACTAGCTGAATGCATTATATTGATCACCATCGCCAATGTTGATCATATTAGTAGCCCAATGGCAACCCAACACGAACAAAATTCTTAAAATTATAGGACAAAGGCACAGCAAATGTTTATATATTTAATATTAATAAAAAAAATCAAAATTTATTTGTACATACGCAAGGTTCAGGATGTATAATTCATAAATGCCATAAGTATCAATATTTACTACTTTATTTCCCCCTTCCAAAAAAAAATGTACATGTTCAGTAGAACTTTTATTTCTTTCTTCAGCATTGTTATTTTTTTCTTCATTGACAATTAGCACACTCACCAAAACATACAAGATGTTGATCTGAAGTTGGCTATTGGGTTGAACTTTTTGATATCTGACTTAGTCTATTAAAATAGATTAAAATGTGTCCAAGTTGTGTCCCCCATGTGTCGAACTTGTGTAGCTTGTGTTTGAGCCATATCCAAAATAAATAAGGAAATATATTTTTAGTTGGACGCATATAAACTTGTGTCCAACATATGTTGCGAGCATGTCCACTTGGTGTCAGTGTTTGAGATGAGCCAGACATGTAGACCTACCACTAAGTTGGGTATCTGCTTTAGTTACCAATTATTTGGACGCTGTTAACTGGTGTAAATATGGTGTGGAATTATCTTTTTCCATATTCATATGATCTAAAACCAGGCTCTCTATCAAATGAACAACGTTTCCATTGTTCTATGCTTAGCCAGAGCATCTTTTCCCTTCATGATTACCAAATTACCCATTTAAATTTGTGTTTTAGTGCAAGGGCCATCTCAATGAATGCGAGACATCTCTCTACAGACTCTAATGGGGCTCATGAGCCCTTCAAAGTTGAAGAAGCAGAGACCATAAATGTGCTGCCACCCACAAAGGAGAAGGTATTTTATAGTGATTCATATGGCAGCATTTGTTTTTGCACTGTTATTTTGTATATGTGCTTTTTTTTCTTATCTTTTATAACATAACCATTTACATTTCTAATTTATATGCATATTCAAGTTGCTTGTGCTGGGTGGAAATGGATTTGTTGGCTCACACATTTGTAGAGAGGCCTTAGATTGTGGAATATCTGTTGCAAGTCTTAGCAGGTTTGACACTTTGATATCAGAAATGTTCTGTGCATACTAAAATTTTCATACCATTTTTGAACCAGTTAACAATGATTTAATTACTGGTTAATGAGTGTATATGTTGTTTGACAAACTAGTCATCTATTACCAGATTATCAGTGACAAGTTGCTCGTTCTTTATCCAATCTTATGCCGTGTTTAACTAGTAGACAATCGTTGAGTCATAGGTAACAATTTTTAGTGTGCGAAAACAGTGTGGTTTTTCATATTTGTCACAACTGTATATGTCTATCATGATTTTAGGTACTAATAGTTATTAATTGTTTCCCATTGGATATTAATGGATAATATTAGGATAGTCATGGGTAGTTAACAAAAAGAGTTGTTATTTGTACACAATTTTCTAACACTAAATAGAATATCTCTCTCACATAGATATACACAATTTTTTTTGTTAGCTCAACACATGCAGAGGTGGAGCCAGGGGGCAGGGTTGCTATGGTCACCCAAACTTTACACTTTTATATATATATATATTGTATTATTACACCCTTAGAAAATTAATTACTTATATATATAGTATACAAAACAAATAACAAAAGTCTCATAGTGTAATAGCATGTATAGTATAGAAGCATAAAACATATAAATATCTCTAGAATATATTTTTAGAATTTTTCTCTTGTTAGCTTTTTTTATTCACTTAGTGGAGTTGCTACTTACTTGTTAATTATTTATGATGTTCTATTTTTATTTTAAATAATACATTGATATACATTTTTTTTTTAAGTTGCATTGTGCCAAAGAAAAAAACTATTGAATCATTTTTCAAAAGAAAAAAGGGCATAGATGATGAAATAAACTTTAATTTACTAATAATTTGGATGAAAAAATTATTGACTCATTTTATACTTTCTATATGATATTTAATTTAATTTAATTTTATATTATACATGTTAACTAATTTGCCATCCTCCAAAATTAAAATCTTGATCCTCTTAAAATCAAATTCTTGGCTTCCTCAAGCACATGTGTAGCTTAATACTCACCAACACCCATGTTCAGTCTATATGTGTTTTACAGTGTTCAATTACATTTTCTCACCAAAAAGAAATGATGTACGATAGCCAATTTATAAAAATCAGTTTCAAATAAGTGCACTGGGCCTCAAGTAATAAAAGTGAGAAATGAAATGTCATCTGTACGAGTGTCGCCGCAACAAATTAAAATAATTTTCCAATCACGAGTACACCAAAAATGTAGTTATAGTGTAATCCGAGTCGTTCGCGTGGAAACAATGTAATTGATTTTGACAAAAGTGGGGTTTTGAGAATCGTTATGTAGAGCAATTTAAAGTGAAAGAATTGTAATGTAAAGTTACCTGCACAAAGACTTCCTTTAGATAAGAAGACGTTTTATCACCTTCAAATAGATAAATTCATGGTGGTGACAGCCTACGCCAATACACTTTTGTATAGAAGACGACGCAATTCTACTTAACAGTTATACTAACGTACTTCCGTTAAGAATTCAACTAACAATAGAACTAATGACCACAATCATGACCTTATAATCCTATGTTAATTTAGTTATCAATTGCGGTAGTCCAAATTTGAAACAATTTTATTCAACCCCTTACCAATTGGAATTAATCAAATCAATCGATCAAATATCCCAAAGGCATCCAAATTAAGCAAACAAACGAATACACAATCAACTACTCTTAAAACCTCAATCACATTAATCAACGCAATTAAAATTTAAAAGAGAAAGCAATAAGGGTGAAAAAAAACAACCATGAACGAACATTTAGAATTGAAAACCTCAAGAACAATTCCTACTTTTCAGTGATCTCCGTGCAAGGCAAGGGAAATTACTCCTCCATGGAAAGAGTCTCCCAATCAAAGATGCAGGAAAGCCCCTTTTTATTACCAAATTGATGTTGAAATTCCACGAAATATAATACTAAAACCTAATCTAGAGAGAGAGAGAGAGTGTGTGTGTGAAATGTGAAAGTCTAACTAAAAAGAGAGAAAAGCCTCGCTCCCGTCCCCTCCTCCAAACCAAAACCTAAGAAGAAAAGACCCTTCAAGAATGCTATCTCTGGCTTAAGTTCACACGCCCAATACACTCGACCGCCGCGGGTGGTCCACTTAACCGCCCTGGCAGGCCTCCGAAATACAACACTCTTCTAACCACCGCCTGTTGCCCGAAGACTTCCAGACTGCCCCTTCTACCATCGCCCGGGCGGTGCTTCCATCGCCTGGGCGGTAAACAGGTTGCCGATCCTCAACTCTTGCTTCAATGTACCAAGTTAGAAGTCCCGCTATAATAAAAACTCAAACAAGAAATTAAAAATATTTGGGAACTTTCAATGTAAAATTCACTAAAAATTATGTTAAAAACTAATAGAGTCATTTACTAACGCATGTTGAGGACCAAATGCAAACTCAATGTTTAAAAGCATCAATTAAATACAAATCAAACGCAAATTGTTCAAGTTAATCAAGTAGAATGGGTGCAAAAATGAACCCATCATCATCCCATGAGGATTGAAACTAGCAATTCAAATGAGCACTTTACTCTTCAAGAAAAATTGTAATTAGAATGAAAGGGTGATTTAAATAAAATAAAAACTAATCAAATTAAAATAGATTGTGAAACAATGGAAATAGAATAAAGTTACAGGTCGATTTCATCAAAGTTCCCTAGTTTGCACTACCTAATTGTTAAAGTCATTTCCTAATAATATTATTCCAAAACAAATTATTTATTTTTAATAATCATAGCATGATCTCTCACTATTACGATCCTTTAAGATAAACCATATATCAATCTCTTGTGCTATTTTAAATTTATTTTAAGGGTGAACAATAATTCATAAAGACCACACAATAAACACTTCTATTGGAGCCGCTTTAACATATGTTAAATTCTTGTTTGGTTTACTTTATAAAGTGAAATATCTTTCAACCGTATAGAGTCATACATTAGTTAATGGGTGACAAGCCAAAAACAGTATTAAGATTGCTATAAAATAAAAATATATCAAATGGTAATTCAAATAAGAAAAGGGTGCAAATACAATTTCCTAGGAATCCATCTCCCTAATACCTAAGGGAATTAGATAGATATATATATATGAAAGAATGAAAGTAGAATAAAAATAGTTATAGAGTTTACCCAAAGGGCGCTTGAATCCTGGCTCACATTGTACAAAAGTTTGTAAAAATATAAAATGTAAAAGTGTCTGAAGACTGTTTCTAATTCACTTAAATAGAAAAATAAAATAAAGATGAAAAGAGTAGAGTGCCGGAGTACTAGAGTGGGTGCCGTTGCATTGGACTTGATTGTTGTGTTCATGAATCCGGCATAGTGGGTGTAGAGGAATTGTCCTAGTGCTGGAGCATTGGCTCTAGTGTCCAGGCATTAGCTTTAATTTGGATTATCAAATCTTCAAATCGATTCCAAATATTTCTCCAACCTCCAATATCTTACTACAGATTAAATCAATTTAGTGAGGATATTTTGTCAATAATTCTCCATAAAATCACAACTTACTAAATAAACAAAAGAAAGAAGATTTGTAATTGACTTTTCAATAATTTAATCAAGAATAACTCAAATTAAAAGTTATTAGCATCAGATAACTTGGATAAGTAAGTAATTTTCCCTCAGTTATCAATGGATCCGAATTTTGTCTGTAGGTCTTGTTGCCTCCTCTTCATCTTTATTTTCTGGTTGTTATATATCTACATTGCATTCATCGTGTCTTTTACTTCCAGGTCTGGTAGGTCTTCTTTGCATGACTCCTGGGCTAACAATGTCAACTGGTATAAAGGTCTGCTTCCATCATTTTGGCCTTTTTCATGTAGACAATATCTTTGTGGGATACTAAGATGTCTCCAAATTGACTTAACATAATCAGGAGACCTCCTTTTTACTGATTCATGGAAGGAAGCTCTGAATGGGGTCACTGCTGTTGTAAGTTGCCCATTAACTAGTATATAATGCCTGGTAAATATATATATATATATATATATATATATATATATCAAAGAGGTAGCGAGCAAAATTGTGTTTCCAGAGATTAGTAATATGCCCTTACTAAGGTCTGAATTTTGCCCTTACTAATATTTACCTGTGTATGATTGATTTGCAAATCCACAAGGTGTGGATACAAACCTAGGAAAAGGTAGTTATTTTGTGGTTGCAAGCCTGGCCTCTATTAGTGGTGAATTTTGACACTTAAGAAGACAAAGAAAGTACAACTTGGTACAGAGCCCTGCAAAAGATGGGGAAAATGGGGCAGAAGTATTAGAAGAAGATAACATTTTGAAATGAAAAAGGCAAAATGGTTTTGGGTGAGTGCAAGATAGTTTTAGGTCAATAGAATTGTTGTAACCATGGCCTATTGACAGACCTTAATTGCCTGAATTTTTTGTTGCTTAGGATATAGGACTGTGCATACATATTGATTTATTGTTTGAAAATTATTTCGTACTCACTATATATGACACTTACTTTACTACATCCCTCCATCTAGAATTTGATGTGGATCCCACTTGAATTGGGTCACACCTTATCCAATGATGGATATGATATGAGTTTGCATGTTGCCCATTGTATTTAGTACAAATAATATAACTCTTATTGTTTTCTTTGAGAGTCATAGTAACATAGAGCTAACTTGTGTGGCTTCCTTAAGATCTCCTGCATAGGCGGTTTTGGCTCCAACCCATACATGTACAAAATTAATGGCAATGCTAACATCAATGCAATTAAAGCAGCTTCAGAACAAGGTAATTGAAGACTTGATGAGAACATTTATCTTTTATAATATACTTTAAATCAGTTACATCCTTAATTTTTTGGTACGACTGGTTAGAGTAGTATGCGACGTGATGATGCTAATGCATTTTCTTTGACCTTAAAGAAACGCAAAAAGTAAAAAGAAAATAGTGCAAAATTTACATTATAGAAATTACAAATTTTGCCTGTTCACAGTAAGCTTGTTGATTTCTCACGAAATATCTTATACTTGAATATTCCACCTTCTCCACTATAGAAGACCATTATCAATGACAAAGCATTAAAATTACAAGTATTTCATCTTTCACAAACATGTAGAAGTTTGCAGTTCTGCTTTTGGTACAAGAATGTTTAGATTAGAATGAGGGGAAGTTGTTCCATTATAAATTTAAGACATTGTCATAAGTTTCAACAACGTTTTTCTATAGGAATACATTATAGATTAGTTACACCTTATTAGGATCCCCTGATAGGGGCTTACAGTGGTGCTTCATTTCACATGTGACATGAGAAGAGTCCAAGAAAAGAATAGTTGATAAGATGTTGTTTCTATAGTATTTTCCTATGTCAATAAGTAGCTTTTTCTATTGAAAAATTTGTAATGAAAGAAGCTAGTGTTATCTCTGACCAATTCAATAAAGAAAGACCCAACACACTAAATTTTCTTAAATTTGTGATTGTGATATTTTTTTAACCATTGATGGAAAAATTAAAGGAAGAGTTGATTTGCACATTTAAGAAAGTTCACAAAATCAAACCGCACATTTTTAAAGTTTAGGATCTAAAGTGCACCTAATCTATAGTTCATGTGGGGAAAAGTGCAATTTTTCCTTTATTGTTTACTCATACCGTGTTACTTACTGTTTTCTGATGATTGGCCCTTGGTCTTACAGGTGTTAAAAGATTTGTTTATATCTCTGCTGCTGACTTTGGTTTAGCAAGTTACTTACTGCAGGGTATTATAAGGAAAGGTAAATTTTCCAACTCCTAACCGTTTAGGATATTTTGTGGAATGATTATCAGTTGATGAAATTTTCTGCATTTTTTTTTTAATGGTAAAACGCTGCTGCAAAATGTTGTAAAATTTTCAGTCTAGGGCATTCTATGTGATGGAGAAGCATTAACAACTTTTAATATGTATTAATCATCATTTAGTCCATCGACTTATGATACCGAGATATTTTCTATTTTGGAAAATGCTCATTCACACGAATGAATTGCACAGAAAGCATATAGAAATGACCTTAGTTTTGCTCCTCTTTCACTGACATGCATTTCCTGTTTAACAATTTTTTTCTCATTTTTCATTGCCACCTATGTTTGCGGCCCCATTTGTATAATTTGGTTCATTATAAATAATATTTGTCTTTCCATTTTAATATAATGAACATTATTTAGTATATCTTATTTTTGCAGCGAGCTGCTGAAACAGAGCTACTGACCAGACTTCCCTGTGGAGGTAAGTGTTTTATCTCTTAACATTGCTCATAGGGAGGCTTGCTATAGAGTACTAGTAAGCAATATACTGGATATGTAAAGGCTTGAGTAAAATCTACCATCAAGGAAATTGGTGAAAAATTTCTTTTCCATCTCTAGTAAGTGTCATATTTGCTAACAGGCAACACCATTCATTTTTACCCATTTTTCTTTTAATAATTTGACATCTGTTAAGATGTTTCCTTAGAAAATTATAGTACATTTTTCCACTAGCCTGAGAAATGGAGAAGAAAGGAACCAAGATCATCTGCATTCTAAAAGGAACTTCAGGAGGTGCACTTTCTAATCTACAGCTAGTCAGCTTGCAGTTTTTAGATTGTGTTTGGCTTCATTATTTTATCATTAAAAATTAGTTTACAGGACTGAGATCCTCTTCATTTTTGAAGAGAATATTAAAAGAAATACTATGGATGTTGATCCAGATGAAAGTTAACTAGTGGTGGTGATTCTTTCTTCTATTGTAGGAGTTACGTGCAATTTTATACTTAAATGATAAAATGGGGTAAAATGGGTGGGGGGGGGGGTAAGTTTGGATGGATAAATTTATTATGTGCTGTAAGGCTGTCCATGACTTAGATTGCAAGAACTTTACCTTGATATATGGAATCTTATCACCATTTTGTGGAGACCTGGATTAAGAATTTATTGTATACAGTGCGCTGTCAAATTTGTACACGATTGTTCATTTTTCATGCCTTTTCAGGAGTGATTCTGAGACCGGGATTTTTTTATGGGACTGAGGTTTTGGCAGCATGAAGATACCCCTCTGGTGTTATTGGTTCTCCATTGGAGATGGTAATTTTTAGGGCTTCTCTAGTTTATGACACAGGCATCGAATTATTATTCAATGCTGATGCATAAATAATTTTACTCCTTTGCTGAAATGATATCACTTCTTCATATTACAACATTCCAATTTGTGAAATGTTTTCTCATCTTTGCATAATTTGTGTCTAGTGTTGGTTCATACAGAGGAAAATTCAAAGTTATCCCTTCAATTATACTTCATGTGCACTTTAGTTCCTATGTGAATGTTTGGTTTGTATTTTCATTTCCTTTTTTCATTTTCTGTGTTTGTTGTTTTCAGAATTTTATAAAGAAAATAGTGAAAATAAGAGAAAACAGGAAATAGGATTTTATTATTTTAATTGTTTTTAGTATTTCTTTCAAAAAATCTTGAAAATAGAAAATACAAGAAATGAAATCAGGAAATGAAACAGATATAAATTTCCTATTTATGAAATTATTTTAAAAAGGATAAAAGTGAAAGAAATTTATTGCAACCTTAACTTTTCCTTTCTCCAAATATTGTTTGGTTACTAAAAATTCCCTTAAACCTTGGTATCTAAACTTAGGAACCAAATGGCATTCCTCTATTGGTATATCGAAAGTTTTTATGATCTGACTAATGCTTGACAATGCGATGTACTTATACTGGATATTGTTGTTTACTTAGTTTCTGATTGAACCTCACTCTGAGTTATTGTAGGTTCTCCAATATGCAAGACCATTGAACAATATCCCTCTGTAGGGCCTCTATTCACACCTCCTGTTAATGTCACTGATGTTGCAAATGTTGCTGTGAGAGCTGCTACTGACCCCGTTTTCCCACCTGGGATCATAGATGTCTTTGGAATACAACGTTACAGTCAGCATAGATCAAAGTATAATTATAATTTCTAATGGTTATTCCTAGCTAAATCTAATTTCGGGTGGTTTGCCAATGAAAATCCCCAGTTTACCATTGTCTAACTGAACAATTCTCCATGTCATATCTTCAACAGAATAATCTCTGAAAGTTCATGCATGTAATAAGAGACTGATATTCATTTATGATTTCAACTTTAATGTGTCTATAGCTACTCTGCAACTCAAGCAATCCAGTCAAAACTCTTTCTAGTGGTGTTAATCATATTTGTATCTTTCTGGACCACTTGCTTTTGAGAGATAATTCATCATTGATTATTAGAACCTTTAAGAAGAGGTTTAGAGTCGGATCCTTTTTGTCTCATCATTCTAAACAAAATTTAGAAAAGTTAGATTAAGGCGGGTCTATAAATTATTTATGTTTCAAGCTCAACTAACTCTTGCGTAAGAAGGTCTAGTAAGTATAAAGTAATTCATGTGTTTATATCTAATAGCTTATATAACAGCGTAGGAGTAACTATATCTGTGTGTTTATATCGCTTTTAACTTAGTTTTGATAAGCACACTTTGAACTAATTTATAATGGTCTCAATCATATCATGTTTGGATTATAGTTTGCACACCTCTAAATACAATTATGGGGCGTACAAAAAGAGTTTTATACACAAATAGCATGTCTGGAAAAGTATGGTTAAGTCATGTTTGAATATGATTTTGGGTCTTACACTAGGGCTTGTGTGTGACTGAAAAAAGTTAGATAGCTTGATTACTGTTTCTATTTTCGTTTTCATTTTTTGTGTTTTTTGTTTTTAGAATCTTATGAAGGAAATATTGAAAATAATAAACTTTTATTTTTAGTTTTCATTTTATTTTATTATTTACTTAAATAAATTATGAAAATAAAAAATACTGTAGTAACCCAAAAAAAAAAAATTAAAGTGAGGACCGTGCACCTTAAGTGGTATAGACCACCATAGTTCTCTCTTTCTTTTTATTTTTCTTTCCTTCCTCCCGCTTCACATTCCCGTGACTCCTTCCTCCTTCCTCTTCTGTCTTCTTTCTCTCTCTCTCTCCTTCATTCTTCTTCTTCTTCTCTATTCTTTTTTTTTTTCTCTCTTTTTATCTTCAAAAAAAAAATAGCACCATCACCTCCATAATCATCATCTCCTCCTCCTCTTCATCATTTCTACCGTTCTCTTTTCTCCTCTACCTTTATTTTCTCTCTAAACTCCATTAGAGAGCTTGAAGTTTTTACAAGAAATTGAAGTGATTTTCTTCACTAATTCTACTCTTCAATGGTAAATAAGCCTCTACTTTACTCTATTTTATTTATCAAATTTTCTAGTTAATTTAGGATTAATATTAGATTTTTTTTAACCCTATAAATTAGGGATTTTAATGATTTGGGTAAATTGTATAAATTGGTATTATTAATTGCTTACTAATATTTTATTTATATTGTTTCTAGAGTTATAGAGCAATTGAGCATCAACTGTTGGATTGGTGGCACTTGGAAGTTGATATTCAATTCTGTGAACTAGTTTGTGAGTAGACATTATGTCTATAATTGTTTTTAATTATTCTAAATTAGTTAAAAATATATTTTAGTAAATTAGAGGCTGAGAAATAATTATTTGGCTATGTTATATAAATTTTTGGTGAAAATAGATTTAATGTAAATAGGTTATGTTTTATTTGAAAATTTACACATGAGACAATATGATATAACTTGGAAATTTAATAAAGAAATATTAAATTTCATAGATTGAACTAATTGAAAGCTATCCCCTGATATGATTTGAGAAATGATTTATGGATAGTGGGCCATGCCCTTTTTATTGATTTGTATAAAGTAATTATATGTTTTGGGAAGAATTTCTGACAAGAATCTGGAGTAAGCTAACAGGAGGCGTTAGCCTTGGTGCACCTTGACTATAATTTTAGGACCATACAGTGGATCCTTCTTCTATGGCTACTCGCATGGGTAGGACCATTCTGTTTAGGATCACACGAAGGAATGGCCGCCTAAGTGTAAATCCTTCTGTTTATCTAATTTGATGATTCCCTATTATTTTATATAAAGTGGTTGTTTTCAAATAAAAGAATTTGTTGAATTTATATGAACTATGAAGCTATTATTATTCTATTTATGGATTATATATTGTCTCATGTGGGTTATAGACATCATGTCTACCATTGAGTTGCAAAACTCACTCCGTTGTTTCTCTCTTTTCCAAGATAGGTGGTTTCAGGTTCCATTACGGCTCCTTAGTAGCCGATTGTCTAAGTTTGTGAACCTTCTTGAGAAGGCCTTTTGGTACATTGGAACCTATTTTTGTTGAGTTTTATTCTAGAACTTTAATGCTCCATATGTCACATGCAGGTCCTCGGATTAGTTTTGTTTTTATGTACATATTTGTGCTTAAGCATGTATAGTTAAGATTTAGATATATGTATAGACTATATTTTAGAAAGGATTTGTAAACTAAGTTTAGAATTATATTTAAAACTATACTCCTATTTATGGTTGGACATATTTTTTTCTAAACTTGCTGAATTAATTATTCTTGTTAGGCGCATTCTAGAATGCTTGAAGCCCAATTATATATTTTATCCTTATTTTTATACATGTTGTATTTCTAAATTTGGGGATGTTCAAAAAGAGGAAACTCTGCCGTTTTTCCGTTAAATAATGTATGTTAAGGCTTGCTAGGGAATGTGTTCCTTATGCGCGTCATAACCTAAGTTGGTCGTGACAAAGTTGGTATCAGAGCTTTAGGTTTCCCTAATATGGAGCAAGTGTCCTTTAGTAAGTCACGATTGTGTAAATGGTTGCTGGCCCATTTTCACAAAGCGCGACCCTATCAAAGGCCTAATAGGAATGTCTTCTTAAGTCTATTTTTAAGTCGTTTGGTCTTATGTCATTCTTATTCCACAATTTCTACCTTGTTCTAATTTCATGTTCAATCTATCAGGTGCGATGCCACCTAGGAGGCGTAGACGTAATGTGCGGCTAGGAGACTATAATGCCTGCTGAATCTAATCGAGCACCTAGAGGAAGAGGTCGAGGACGTGGTAGGTCGTGGCCGAGGGAGAGGCCACGAAGATACCTGAACAAGTTGATGCTGCAGGCCACAGGAGCAACCCGTTGATCTTGATGCACGGATGTTGGGTATGCAGGAGCCATTGACAATTTGGTGGCGCTTAACCCAACAGGGAGGAGATAGAGCCCAACCACATGTTGAACCTACCCTGCGCTCAAAGAAATGCCCAGCCTTTTGGACGTGAGGAAATAACTATTGAAGCATTCCTGAGGCTAAACCCACCTACTTTACAGGGGACTCAGACGAAGACCCACAAGAGTTTTTAGATAGATCAAAGTGAGCACTCAGGGTTCTAAGATGTGAAGGTGGCAGAGATGGATTTTGTATCTTATAATCTTCAAGGCACCTACACACTGGTATGAAACTCTATTGGAAGAATGCACAGCGATATGAGACCACCCCTCAATGGGATGAATTTTCTCAAGCTTTTAGAAATAGGTTCTTTCCAGAAATAGAAGGGAGAGACTTGCTGATGAATTTGAGAAGTTGAAACAAGCTCTAAGAATGTCAGGAACGAATATGCTACCAAGTTCACCAAGCTGTCCAGATTTGCACCACATCTAATTGCAAATGAAGCAATGAAAGTGTGAAGATTTATCAAAGGGTTAAGGGAACCACTATGTACTAACCTTCTTTCTGAAGTTGGAAGAATGTCTTTTGCTCAAGTAGTGGATGTTGCCTCTGCTATGGAGATAACAAGAGAAGAAAATAGAGCTACAAGGGATTTTGGAAAAAGCCCAAAATGAAAGGACAATTTTCTGAGGGTCTTTGGGGATTAGGCTATCAGGGTTATCAGCACCATCGTGCAACAGTGCCACGCAAGCACCATCAGGTGGAGCCATGTCATCTGGACCTACTTCGACGAGTGTCTCAGATTCAAGATCACATACTTGGAGTGTATCTCATCCAGGTACCCATGGTTCAGGGCAACTAAGCTATGTTAAACCATTTTGCCAGGTTAGATTATCACACAGGAGCTGTCACAGAGCTACCTGAGCCTGTTTTAGTTGTGGGCAATATGGCCATATGAGGAGAGATTGTCCATGCCCAGGGAGGTTTCCGGAGAGTTCAGGACAACGTGTAGCACTAGTACCATCCTTTCCAATTTTATCTCCAGGTCTAGCCCCTGAAGGGGAAGGGCAGAGGAGTAGGTGGTAGAGGTCCGACAATCAGGGTTCAAGCCAATCAGGCAGAGGCCAAGCAAGGATACATGCTATGACACGCCAGGATGCTCAAGCATCCAATTCAGGAGTTGCAGTACCCTTCAAATTTGTTCTTTTGATGCACAAGTGTTGTTTGATCGGGTTCCACACATTCATATGTGTCTTCATATTTTGCATCTCGCTTTGGTGAGCAACCAGGGTTCTTGGAAAGCCCATTTGGGTTGGTACTCCAATGGGAGAATTTTTATGGGTTCAGTTAGTGTTTCGATCTCGTGTCGTTAGTGTGAATGGGGTTGACACTCTAGCTGATTTGATACCTCTAGAGATGGTTGACTTTGATGCCATCCTAGGCATGGATTGGTTAGCTCCTTATCATGCCAATGTTGATTGCTATTCTAAGATAGTGAGGTTTAACATTGATGGTCCTTTCGTGTTTAAAGGGGATGCTATCACCCCAGCTAGTCTGATCTCATCCATGAGTGCTTTGCACTTGATGAATAAAGGCAATCAAGCCTTCCTTGCTATGGTCAGATGTTGAGGCTGAAGTGCCTAGCATTGACCAAGTCCCCGTGGTTAGAGAATTCCCACGTGTTTCCAGATGAATTACCAGGATTGCCTCCTGAGAGGGAGGTAGAGTTTAGCATAGACTTGGCCCCAGAAGTTCAACCTTATCCATTCCTCCTTACCGCATGGCTCCTGCGAATTGGGAGTTAAAAGATCAGTTACAAGATATGCTAGAGAAAGGTTTTATCCGCCAAGCACATCCCCATGGGAGCCCAATGCTCTTTGTGAGGAAGAAAGATGGTTCAATGCGACTATGTGTGGACTATCGACTTAATAAACTGTGAGTAATAAGTACCCTACCAAGAATTGATGACTTGTTCGATCAACTTCAAGGAGCTTCTTGTTTCTCTAAAATTGATCTCCGTTCTGGGTATCATCAACTGAAAATCAAGGATGAAGATATTCCTAAGACCGCCTTCCGTACCCGTTATGGGCATTATGAATTCTTGGTGATGTCCTTTGGCTTGACAAATGCCCCAGCTATTTTTATGGATTTAATGAATCGTGTGTTCAAACCTTTCCTGGATCACTTTGTGATCGTCTTTATTGATGATATCTTGGTATATTCCAAGAGTGTAGAAGATCATGAATACCATCTAAGGATTGTACTGCAAACTTTGAGAGATCACAAGCTTTATGCCAAGTTCTCCAAATGTGAATTTTGGCTCAGGTGGCTTCTTGGTCACATCGTATCCAAGGATGGAATTATGGTGGATCCAAAAAGATTGAAGCTATCCAGCAATGGCCACGACCCATGACAGTTATTGAGATTCGAGTTTTAGGGTTGGCAGGCTATGATCGTCGGTTTATAAAAGATTTCTCAAGAATTTCTGCGCCATTGACTAAGTTGACTCAAAAGAATGTGAAATTTCAGTGGTCAGATGCATGTGAGGAAAGCTTTCAAATGCTCAAAGCTTGCCTAACCTCAACACCTTGCTTGTCTTACCTTCTGGATCTGGAGGTTTTAGTCTTACCGTGATGCTTCTCGATAGGACTTGGTTGTGTTTTGATGCAACACGCGAGTCATTGCTTATGCTTCACGGCAATTAAAGAAGCATGAACAAAACTATCCCACTCATGATCTGAGATGGGGCAATCTTTGCTTTGAAAATTTGGAGGCATTATCTTTATGGCGAGACATGTGAGATCTACACTGACCATAAGAGTCTAAAGTACATATTCCAACAGCGGGACTTGAATCTGAGGCAAAGAAGGTGGATGAAGTTGCTTAAGGATTATGATTGCACTATCTTGTACCATCCTGGAAAGGCTAATGTTGTAGCAGAGATGCCTTGAGTAGAAAGTCTATGGGTAGTTTGGCTCATATTGCTCCCTAAGGAGACCGTTAGTGGAGGAAGTGCACAAGCTTGAGGCTAGTGGTGTTCAGTGACTTGGGGAGTTGGATACTCTTGGCTCATGTAAGAGCCCAGTCATCCCTCGTGGAGCAAATTAAGGCGCTTCAATTGAAGATCCTAGATTGCTTAAGTTGGATGATGTTAGGGGCAACCTCTGAATTTATAATAGACCAAGAGGGAGTGCTTCGATTTCGTAACCGTCTATGTGTACCGATGTTGGAAACCTTAGAAAGACCATTATGGAAGAGTTCACAATTCTCGGTACTCTATACATCCTGCTCAGCTAGATGTATCGGATCTCGAATTATATTGGTGGGAAGGCATGAAAAAGGATATTGGTAACTTTGTGTCTCGTTGTTTGGTGTGTCAACAAGTTAGGCTGAACATCAAAGGCCCGCAGGATTGCTTCAACAGATAGAGATATCCTGAATGGAAATGGGAACGGATCACTATGGACTTTGTGAGGGGCTACCCCGCACCATTAAAGGGTTTGACTCTGTATGGGTCATAGTAGATCGTATGACTAAGTCGGCTTATTTTCTTCCTGTAAAGACCACCTATCGAGCCCATCAATATGCTCAGTTGTATATTGATGAGATTGTTAGACTTCATGGGATTCCGATTTCTATTATATCCGATCGAGGAGCTCAGTGACTTGGTTTTGGAGAGCTTTTCAAGAAGCCCTTGGAACTCGACTTGATCTCAACAGCTTTCCATCCTCAAACGGATGGGCAATCTGAAAGAACCATTCAAATTTTGGAAGATATGCTCAGGTCATGTGTTTTGGATTTTGGAGGAAATTGGAGTAATTACCTCTCTTATAGAGTTTTCATACAACAATAGTTATCAAGCCAGGATTCAGATGGCACCTTTTGAGGCTTTGTATGGGAGGCGTTGCAGATCTCCCATAGGTGGTTTGAAGTTGGTGAACCTAAGATGTTAGGTCTTGACCTTGTACAAGAATCTCTTGATAAGGTTCGTTAATCCGAGAGCGATTTTGGCTGCTCAAAGTAGACAAAAATCCTATGAGATCATAGAAGACGTGACTTGGAGTTCTCTATAGGAGAACATGTCTTTCTTCAGGTTTCCCCATGAAAGGAGTTATAAGGTTTGGTAAGCGAGGAAACTCAACCCTTGTTACATTGGCCCTTTTGAAGTTCTGGATAGGGTTGGTGCAGTGGCATATCATCTAGCATTACCCCTGAACTATCCATGGTTCATCCAGTGTTTCATGTCTCTATGCTTTGAAAGTATATTTCCATCCGTCTCACATAATCTCTCCTCAAGTGATCCAACTTGATGAGAAATTGTCTTATGAGGAGGAGCCGTGGCCATTGTTGACCGCCAGGTGAAAAAGCTTCGATCAAAGGAGGTGGTGTCAGTGAAGGTGGTTTGGAATAACCATTCTAAAGAAGAGGCAACTTGGAGGCAGAAGAGTGCTATGCAAGCCAGAGATCGCATCTATTTTGATTCTTGAGGTATGTGTTTTATCTCAGAGTTGTTGGAAATTCGGGGACCGAATTTCTTAAGGGGGAAGAATGTATAACCAAACAAAAAAAAAATTGAAGTGAGGACCGCCGTGCACCTTAAGTGGTATAGACCACCATAGTTTCTCTCTCTTTCTTTTTATTTTCTTTCCTTCCTCCCCTGTTCACATTCCCGTGACTCCTTCCTCCTTCCTCTTCTCTCTTCTTTCTCTCTCTCTTCTCCTTCGTTCTTCTTCTTCTTCTGTATTCTTTTTTTCTCTTTTTATCTTAAAAAAAATATAGCACCATCACCTCCATAATCATCATCTCCTCCTCCTCTTCATCATTTCTACCGTTCTCTTTCTCCTCTATCTTTATTTTCTCTCTAAACTCCATTAGAGAGCTTGAAGTTTTTACAAGAAATTGGAGTGATTTTCTTCACTAATTCTACTCTTCAAGTGGTAAATAAGCCTCTACTCTACTCTATTTTATTTATTAAATTTCCTATTAATTTAGGATTAATTTTAGATTTTTTTTAATCCTATAAATTAGGGATTTTAATGATTTGGGGTAAATTGTGTAAATTGGTATTATTAATTGCTTACTAATATTTTATTTATATTGTTTCTAGAGTTATAAAGCAATTGAGCATCAACTGTTGGATTGGTGGCACTTGGAAGTTGATATTCAATTCTGTGAACTAGTTTGTGAGTAGACATTATGTCTATAATTGTTTTTAATTATTCTAAATTAGTTAAAAATATATTTTAGTAAATTAGAGGCTGAGAAATAATTATTTGGCTATGTTATATAAATGTTTGGTGAAAATAGATTTAATGTAAATAGTTTATGTTTTATTTGAAAATTTACACATGAGACAATATGATATAATTTGGAAATTTAATAAAGAAATATTAAATTTCATAGATTGAACTAATTGAAAGCTATCCCTGATATGGATTTGAGAAATGATTTATGGATAGTGGCATGACCCTTTTATTGATTTGTATAAAGTAATTATATGTTTTGGGAAGAATTTTTACAAGATCTGGAGCTAACGACAAAGGCGTTAGCCTTGGTGCACCTTGACTATAATTTTAGGATATAGTGGATCTCTTCTCTATGGCTACTCATGGTAGGACCATTCCGTTTAGGATCACACGAAGGAATGGCCGCTAAGTGTGAATCTTCTTGTTTATCCTAAATTTGATGATTCCTATTATTTTATATAAAGTGGTTGTTTTCAAGTAAAAGAATTTGTTGAATTTATATGAACTATGAAGCTATTATTATTCTATTTATGGATTATATATTGTCTCATGTGGGTTATAGACATCATGTCTACCATTAAGTTGCAAAAACTCACTCCGTTGTTTCTCTCTTTTCCAAATACAGTGAGTTTCAGGTTCCATTCCCATCTCCTTAGTAGCCGATTGTCTAAGTTTGTGAACCTTCTTGAGAAGGCCTTTTGGTACACTTGAACCTATTTTTGTTGAGTTTTATTCTAGAACTGTTAATGTCCATATGTCACAGCAAGGTCTTTCGATTTAGTTTTGTTTTTATGTACATATTTGTGCTTAAGCATGTATAGTTAAGATTTAGATATATGTATAGACTATATTTTAGAAAAGGATTTGTAAACTAAGTTTAGAATTATATTTTAAACTATACTCCTATTTATGGTTAGACATATTTTTTCTAAACTTTGCGAATTAATTATCATGTTGCTTAGGCGCATTCTGAACGTTCTAAGCCCAATTATATATTTTATTCAATTTTTATAGGTTGTATTTCTAAATTTGGGGGATGTTCGAAAAATATGAAACTCTGCGTTTTCCGTTAAATAATGTATGTTAAGGCTTGTTAGGGAATGTGTTCCCTATGCGCCGGTCATAACCTAAGTTGGTTCAAAACAAAAAATAAAACGGAAAATAAAAATGAAAACCAAGCAGATCTTACTTTTCCATTGTCAAATAATGGTTTGCAAATTATAATCGAAGCATGGCTATAATATTTACACCAATTCTGGCACACACCTGTCCTCTTCTTTAATTTTAGTAGCATGCTCCTCTTAATAATTTGTACTGGCAGCAGGTAAAATATTGAAGAGATCACCTTGTGGCTATGATTTCCATTTTGCAAAGTTACTTTGTAGTACCTATTAGAAAATGCTTCTGTAACTTTTACAATAAAGCTCCAATTAGTCCTAGGCCTAGCTAATAGCTATTTTTGCAGAGATTCCTACACTTTCTTTAGAACTACTAAAAATTGGAGAGGTGAAAAAGAATATTGTAGATCTATACAATTTTAAGGTAGAGACACCTGTGAAGAGGAGAACATGATGCATTCCTTTCAAAACTTTCCTATGCTCTTATTCTCTTTATACACAAGTAGAAATTTACATGGATATCACATTAGGTACTGTTCAAGACACTTTTTCAATTTTTGGAAAGTCACAGGTTTTGATACAAATGAGTCCATACCATTTGCATAACATTCTTCAGCACTCTCTGACATTGTGTTTGCTGTCATCTGCATTAGTATGAGATAATAAGAAAAGGGTAACTTACCATTCAAAGATTATGCTTATAGAAGAGGTAAACCAGTCGAATATGAAAACGACTTCCTAAGCTTTGTGAACTTGCAAATTCAAATCAACCAAAAGATTGTTTAGCATTAGTTTTAGAGCGGATTTTGAAGATTAAATTACATGTCCCTATAGTTTCACCATTTTTTAAAATAGGTTATTATACTTAAGAGGTTTTTAATTGAGTCTTTATACTTCAAAAATTTTGTTACTGAGTTCATACTGATTTGACCTGCCGTTTAAGTTTTCAGTTTGCATTTTCAAATTTTGTGAAGAAAATAATGAAATCTAAAAATGAAAACTAAAAATTGGAATTTGTAGTTTTTAGAATTTTCAGTATTTCCTTCACAATCTAAAACTAAAAATGAAACTGAAAACTCAAACTAAACAGGCCTAATTTGTCATATATTCTCCATTATATTTAATTTAGACTAGATTTTGTTTTTGGTATCGATGGACCCAATGGTATCTTAGCCCTATTAGCACGAACTCAACTAATTCGGCTGGATTCGACTGAGGTCCTTGAACGGAATAGGAGTCTCCCAATGAGGGTTTTTTCTAGATTAAATGTAGTTACTAGTCACAGACAAATGGATATGGAGTACAAGATTAATTACTGACCGCAATAATGTGGATCCGCCTTTTGGGTGGTACAGAACATTCATAATCTGAAGCTGGTTGTATTTGGTCAATTCCAGCTTTTCTTGCAGCATCCCAGTTTCCCGTTTCCTCATATGATCGAATCAGTTTTGTAGTCTGAAGACCATTCATCACTGGCATGAAAACATCCTGTAAAGTGCATGTGACAAACTATTACCAGAAGCTAAGATTTCTATGCAGAACCTGACCCTAACATCATGAAAATTTACATCAATAAGCAGAACTGCTTGCAATTGTTAACTTACTTTTAAGTAAAATATAAGCAAATTAGAAAGTAGAACAAGAGAAAAGCACATGTTTGCATGACTTACTTGAGTGCAGAAAAATTGTGAAGAAATAGTCTAGTGTGTGCAGATTAGGGGAAAAAAAGCAATAACACTTAAGGGTGTGTTTGGTTGAGGAGTAAAAGTGGGAGTACAAATTTCAGGAATAAGATCCATGAAATTGAAATTCATCCATGAAATTTTCACCACCATATTTACTCCCTAACTAAACACACCCTTAGTCACCTACATGAATGTGACAGGTTTATGCAAATGAAGGAACACTGCCTTATAAGACACAAGGATATCGTGTCCAGAAGTGGACTAGTCAATATTCTGAACAAGAAAAGGCACTGATTTATAGAGAGAAAATGTGCCAAGATACAATCTTGAGACCCAAGAAAATTACCATCAGAATGAGGTCATAAGCGTGGCGCTGAACTGCGTGTATGGCTTCCACTCCATTATTCACAACATCCATGCTATAACCTAACCGCTTCATCATTGACTGCGTCACCATGACATTGATCTTGTTATCTTCAACAAGAAGGATCTTAGGCTTTAATGTGGATTTTGTTACTTCTAATGATGTGCTGCTGCTAGTAACACATTGGGAATTTGCATCTCCCTTCACTTGACCCTGACATGTATGCTCAGGTTCACTTGACATTATTGCTTCAGTAATTCGTCTACTTTCCTTCTTAAGTTGAGAAGAATCTACATTACCATTCTGTAACATGGCATGTGCCTTATCATGATGCAATTTGTCTCTACTAACTAAATTTTCATGCTCTTTTTCTGTGCTATGGTTTGATGAACTTGTTGATTCAGACATATCAGTGACATCGACAACTACTGAAGATGCATCTTCAACTGGATTTATCCCTTTTGATGTGATGTTTGCAGATGGTAATGAGTAAGAATTCTGTGGGAACCCATTAAACTTGTGTGAGCTTCTGTATCCTGGTAATAAATTCTGGGGCCTGCAGCTAGATCCATTGGAGGAGAACAAAGAGCCTAAAGTGCGTGGTTGGAATTGGAAGAAGCCTTGTGTTGTGTCATCAGACATGGCATCATCATTATTCTCCATGTCTGAGAGCTCATCCGTGTCATCAGAATTATCACAAACTGTTGAAACCTTGTATGGAAGTATGAATGTGAAGGTAGAACCAACATGTTCTTCGCTAGATACTGTTAGACGACCGCCCATTAACTCAACCTGTTCCCAGCACAAGGAAACAATGCCAAGAGGTAATAAATAACTAGTCTCAGAAAATATCAATTCCTTTCTTTGAGTCAATAGAACATTTGGTTTTAGGGCGAGTTAAGCTAAGATGAACTGAAACAGAGTATTTCTCTAGTAAGATGGAGTATTCAAATCAGCAGTTGACATGTGTCAGGACCATCTCTTCCCAAAACTTAAGTTATTGGTTAGAGACACATGAATGTTTCATATCTAGCACATCTCTCTAGATCACTTGGTTACAAAGCTCTAATATTATGTCATTAACCATTTCTCTCAAAAACTTAAACCGCGATAGAGGCATATGAATAGTTTTATATCTAACAACATGTTAAAAACATATTTTAGATATTAGTGCATTTACAACATGGCAAATTTGACCACACATATGTCAATTATTTATTTGAGTGCCTAAAGAAGACATGCATACATAAATTTTTTTCATAAAATATAACTTTTTCGAAAAGATGAGAGGATAAATTTGGTTACCAGTTGTTTGCAGATTGCTAATCCTAGCCCTGTGCCCCCATACTTTCGAGCATGGTCTGCACTGACTTGCATGTACCTCTTAAATAATGTAGGTATAGCCTTTTCTGTCAATTGTAACGTGCAGAATATTAAGTACCTTCTGTAAAAATAATTCAAACTTGCATACCAAATAAAATTAACTGTAATTCGGACACCCAGATGTGTTTGAAATTTAAATAAGTGTATATTTATGTAAGAGTCGACTTGACATATTGCCTTCACTAACAGTGTATCTCCGTTCTTAGTTGACATTGCGTTCTACACTTACATAACTAAAATCCACACTTATTTGAACTACAATCACCACATGTTGATTTAGGTGTCTACAAGTTATGTACGGAAAAAATTTTCTTATAGAATTAATTCTAAAACAAACAGAAGGATAGTGATCAAGTTCCAGGAATTTAGACATGGTCTGTTAGATACCTGGTATCCCAATTCCTGTGTCATACACGTCACACCGTATCCAAACTGTTGTTTCAGTTGAGTGAGTTTGTTCTTCAGCGTTTCCAATCATTGAGTATTCACTTTTAACTGAAGATCTACATTCATCATTAAATGCATGATTTTGGCTTGGGTGGTCATTGTGGTTTTGACCATCAAGATGATTTTGATCACTGCCACTTTTAGGTGTTGATAGATATTTATGTTCCTTTACTCCATTTGCACAAATAGTTGAATGGTCTGAGCTCATCTTTTGGTGGTCTTCTTCTGATTTGGCAAAAGGTGGCTCTGGCACAACATAAAGGTTTATACCAACTTTGCCTTGATGTGTAAACTTGACTGCGTTGCTGCAACATAATAGAAAATAAATGTAGATTAGCATAAATACATTGGTCATTGAATTTCTCTCTTTTTCTTTTGTGGGGTAGAAAGGAAGGAAAAGTAGAAGCTGGTTGTCAACATATATGAACCAAGGGGACTAATATTATCACACTGAAAATTCATTAATCTAACTATGCGTGAGATTTTAAGCTGATGTTTGTCAAGTTGTGATTATATTACATTTTATATTTCAGAATAAAGGTAAATTATTACATCCAATAAATAGAAGATACTGAAGTGGCAGTAAAGTTATCAAGCTAACTATGGACTACTTCCAATGTGTATCCAAGTACAAAAAGACACAACTTATCCTCTGAAAAACTGCAAAGAAAGACTGGATTCTGTACATGACAAGCTAAATGAGAACTTTTGAAGTGGTTTATTAAAAAAAATTGCAAATCTGTGATGACTAATCATATAAGGCTTCTTACCTGACTAAATTTGTGAGAATCTGCCGAATCCTTAAAACATCTCCAATGACCTGCAATTTTGCATTAAGCAAAGCAATTGGAGTGTTAAAGTATTTAGCACTTGTCAAGTGAAATCATTCTTAGCATTTGAAGTTCAGGTCAGGACCTGAGTCCTGCACCATTCTTTGCATTTATTAGTTAATTACTTCAATAATATACAGGGTTTATGAATAGTATTATCAGTGATGAATCACACAAGTATTCCTATATCCAGGTTGTATGGGTGGCCCAGTGCACGAGGCTCCCACTTGGTAGGGTCTGGGAAAGAGACACGCAACCTTACCCCCACTTTATGGAGAGATTGTTTCCAAGATTTGAACCCATAACATTTAGGTTATAAGATAGCAACCTGACCATTGCGTGAGGCTCACCCTATAAATCCATATTCCATGACAATGCAAAATATTTGTCAGCAAAACAATGCAAGTATTGCATAAATTCTCACCTCAATAGGAATATCATCTGCCACATTTCCTTCTAAGGTTAGCATTTTCTGCAATGATGCTGCAGCTGTCTGGAGTACATGCTTTACCACCTCTCTTGGTCGGAATTTGGTGGCTTCCAATTTCATAACTCCTGCACAGAAAACAAGTGGGTTTGAGGGTGGAAAAAACTTAAATGATCATCACCTGTGTATGGTTAGAAAATTAAAAGCACTTGTTGTCTTCACTAAATTCAACCAACTTCCAAATTGCCCTCTGAATGACTAATACTAGTCGTTATATTAGTATTAGGCAGGTGCAGATATCACTGAAAACAAGCAAAGGCACAAGGATAGATTTCTAACCTGACTCAACCTTTGAAAGATCAAGAATGTCATTTATAAGTTGAAGAACCAAATCTCCTGAAGATATCATGACATCTAAGAGCTGTCTTTGCTCACGATCAAGTTTTGTGGTTGAAAGAATTTCAGCCATGCTCACAACCCCAGACAATGGTGATCTTATCTCATGAGACATTGTTGCCAGCATTTGTTTTGCTCTCATTGTCTCCTCTGTTAAAGGGGGAGCATAATAAGCTTCTTTCTGCCAAAGCAACCCAATGCCAAATTCATAAGAAGATTTGACTGAGTGATTGTACCTGTAATATGAATGGTTTTATTCAATTCTGTTTCCTTGGCTTTCTGAACTGCAATCTCTTCTCGAAGTTTTGCCATCCTTTCTCTTTTTCTCACCTGCAGTTCATGAGAAATATGAATACCCTCTTTAAAGCACAAGACTGCAAGTAACAATTAAAACCAAATAACATTTTACCTGATCTGTTATTTCCATTCCCATGTAATTTATTCCTATTGTCTCCCCTGCCTTGCTAAAGACAGGTTCCACATATATCAAGAATGTCTTTGAGCCAAATAACTCTGTTTCAAAAGTAATTTCCCTTTTTGCAGGCACTCCTTTTTCCATAACTTCTCTCTTAAAATCTTGAGATTCCTTGACACCAGATCCTGTGAAAATTTCGACATCCATTTTTCCTATGATGTCCTGAAAAACATGAGTAAGTTTAAGAGTTAAGGCATTTAAGCATACTTACTTCTCTGCAAAAGAAGTATCATAACCTATGGGGAGGAAAGAAATTTCTATGTTAAGAAGAAGTTCCATCCGAGGATTCAGCATCTTTCGGTAAAAAATTTACAATCCAACATGGCAACATTAATCATTTGAACTTGCCAAAAGTGCCTTAGCAGAAATCATTACCTCCTCTTGCAGACTTGGAAAATGATTATAGATAAAGCGATAGCGCAACTCTTTGTCCTGGAAGAAAAACATCAGAGAATCAGCCCTTTAATGATTAAAAGATTCCTCATAATTGCAAACAAAAAATTTAACATTCATTATGATGAATCGATCAAAATTATGCTAATGGATTTATATTATGTCATTGTCATATAATCTGACCAGTGTCGGAGGAATACATTGTCATGTAATTCCAAATTATTACATATCTTTATCAAGTTTCCTATATTTGCTTTCTACGTTTTATGCACCAGCTCATCCTCCAGCGTAATGCAAGTATGAAAGAAGAATTTAGTTGCACAGTTCACGTATTCTAGCCAACTATGCTAATGAATTGTGATGAAGTTTACTGCTACTCCTAGTAGTTTTTGCTGAAACACATTGCCATAAAATAAAACAGCTATTTATATAAAGAGTTTAATTTCTATGCACTGATAGTATACAACTTTTTTCAGTATCATTCAATCATATATTACCACATTAGCAAAAGTGGTTATGTCTTACACTCATTACTTAAAAAGTCATGCAAATTGGGTGATTTGATTGGATAACTGTAAAACTGTGCATAGAAATTAAACTCTTATATGCATAACTTGCCCTCGGATTCATCCTTCATGCTCATATTTAACCATATCAGAAAACATGCTGCGAGTAAAGGTGCAATAATGTATTTAATAGAGGGAACTAGTGAAGGAACTACAGAAGAATAATTGAATTCAAGTTCAAAAGTTGCCTCTAATTCTTGCTAGTTCTCAACTCTTTAGTGCACAGAGCACTGTGAAATTTCAGATAAATCTTGATGTCATATTCCAACACTTCTCTATAAGTTATTTCAGATACAGAAACAAAAGTACTCACTGCAATATACCTGATGGCCAATAACAACAGGTGCGTTTTGGAGAATAAAATGTAAGAAATTATCTGCCCTCTTCAGAATCTGGGAGAGTTCCTCCACAGGTGAGGCCTGCCTTTCAATGTTCTTTATACTTTCTTGCAACTTCTCCTCAAGAATTTGTTCTCTCTGGATACTTGCCTCCAACTGTCTTTCCAGCTGCAGTGCCCGCTGTTTCCAGTATACAACAGTATCAAACTCAGCTTCAACTTCAATTCTCTTGCTCTGAACAACAACATCACTTTTCCTGATTGGCACATCCTCCCATGTATAGTAAATTTCATCCAATATAGAAACCGGCCGTTTGTCGCCCCCATAATTTTCTTCCTCGAATCGATTGTCTTCCAATATCTCCAACTTCCTGAGCTCAACTTCCTGCCTCTGCCTGCTAAGGTTGTCGAGTTCTTCCCTGAGAAGACGGACTGCATTGGCCTGCTTATACTCCCAGTGTTTCATAAGGTATGCCAACTGAGAAGACCCTTTATCTGTATAATTTGTAAGCTCCATGAGGCGCTGGAAATCGGCTATAGTTGGCTCCTCTATGATTGTAACCTCCTCCAACATATCTTGGTCCCTTCTCCAGGCTTTTCTATATTGAACTGTTTACCAACATCAGTTCCAATATCTTCAGGCCACATTGAAGGGAGGCCTTCAATGTCCATGTCCTCAATACAGTCACTCTCCATCTCCATCTCACAAACCATTGAAACCAAACTGATTGCATCCAATTTTCCTTTTCTACAGTTTACAACTTGTGATTTTAACTAGCTCACTCATACTTCAATACCATATCATTTGCATCTTCTAAAGAAGTACTAGTCCTACTTCCAAGTAATAACTCTTGGCTCTTTTATATTAAAGCCAAAGCACTATTTTCAAGCTGCAATCTGGTAAGCCAAGATAAGTCATTCACAAGTTTAGCACCCAAGTTGGAAATTGGAATAGATATATAAATAATAGAACTATGTTTCCAAGAAAGAAAAGTGGAACTGAAATAAAAGAATAAAAAATCAAAAGTAGAAACAGTGAAAGTGACCAAGATCAGGAACTTTAGGCAAAAGAGACCAACTAAAGAAGAATAAGGAAAAAGTCACACGAGACGAAAAATAGTGGTTACTGGTTAGATATCAATCTAACTAATAGAGAATGTCAGGTGGCAAAACCATGATCAGAAGACAAACAGTAGAAGAAATTATTATCTGGTATGAACCCCTGAAGAAACTAAGCTTGAACAGAAGTTGAAGGAAATATGAATTGGTGCATGAAACCATTTAAAAACTAAAATAATAAAAAAACTTGAACATTCAGAATAACAAGGAAAGAAGAGAGAAAACTAAGACTCATAGAACTCAAGAACAACACCAAATAAATTTCAAACTTCATCAAACACTTGCAAATTGCAAAGGAAAGTTAATAAACATTTTTACAATTATAAAAAGCAATTAGATGATTGATCCAAATTGCAAACAATGAAATCAAGATCCATCTTCCACAAAGCCAAAAAACAAATAAAATCAAATCAAAATGTAAAAGGAGAAAAAAAACAAAAAAGAGAATTGAAATTGGGTTCCCTTCAACCAAACACATGCATATTTGAAAGCAAACCAATCCTATAGATGATACAAAAAAATTTCATTACAATGAATTAAAAGAGCTCTAACCTTATATTGCATTAATTGGAATTAAAGCCAATACAGTATAGTCACCAAGAAAGTTCAAACACTGATGGAAAACTAAGGTTGACAATGTCCAAAAGGCTTTTCTTTGCCTGTAGATCTGAGGAATCTCTTCAACTGAGGAGTCAAAAGCATTCAATGATACAGCTGAAAAACAAAACACTTAGCCAATCACTAGAGAGGAGAGAGAAAGAAGGAAAGAGAGAATAGTAGAGAGAGGACACCATGTGATTGTAAACTTGAGATGGTAAAAGAAAAAAAAAAAGAAAAACCTTAAAAAAAAAACACCAAACAAAAATGTAAGAGTGCAGAAATCCAAGCAGCCATGTGCATTAGGAGGTCAAATATGATAGAGAAATGTTTCTTTGGC